>JAEUYN010002071.1:0-89191 GCA_018257835.1 Euura lappo | reverse complement strand
GACGACCGCCCAGTTGTGGGAAGGCATACGTTCGCGTCGGAGTCTTATTGCCCGTAACCCGATCACCGAGCTATCGCGCGTATCTATTCGTAAATGGCTCTCGCAGACATTTGTATGTACGAGCTATGAGTGCCGGGGATAACTCCGAACCCCGCTAGGCATGAGTAATGGCTACACCTCTGCCGTAGTACCTAAGCCTGGATGATGTACGAGAATATAACTGCGAGTGAAACGCTCTTGTCCGTTATTACATTCGGTTTAATCCTTGCTGGACCTTCTAATGGAGGTTAATTCGCCTCGCTCCGGTCTACGCCTAGCGAATCTAACCGTTCAAATCCGGCCCCCATTTGACGTGATTTTGCTATTTCGTTCCCAGCGCCCGATACAATGGCAAAAATCCTGGAAAGATGCAAGCCACGCTTTCTCTCGGTGATAGGAATTTCTGCCACGGTTTGCACCATTATTGGGCTTAGGCAGCCCTTTCACGGCTTCGATCTAGGGATGGCTAAGCTCGGCTTGTCTCCGTTTGCGCACATACATTACAGGATCGAATTTGACGTTATCAATTCGAGCTGTAGATAAGCTCGGGTCTTCCTGCTGAGCTTACGACCCCACTATCCGGTCTGACTATACACCTCCGAACTTTATAAGGTATCCCTATCGTATGGGCAGACCTATCCTAGATTTGATTCCAACCCTACAAACTCGTATGGTTGATACGAATATTTGATGTTCGATGGGATGATCGCAAAGAAGGAATTCTTTCGAAACTGTTATTCGGATGAGAAACGAAAGAGAATTTGACAGCTTGAAAAAAGTACTTCGAGTGTGGATAAAGTGCATCGGTGAGGCACGGCTCAGAAATACCGTGAGACTTTTTTTATAGTAAAAATTCCGGAATTGGGACACCGGAAAAAGTATCAGAAGCTCTGATCCGGGAGACGGGCAATTTTTTTTCGAGGGGTTGTTGAATTTAACGGAAAATGGTCCATTCGAATATGAAGCATTTTGCAAAGAAATTTACCAAATTGCCAGTTCGCGAGAGCACTGGAGCGTACTTAACGTGGTATGGGCAACAATTTATGTTTGAAGAAGGTATTCGGTGATAGCCATAAAGGATGAAGAAGAAGAAGAAGAAGAAGAAGAAGGTATTCAACCTCTTGAAAGATTTGCTGCCGTTGGCAACAGCAAGGTGGTCAACGCTTTCGCTTCATTATAATAAGGACAACGCGGTTTACATCCGACGGAACCAAATTTGGAAATTATGGTTCAATTGGGCTCATCTAAATCGAAGTAATTCATGCCAAAATTGAACTCGAAGAATTTGAAGAGTGACGAGGAAGGCAGAAAGTTCTGCAATCATCTACCTATCATTTTTTGTCCTTATTTGTGCATGCCGAAAATCTTGAGGTAAAGTATGTGTTTAAAACGAGAGTATTCTTTCGTAAAATGATGACTTGAGTTGATTTTGGGAGAATTCGAATCTATTCCCATTCACTATTCCCTGTAGTATCTCAATAGAATCTGATCCGAAGTTTACAACCCCAGAGAGAATTAAAGGAGCGATACCAGCGGGCTGACTATTCTAAAGCTGGCATAAAATCCAACCACAGGTTAAAACAAAAACCTGTGCTGAATTTCTATCGTGTGTAATGTGTCTCTGATCCACGTGTTAACTTATTGCCAGTTTAGCAGTCAATCAACGCTACTTGATGTGAGTAGGGGAGTCCAATTTCATGCGCATTTTCCCTGCAAATAGCTACAAGGAATTGCTCTCAAGAGGGGGGGAAAAGAAAGCGAAAAAATATATTTGACGTAGATGTTGTGCTCCGTCGCATTACTTGTCCACCTTTATATGAATTTATTATTTCGTACACGAGCGTCACTGTGGACATAAGATACTCGCGGGGCCCTGCTACGGTTGAGTGCTTTTTATTGCCCAATATTCTGAAAGCTCCTTTAAATACGCTTCGTGGACTACAACCATGGAAGCCGTTCGCTGCTATCCAGATTCTTGGAATATTACAACTGACTTCCTTCGGATTTTGAATGGTTTTATCCCAATTTACGAAATGTGCAGTGGCTCAGAATCGTTGTAATGTTTGCATCTAATTCCATTTATCTGTATCTGAGGTATTTCAACTTTTTATCTTATTATATGAACATACGCGTTAGTTGTTTTAACTAAAATGTCTGTTGTATAACTCACACAAAGTTGAAGCAAACTTCAGACGAATTTCCAGAAACACATCCGACTACTGTTTACGAACTACTCATTTTCGTGGCTATTGGTTCGCCTCCAATTCTCAGAACCTCGGACTATTGGCAGTTAATCGATAATGTCAATGCTCGTGTAAGCTGCAGTGTCAGAGTGCGAATTTAGTACTATGGTATGTGTAACTTGTACGGAAGTGGAACCTGTACATGAAGAAGTTATTATATTACTTGTACGCTTTCTTATTATTATATATAGTTAATTTACTATAGATAATTAGTAATTAGGCCTGGTAGATTATTCGCAGCATGAATGCATACATAGATAGGAGTGTATCACATAACTCACAGACTAATTGACATGTGTTGCACTGTTAGAAAACCGGTGTTAAAACTGACACCGATCTAACACCGCACCGACGTCTATAGAAGTCCACACCGATTTTGGTGTAGTGGCACATTGTAAAATTCTTGGTGTTACCAGGCTACACCGTGGTTCAACACCGAGATGGTTCATATGCAACAACACCGTAAGGTGTTAATTACGGTCGACACCGATTACATTCAATAGTAACAAAATTGCGGTGTTGAATTCGCGAGGTTAATGCACACCAAACGGTGTTAGAAGAAAATACACCGTGCAGCTTTGCACTGAACGGTGTGATCTTTTCGGCCTCCGAAACAGTGTTTTCCCATGTGATGAAAAAAAATCAATAAATTAGGTAGAGTTTTTGCTTTTTATTGGTATTTTAGGTGTTGTAGGCTATCCCTAACTTGTTTTTCAGTACGGATGTCAATTAAAACGCATATTGAGTTCGCTGTAAGTTTTTTCGCATTTCTAAGACCTAGGCGGGGTTTGAACCCGGAACGCTCGCCGCTGTTTGTATTACTAGTCGCACGCTCTAACCACTACGCTATACGGCCGGATAGCTTAGGTTGCAACTTTTCGGTACATGATTTCTGCACCATGGACAATGACTTGTTCAAAAACATACATTAACCACCATCTCAGATGTTTGTTTGACCACGTCGCGTACGTTCTTAAAAGTATAGAAGAATGAAATAAACAAATTGATTATTGCCGATTTGAGGGGATCGGATAAAATAACACCGATCGGTGCCATTCACGCACCAAAAAGTGTCAAATTGAAACCTAATGGTGTGGACTTCTATAGACTATTTTCGGTGTCAATTCGGACACCGATTTTGGAACGCAAGTGAATTTACTCCGTTATCGGTGTAGCTACACGGAGAAAAAGGAGTGGTTGTGACAGCCAGATTTCTGGTTTCTGTAGCTTACAATCAGGTCATAACAGTGTGTTGTCCAGCTACAGGAGTGCAGAGTATAGCTGTGGGAGCCGGAGTATAGTTGTGGGAGCTAATACGGTAGGTTGCAGCAACTGACAGCATGGCTCCCATAGCTGTTATAGGTTATGTTCATGCAAATATGTATTCAATCAGCTACAGGAACCGCTCCTTTTTCTCCGTGTAGTACTCCAAGAGGTGTTAATCTCGGTGAATCGCGTCACAAGGGCCAAAGTGACACCAGTTTTCCCATTTACAACATGGCCGGGGTCGTTTCTACCACTAAAATAGTGTCATAATCAACACCAAATCTTTTAACCTCTACTCCGGGCCGTCTTACACCGCAACTTTTTCTAACAGTGTATCACTTCGAGGTTTGTAAGCGCGCAAGTTCTTGGTTAATTTGATTCATTCTCATCGCATACAATTATTGAAGTTACAGGAGGTGAGCGAAACTGATGCCATACACACGCGATATCGCGGAAACACAACAACTTGAAGGTACTACCAATTAGTCACTCGCATCTCTAATTATACTGTACGCAACTATTCATCGTTAGTTATCACTCTCGGTTATGTAATAAGATAGACTTTCTTCATGTTATTTATAGCAAGAATAGTATTCATTGGACCAGTGTTCAGTCCAATTTATTCCACTGATGATCTCGGTTGTTATCTGATGCGCAGCTCGAATTACATTTCAGATTTTGAAAGCAACTCTCTAAATTCTTTGGAGTGAAATTTTACTCTTCACGAGTGAATATTGTCGCCAAAAAGAGAGTCAAAATCGTGCCAGTGGAACCAGAGTGACTTTTCACTCCTCGAAAAAGTAAATATTCGCTTCACCCATTGGAATGAGTATTCACTCTTCAAGAATGAACTGTTCACTTTTTTTTAGGTCGAGACAGTTCACTCTAGGCGGTGGGGTGATGATTTTTTACTCCTATCGAGTGAAATTTTCAGTCGATAGTGGGTTGACTACTATTCGCTCCAAATGTTGGAGTGAAAGGTTCACTCTAATTTTGGTGTGGTGTCATTATCAGAGAGAGGATAATATGCTTAGAGGGAGATCTAAACTCGATTGGGCCACCCGTCCAAGTACGGACCGCCGCCAACGTTGCTTGATTCATCGTTGATCCCACTAGGTTCATCCTTCTTTTCATCAATTTTGACGTTTTGTGGGAAAATAAGATTTACAATTGATATGGAACTTCAACCGAATGTTTGATCTCGAAATTAAATATGTTTTGCTTACAAAATCGTGGATTTTCGTAATTTCGTAATTTTCGATCACATTCTACAAAACAAAAACTCCATAAATGTAGGAATAGTTTTTTTTTTCTCACAAAGAACTACTTCAACTTTCTACGATTTCCCATACGATTTTCTACAGTGTAACATGATTTTCTATGATTTCCTACTACTTTTCACGATTTTATACGATCCGCGGTTGTTTGTAGTTTGACGGAGAAAACATTTCCACCGGGGGACTCTGGCAGATTCACCCGTACAATTGGAGTGAAACTTTGAGTTAGATAACAGTCACTGAAGAAAGAAGAATAAAATTAGAGTGGTAAGTTTTCACTTTTTCAATTGGAGCGACGTATGTCACTTCATCTCGCACTTCATAAGAATGAAAACTCACTCCACAAAGAGATGCACGCTTTTCACTCCATGTTACGAGTGAAAATTTATCTACAAAAAATTAATAGAGAACGTTGAAGTTGCATGGAACTGAAATTCGCAGCCAGAATGTCGGAGCTGTACACAGGTGAATAATCATATGCATGAAATAAATGAACCACGGCAATATAACATGCGCTGGTTGCAAGTAGTCGGAACAGCGACGAGGTCTTCAATCCTCGCCGGGACTGAGAAAGCTTACGCAATATATTTCCTGTGCAGTGCCCCAGACATACCAACTCCGCAGTATCGCACACATACACATATCTGCATATCGCTTCACCCATTGATAATTCATCGCCTTATTGTATTTTCTCAAGAGTTCTCAGAATGGTCGCCAAATCCGAAGCCTCTGTCTTCGACAGGATCAAGTATCTCAACGTAATCCAAGCTCATATACTTACCGGAGGAAACTTTGACTCCATGCATTGCAAGTACGTCTGCTTGCCCTATATTGCACAAAAGAGAGATTCTTGAACGCATCGTTTATAGAGTGAGCATCTGAATTCTTCTCCAAGTTGCAAAACTTTGAGGAGATGATCTCCTCGAGTCCCCAGATCGAAGGGGCAGGCGATTGGCCAACGAATCGGAGTACCGGTAAACACTTCACGCTCAATAAACTGTCTTATCGTAGAACACCTCGGGGCCTCCCTCTTCGTCTTTGCGAACCGGGAATACTCACGTCTTAACGTATAGCTAAGTAGACGGTGTTTTTAGCCGCGATTATTGGTAGTACTGAGAAAAAACTGACGAACGACTGCGATTCAGGATCAAGAAAAAATAACTAGCAGCTTGACAACGCAAACAAAATTGTCGAAATTTGTGAACAGTCGATTTTGACAGTTTCTAAATTAACATCGTCAAATTTTAGAGATTCCGTATAGAAAGGTCATCGCGTATAGCGGACCAGTTTGAAAATGCCAAGGCGAAAGTCAAAATTGCGTAAACTACCACCTACGAAACCGATAAAAATCGCTGCGCTCGTCATGACAGCTATTAAAAATCTCCGAGAGACCAAAGGCTCGACTCCCGGTAAAATTATCGACTACATCACCCTCGGCTCAGACTTACCACAGGGCCGGGTCAAACCGCAAGTAATAGTTCTATCAAAGCAGAAATTTTGTAGCTCGTTTTTCCCCGTCTCGTCGCGCAAATACCGTTTCAAGTCTCTGGAATTTTGCCCTGCGGTTTTGCTCACTGCAGCAGTCTCGTTGGATACAATTTTAGGAGATAAAATTTTGAATAGTTCCTGCAGAGGGCTTTGAGCTGTTGAAATTATGAGCCATAGAATGATGATCTCAGCCAAGAACTTAGAAAGTATCACAGTCAGCATTAGACAAGCTATCAACAGTTATCATCACCGCAGTTTCTTATCTCTGCGCCGACTTTCGACTTCGAGCGTTTGGTGAATTAATGTTGTGATTTCATAACCTGTTATCAGGTGAAAGCCGCATTGAAAAGGGGAATTGAATACGGTGTTATCAAGAGATTTCGCGGGCACTACTTTCTTCCGACGGGCGACGACTTGGAGAGGGCCGATAGAATCGCTATTCGATTTGCGAATCTTCCTGCGCCAGTTTATCCGGATACAGCAGTTAACAAAAACAAAAGTCCAAAGACATATGCTACCAGAAAAATTATCAAAGCTCGACCAGCGATTAACATAACGCGAAAGCCGGTCTCAGTTCAGCGAAAAAAAGTCAGAAAATTGAGGTCTATGCCATTATCGCTGACTTCGATGACCACGGAGAAAAGCCATCATCGAGACAAGCTGCATTCGTCTTCGGGAAGCGATATCGATTAGTGCAAGGTCGATAAATGATGCTTGCCGCATGTGATTGCCATTGTCATTTATGTCGTCGGTGATGATTTTACTGTCATTGAAAATAAATTTTGTGTGAAAACAACAGATATGAATTTTACACAGCAGTAACATTTCGTCCACATTGCCATAGTCCCTACACACTACTGGATTCGTTTCATTCGTCCGATTCGTCGACGGTTCAAAATAACGAAGTGCCCACCTCAATGGCACCTCTCTGTATCAAATTTCGATGCACATAGTGAACAGCAGACTGAAACACAAAACGAATAGAAATGAACCGATCGACTGTTCATTGCCAGCGCCGGTTTCGTGTGCACCATTTGGTAAAAAAAAGTGTCATTTGACACGATGCGATGGATCTATTGCGGGTACTGTTCCTTTACATTGTCTGCTCTCGAATTTCGAAATTTTGACGATGAAGAAATATAGCCACGATTGAAGCAAGACATCTGAAATTATGGGAATCTAAAACGTTGCTGTTTTAACAGTGAGATATGTTCTGTAATTATAGATTCCTGAAGCTGCAGCAATACTTTCATTCCAACAGAGAGACGCAGGTCTTGAAATATTTGTTCTGAATAGATTAGTGGGCCTCATTTTGACCTAATGTTTTCAATTTGAATTCTCACCCTGGAAAAATGAAAGGATTTAACAAACCCACTCCAATATAAAAGCTCGTACGAACGTGATTGGAAAGTTTTCAGAGTTCGCTCAATGAACGAAAGATCAGACAGTTACACGGTAATCAATTTTTCAAGTTATACATTTTAGGACTCCCACCCGCTTTATTTATTCTGAGTGAGTCGGCACTCACCGAAGTGAGCAGAATTCTACCGAGAAATACTTATTTTTGGACGTTATTTTTTTGGACGTTATCAGTACCTGCGAAAAGAACCCATCACTTTGCCCGGACGACATTTTTCTTTAAATAGCCACAAATCTTATCCCCTATATTTGTTTCGACCCGAAATCTGTAGCAGTACGCGGGATTTAACGAAATTTGATTAATGTTCATAATTCAGTAGCTCAAGTGAACAAAAATTAAAACGTACCTGTCGTGTAAGAAAAATAAGAATTTTACAAGGAGGGTATTGATCGACTTCTGAATATATTTTCAATATTCAGACTTTAAATATTTTTTCTTGAAATTTTGCGCAACTTGAGGAAGAAATTTTCCAGTTATGTCCATCTTGCGACGGATTTATGAGTATTTCATGCGATACTATAATTTTTTATTTGGTGTCGTTCTGAATTGAAAAACCGACGCAACAGTAATCGTTTAACTTGTAGCTCCAATTAGTTTTCTTTCTTCGCAAACTCCTAACAAGACACAGTGTACTACTTCAGTCAGACCGAAGAACTAACTTTTATTTCAGGCACACGATGTCCCAGTTGCATTTGGTGCGAGAAAGACTGCTATCGCAGTGTGACGTGATGAACCAGTATGATAAGTGTCTTAGCCTGTTCCGTATCTGTGAAAAAATGTGGAAATCCAATTGGATAAAACCATATTGGTTATTACTCTACAAAAGAAAATATTCGTGGGAATTTTCATTCTCTAAAGACGATTAATTAGAAACTTTGAATTTCGGGAAAAGTGTACTTCCTTCATAAATGGATCGTTCTCCTTGAATTTATTTCTGGCTGAATTTAATCGCCTTAGAGTTGGAGCTGAGATGAAAATGAGGATAAGTTCGCTCGAGAAAGAAATGTGCCGGCTTATCCGACTTCCACGAAGAACCTTAAAAATTCTCAAAGCTTAACCAGTTCATTGATATCCGCCTTATAAAATAGACATTGCAATTTAGCGATGACAAGAATGAGCTTAACTAATATTATCAATGTTTAGGTACGAATTCTTCAGTCTCCATCTTCCCCGTCAACACATTTTCAAATATTCATTCCAGCACCATCACCTACAGGAAGATACTGCAGTAATTAAAATAAAAATTCGTTTTTCTTCTAAATATTATGATTGGTCGAAGGCCCATCATTCGTTGTGGTATACCCGCCGACCGAAGCAAAAATATTCTTTTTATCTACGTCTTCGGGTTCAAATAGAAGTCTGTTTTTGGCAGATGATGTACCAAACGAGGGTTGGTTAGCATTTTACCTCCAACTTCGTTAAGGACGTTGCCTAGTGAGCCAGCGCGGGAGAATTCGGCTTCCCGCGCGAAAGTGAAGGGGATAACGGTTGGGACCGACTCCCGGGGCTACGACGGAGTAGGGATAGGCGGTCGGGATTGGCTGCTCTGGGCGGGAAAATCGCGATTTCTGCCTCGGCTCATACAAGTTTTCTCGCTAGTCTTATGTACGATTGTATTGATTTTGGGCTCAAATTGAAGGTAAAAGATGCATCTATGTCGTGACGTAGCCCGATTTTCCAATAAATGTCTAGTCTTCGCTGTAGCAGGTCGCAAAATATGCCTACTTTCGACAACGTTTTTTGGAAAATTTGAAACGGAATTCCAAAATCGGCCTACGTCACGACATAGATCCTTCTTTTGTCTTCAAAATCCTTCGAAGAGAATTGCGATATCTTTAATGACATCGTAGATAAATTCAATATAGTGAGAGCCTGTATGCGCGAGGGTAGGCAACGTCCTTAATATGATAATTTTCCTTTGCTTTTTACAGATTGTGAAAGCGGAGTCTACGAGTGAGATACACGATATATGTGAGTACCTTCAGCCACGTTAGTTTCGAATCGTCGATGTGATCTGATTTTATTGAAGATAAAGACCAAATCTCGTATTCTCGATCCAGTAAAGCCTAAGCAGGGGTAGGTAATCGGGGAACAGGGTTGGCTGTGTGGTAGTATTGGGTCCGGTAATTCCAAAATCTAGCAGGCTCACCGAAACCGTTTATAGTGGAGGTTTCTACCCTATCGGAGTTTAGTCGGATAGTTGCATCGTCGGTATGTATTTGGACGTGTCCCTCGTACGATAGAGTCCACAAATCCGCCCTTACTACACCAATCCAGGGGCTGATTATATTCTAAACAACGAATGTTACACTGGCGTTCGCCAGTCTGTCGCGTTATCCGCTCAATAAAACTGTACTGGACCGTTGCCAATGAGTTGGTGCATGGAGTTATGGATCGGTTCAACAGAATCGCTTGCAAATTGACAATCAGAACTATAGCACCGATACTCCATAGAAACTTTAAGGTAATAACCGTTTATCCGAAGCCTCTTTTACCCTTGGTTAAATTCTGAATACCCTTCGTTGCTCATCTTTGGTTACGACCTGCGGTCACACCTTTGGCCTCTGACCCCCTGGAGTATAATTCTACGACTTCATAAGTGCGGGTTGAACCTGGTTAGAATCGTTACAATTGAGCCGGGAATTTCTATAAATCGTAGATCGATATCCGACGATCACTAACGATTCGTGCGGTACCCTAAGAATCCACGGAGATCGGAATTGGGCTCTACGAACTCAATCGCGGAACTAAGGCTAGGGGTGTAATGGCATTAGTTTAGGAATGGTTGTGTGAAGTTAGGTCGAATTACGATTGTGCCATGCAAACCTGACGTTTCCATCGACGTCATTGATTTCCAGAAACAATTAGGCGACTTTACACAGGCTTGTAAATTGTGGGGACAATTCGACGGCCGCTATTAATATTGTCTTATGTTTTCGTTTCCATTTGGAAAAGACCTATCTGAAAATGGCTCGGGGTAAAAGACTTAAGTCCTGTGTATAAGCATAGGAGATAAGTCTTTTACCCCGAGCCATTTTCAGATAGGTCTTTTCCAAATGGCAACGAAAACATAAGACAATATTAATAGCGGCTGTCGAATTGTGTAATCATGCCGTTTATGAGTAATGGTTGTGCATATTGAATGTCTTTTGTATTTCGCCTTGTGTCGCCCTTCGCATCAATCGATTATCTCTTTGTGAATTAACGTTTCGTATTATTTCTGCATGAATAAAACTCGCGTCAACTTCTACAGGAGAAATTTTTCTATAATATGAAATTCTTCAAACTTGCGCCACGAACTCCCCGCATACTTTATTCCGCTATAAAACTATAGAAAATTAAAAGTGCAGTAGAGATAAGTTGAACAGAAGAAATTTATAGTTATACGAATGTTTTACAGAAAAGTATTCAGATGTAAAACTTTTGAGTGATTCCATTCGCTTTATTCTCTGAAGATATGAAAGCACGTACGCGTCATACTAACAGCATTATTTTTATCGTTAGCAAAAATTCTTCCGGCATTGTGAAAACCCTCGAGGTTCAGAATGAAAATTGAAAATAAAAGTAAAACGTGACGTCGTAATGGAGCTGAGCGTTTTAAATATTAATAAAAGTTCGTTCCTCTTCAGTCTGTGGCGAAGGCGAGCGGCCGTCACTTCTTTGGGTTCCATTCAACCCAAACCTTAGTCCGGGAATAGCTCGTCAAAATTCTCGACTCACACAGCCGGTGGTCAGCTTGGCCTTTTTTGGGTATCCCTTTCGGGGTCCAAGGTTTTCAACTGCTGTCAGCTCAAGACATGTAGGGTGCTTGCCTGGTGGTAAAAAGGAGAGAAGCACTTGGCTGAAAAGCGAACGAGCCCGAATTCTCGGTCAGGTAGTCATTTATACTGAATTCTGACCGTCGGAGATTTCCCATACTCGTACATTACTGTATTTATCAAACGAATCAAGAAATCGATAAAGTTAAGATACCTATACGTATTGCTAGCAAAAAAACGATTGGCAGGGGCGATAAACTGTGATTTATGGAAAATCAGAATTCGTATTACACCGGGGTTGAATCTCGTGAATTTATCTGAGATTTTTTAGCACGCAATAGCGGAATGTCTCACATTACCATAAATCTGACCTCCTCAAATCTAATCGCTCGATTCTCCGATGTGCGCGGTGAATACTAATTCACTCTACTCCGCCTTTGTCATAGCCTTACAAATATTGTTGGGTATAGATCTGGGACGTTGATCAAAGAGCCCCGATCTGAATAACCCCAAGATTATCTCGAATCATCTGTACAATGAATCAAGAGATTGGAATTAGTAAAATCTTGACAAGTTTGATAAATTCACGCAGTATCGTAAAATGGTACCTGAAAAGAAACATTAAAAAAACAACTGTGAAACTTATTTTTTGTTATAAAGCAGCAGTGTTTTTCTGACGCTCTCAGCTCTCATCCTGCACAAAGCACAATAAAACAACCCTCGTTTTCTCTTCAGTATGGAGTTCTCACTTATTACGGTGCAGAAACTGACTCAATTTGTTCAAAGAAACTTGAGCCATCTTTGATGCCACGAGAACCTAAAATCTCCGCAGTAAGTTTTTTTGTATTCATAACTATGAATTTTCATGTAAAATCTTTTCACGCACATCGTTTTCAAATGCCGAAGATGTGGCAGCGGGATGCGAAGGCTTGGAAAATCGCGAATCTCTGTTCACAACCTAATATTTGGCACAGCTTTGTGGAGTGAGGCGCTCACGAACGTTTCAGAATCGAAATAGAATGTATGCGGAGGACTGGGACGTAGTAGGAACTGAGAGAAACAGCAGCGAGTATCGGCGTCAGCGTCAAATTCCCGATGGAGTTTAGCTACTCTCAAAGATTACCGTTAAACCGATGCTGATTCAATAACCCATTGCAGATGTAGCAGAACATCATTCCGACAAAATATTTCTACCCCGAGAACACTTTTTTCCAGAACTATGCATAAGAAATGTAACCACTGGTTTTAGTTGATTGACATATTTTCACTCTGAACTTCTCAGTAGGTTGACATTCTCACGCGGAAATTATTTTTCCCTGCGAATCGGAGAGTTGAATGGAATCCAAAAAAATCATGATGTTCGAGTAGTGTTCGATCCGCATTATCCATATTTTACATCAAGTTTCACTTCCAGCCTAATAGGAGTTACGCCAATCATAGAAAAAATACAAAATTAGTCGGGTAGGATTTTGGTCCTCAATTGTACATAAAAAATTCGTATGTAAGATGAATGCATAACTTTATGGTATCGCAAGAATTTGACGAGTATTCAGTCTTCACACGATTACTTCCGAATTTCCGATGCACATTATCGCAGTATCTTCAATTAAATCCAATGTGTGAAGAAGTTTTGCGACCATCAGATATACAGGCAGTTGTTTTTCTGGGACCCAAAAGTAATTAGTTGAATATCAGTTCCGGCCTAGGTACTGAGAATTGCCCGACTTATCAATTTCCGTGATTGCAGCGTATCCCCTCAATCGTTATTATTCAATCTTCTATCCTTATTTTCGAAGTGCAAAAATGGTTTACGGCATGGCGAGTTGCGTTGATGAGTGTGCTCTTGGTTTCTAACAAATTTGTACCAACAATTTTACCCAGCTAGGAATTTTGCCAGAAATATTTTCGCAACAGTTTCGGCTCGCGTTTCGAGGCTAATGGCTACTATATATTAATTCATTTTACATAGGTATAGCGTACATTGCGGCCCGGGTAAAAGCTCGCCAATCTCGTAGAGATTTTAACGGGACCGTGGATATTAGATAAAATTTCACTCCCGGCGATTAGCGAAATTTTCGTCGTTTATAATGATACTTTTTTTTTCTACGTTCCAAGTGCTGTGTAGTGTCGGGATTCTGGTTAAATTATCATCGTAAGTAACGCAATTCGTTGAGAGGATTTGGGTAGACGTTAGGGCGGTAACATATAATAACCTTGGTCGGAAATTACGGATTGTTATTGCGCCCCTTTACCGCGTGGACCAGAACCAGTCGACCTAACTGTCACCATCGGATTACACTAATTGAATATTCATGTCGGATTTGCATTCACTTTTGACACAACGCTTTCAGAGCCGACTTGTAACTGGAATTCGTCGCGTTTACCCGGTCGGGACGTACATATCATCATTTGTTCTGAAATTACGTAATTAATGGAAATCCCATAAAGTCTCGAACACCATGGCACGCTCGCGCTCGTTACTTATGGCTTACGCGTTGCTGAATCCTCGTGAATCCTCGCACACGTCTTATCCGAATGATCGAAGGCCAAAGTATTAGTTGTCGCGAAATTTATCGGCCTTCAGGTCAGCCGTACGCCCACATGACATCAACTTCCGTCCTAAATAATGTCCCCCTAGTATTGGTGACTAATGTGAGAAAGTGGCTTTGAGAACCTCATTGAAAAAAGCTTTCATAGAACCAATTCATCCTCCAGTCAATCGATATCATTATCTCGATGAATGGGATTTTTTTATTCACTTAAATCAAAGCAATTCTTATCCATCGTCAGAATGTCTCCCAATTCCGCGACCGTTCGTAAATCCGGGAAAAAATCAAGGCCATCGATCGTCGCCAACATATCGACCAGTTTTGACTTTACCTACAAGTAGGGTAAGGTTGCTATCGATGGACCCCCTAAGCAAAGTTGGTCATAAAAATTGGATTTTGAGTCGAAAATGCAAAACCACTGGTGGATGTTTTCTCCAAAACCTATTCTACAGAGCAGTCACGAGTGAGCAAGGTTATTGTTAATTTCTGATTATTTATCACCGATTTGCTGTTTTTTGAATTTGGTCCATTCATGGCAACCCTGCTCCACGAATGGACCACCCCATCTCCTTCGATGGACCACTAAAATAATGAACATAAAACAATACAATGACCTAATCACCTAATATATTGGTGTAAATGATAAATTGATGACGTATGAATAGATTTTTGAGATTTCAAACAAATTGTGGGTCAACCACGATAGATGCTCTCAACAGTGTCCTACAAACTGAAAAAAGTAATACCTTCCATACTGGTCCATTGATAGCGTTGTTGCCCGGTCCATCCATGGAAATTCGCATCGCAACACATAACACTATCCTACTACCACAGGATGGAAAGATATAAAAAAAAGTATCAGTATCATTTTGAAGAGCGAAGTATAAGCTTCAAAACCATCCAACACGATTTAGGAAAAATCACCGATACAAGGGTTCAAACACGTTTGCAAAATTAGGAAAAATAAGATCAGAAAGGGCAATTTCCTACCTCGCTCAATTTTAGCACACCTATGGCACCCATGTGACTGTTTTTAACATGGCCACTCTTTGGCCACTAGTAGACTTGATTCGCACTGATAGCAACACCAAGCACTGACACATATAACCTGAGATATACCACTGGTCCATCGAAGGCAACGGTCCATCGATAGCACCCTTACCCTATAGTTTGTCTCATAATTGGGTTTCAGTTTTTACAATCACTCATTGTCAGTCAGCAGTTTCCCGATGTTTACGCTTGCTAATCCTCTCGAAGGGAAACCTGACATGTCGAAAACAAAATTAGTCGAAAGCACTCACAATCAGAGCTACAGGAAGACAACTTTTTTTATGACAGGCTGGGGGTAATCAGACAACGAATTTACATGTGAAAATCATAAATAATCACTTTTCAAATCTGGATAACGTATCGAGCCGCGTTATCAACAATCGACTGTCAAAGTCAGCTGAAACCCGTGTCAAAAGTATTGCGACGTTTGGTATTTTTCCGATTCCTCCACCTACGCGAACGCTTGTTTTTTTTTTAACACGATTAACAGCGTTTGGACCATCGCCATTAAATCCTCCCAGGAGTGTTTGTGATTCGTTCGAATCTCCAATACGGACAGATCCTTCAATGTTTTCTTCTTTGCCACCGAAGTGCAGGTTGCATGGTTTGTCTGCCGGTTGATAGTTGAAATTTCAATAATTGTGGTTTCCTTTGATTCTCTTTTTCCAATTTTCGATCGTTTTCTCCTCCGACGTCGTGACGCGTATGAAGCTGCAGATGCGAACGACGTCTCGTCAGTGCTGAAAATATTGTAGTTTCTCCCATCCATTTTTGCCGTCTCCTCGATCTCCGAAACCGATCAACGGAGACGCTGTGATTCAAAAGCCCCAGGAGTCAGGATGATGGAAACGCATCCTCTCGAGAAGGTATACCCAGCAGACAACGGTCTACGGAGTAAACTACGGCCACGTTAGAGAGAGACGATTTCTCCTAGTCGTAGATCAACGGCTTCCAACCGTTTCCGGGGATTCAGGTGAGAGTAGCGTCACGTGTAAACGAACCGGGCAGATTCTAGTGTAAAATCCGATTAGAATTTCCGAAACAGCTCTCCATGGTACGTCGGCAGATGACGCGTGTGCGGATAGTGATGGAAGCTGAAAGCCCCAGTACCGTTTTCCAGCTTAGGTATCAACGTTCGAAAACTAAAAAACTGAACGAAATGTTTGAATCCCGAATGCACAGAATTAGCACCAAATCAATGCGCGTACGAATTGATCTTGGGATATAGTAGTGGGTAAAAGTGCTTCCAAATAAATGATGAGGACGAGGACGAGGACGAGGAAGCTATCGGCACCAGGAGCATAGCATCTGCCGTTGACATCTCGTCAATGTAGCGTGGGTGGCGTCTGCCCCACTCCCAATCTTCCAATCCTGCCGACCTGACGCTGAGGTTCTATAGCCTTCGGCTGAGGCTGTCGTTTGATTTATATGGGAGCGATATCGCATCTAGTGGGCCAGGTAATCGCGTTAAGATGGTTCGACGGCAGATGGTGGCTTTTAATTGATTAGGAATAGCTCGTGTAGTACTTTGGTACCCACGATCCTGACGACGACGTCACTGCCAAGAGTTGGCGACGGGCTTGACGAATAACCCATTACGATAATTTGCGAACACCTTCTGGAATCATAGCACCAAAGTGCACGCAGTTCTCTGACTATGACGTTTGCGTAGAACCTGCAAACTTGTACAAAGCGGCGAAACACTCCGATAGCTTCAACGTGGGGGATAGAACAAATGTTGATGCAGCATATGATAGGTGGTACTCTAGCAGCGAGTCTCACAATCAGATAAGTACAGTGCTGCTCAGAAGGAACAATAAAATTATGTACAGTGACACAAGATTAGATATTGTCTCAGGCTCTTGGCAAGCGACTTACATTTCTTTGGCCGTTAGGTATGTACGTGGAATAAGATGTCGCTCGTTGAAACGACAAGTGCTTGCAATGCGTAAAAAAAGTGGATTTTATTGTGATCATTGATAATGGAACTGCCAAATCCTCATGAAAACAAAAGAATCCTCAAGTCCAAGGAATTATTCAGAGTTCGTGTACTCTGGCACTGAGCTGTCCGAATATATTGCCATTCGTTGCTCCGTTTGTATTGATGAAGAGAATTATTTGGTATTGTTCTAAGGTGGATCTGAGACGGAGGCTGAAGTGCATCTCGAAAATTATATGAAGTTTTATGATTTTGACATAGACATCTGACCTAGTGAAAAATTGTACGTTTTTTGGAGGTGCTTGTTCAAACCGAATCCTTTCTTGACGGAAGTGATTCAAATTCAAGGCTCCCTGCGATCACACGTTTACCTATAGGTGACACGGGCTCATGCATCAGTGGGTGAGAATATTTATCAGTCCTTGCACCTATCCGGTACTCGGCTAGCATCTCAATATTACAGCACCCTCGCGGAACAAGATGGGATATCTATATGAAATGAGTTTTGGGGTTATTCACTTGACTCAGCGGCAGGGGACCACGAGTGCCTACTGTCACACGGAACGAGGGATAGAGCGATTTTTTCTTCACCTGTATGTGTAATTCAATCCAGGAACTATTTTTCCCTTTTTTTTTTCTCCGGAACAAATTCCCAGGACCTCTTTTCTGGGGTGGAGAAGTCGACTCGTTGTTATATTAATGAAAAGAGTGCGGGGAGTTGATTTATGATTGACTTTATTATCTATTTCTTTGTTAAACAATATTGCAGAATTAATTATCATCCCGTGTGTACCATATTATACTCTTGAGATTTAAGTCAAAATTCTCCTCTTCGTAAATTATGGAGGAGTTTCTGCAGCCCCTCTATCTGGATCGACCATCTCTCTCTTTCGTGAAATTAAGTTCAAAATACGAGCGACATTCCGGAAATATCTCCGTAGAAAACATCTCTAGTACGCGAGCATTATCTTTCTCATAATTTCACCGCTGGCTTACATAAGCTTACGCCCCCCCCCCGCCGTTCCGGGCTTCTATGTACAAAGCTCCACCGACACATCAGACTGCTCGCTTGCTTACCCCCCCCACCCCCTTCCCTTTCATAAGCTTGCCGTATAAGGTTTAAGTCTTAACTACCCCTTGGCCGTTCTTGCTACAGAATTTCTTGTTTATGTTTAAAAGCAGAGACGAGATTACACGCTTGGGTTAAAGTGACACTTCTTCACTTATGTGTGCAACGCCCAGAGACTATAATGTCAAAAGCCTTTGAATTTTACCCTCCTAAAATCGGAGCCCCAATTGAATTTCAAGTCAGTTTGCGATCCCATCCTCAGGGTGATGCTCATTACTAGCTGAGGATCCGAGTGCAAAGGAAATTATCGCGACCACTTCACTGTAATATCAAGATCGGATAATCTGACTTTGCAAATTCAAGGCATAATGGAGCACATCATTTTATTCACTTGATAAAAACTGCAGAGGTTCCTAATGATATTCGATGGAGGCTTTTATATATGTGCCAAATGCCGGAGCATAGAGTGCAAAAGTAAATTTGCCGCTCGACTTACTCTTACGGTACTACTACCACCACTAGGTACTTCTCGCGTGACCTATATTAGCTCATGATGTGACTATACGTGATCCATGAAATTCTCGTTCGGAATGTCTCTCACAATTTTTTCGGTTTCAAAAGAATTACTTGGCGTTATGATTTCCGGTGCTTTTGCAGAATGCTCGGAACTTGAAACTTGCGACTACTGAGTAATCATCCAATCCAGAGTATAAATAGCGACACTCGGTCTTTTCAGTTCAACTTCCAAATGATATGAAGTGCTTAGAAATAACCGCAGCTCCATGCAGCTGAGCTCGTCACTGCACTTGAAACTCGTCTTACGCTACATTGTACGCAGAAGCTTTTTTCTGCAAAAAACAAGTATACTCACACTACTAGAACTTATTACCCGGGAAAAAATCGGTTAGATCTATGTAGATCTAAATCCTTTAGACTAAATTTTGGAATAGATCTAATGAGATCTCGAGAGATCTACGTAGATCTAATTTTTATGTCAATGTCAATTCCGGAAATGAATTGAAAAAACATTGATTAATTGCATAATTATAATGAAAAAATACTCACTATCATCATATGATAAGAAATCGTGAATACGAGTAAGGAAAAAAAAAATGGTGAAAATCGAACAAATCGGAATTGAACCCTCGAACTTCGGATTAACAAACCCTGTACCGTACTAAGCTATGAGCTAAGGCGCTTTCTGAAAATACGTGCGTTTCTGGCATACTTATGGTCCAATCAGTCCAGAGAGACTTGAAATATTTCCAAATACGGTACCAGAACTACTCAGATCCGAAGCAACAACGTTTTGCTGCGATTATTCCATCTACTCATCTCTGATCTACCTAGATCTAAAGTAGATCTAACGTTATCTAGGTGGATATACATAGATCTAACAAGCATGAGCATTCGAACATGATAGTAGATCAATTCGAAGCTATGTAGATCTACGAAAATCCTCGGAGATCTAGGTAGATCTAGGTAGATCTATATGATTTTCCAAAATTTAGATCTGCGGAGATGATCCAAGATGATGCGAATTAGATCCAACCAATTTTTTCCCGGGTACAGTAAGTGTTACACGTTCATTTATTTTCGATGCTATTTCCGAGCGATGTGAGCATTATCCAGAAATGACTAAGAGTGGACTAAACACACCTGGCCTAGCCTTCTGAATTGATTCCACCTATTGGCCAGAAGCTGTAATGAGACCGACAGTATATTCGGGCTAGGTAGGTGGTCAAGTGCTATAATATAACCAAATACTGCACTCACTCGTATTCGTTAGTTTTCGATGGAACAAAGTTGCACTTGCGAATTACAGGGTCTATGAAGGGGTTTCATAATGGCTCAATTTTTCAGGCAGTATAATTAGTATACCTTTGTTCATATGCAGGATTGTTTCTGCATACAAATGTATGTAATTCTATGCAAAAGTTGCGAGTCTGGGTATATTGTGCTAACATTGTTCAAGTGTTGCGAAATTGAATTATTGCCCTAGTACAGGTACTGATGAAGTGGTGTGTCGTTGGCGTTGATCGTCCGGACGCCATGGTGGAATAAGGGTAGGTTTTTATCACGCTGGGGTTATGCGTAGAAAATTACGGTGAAATAGAGTGGGCGAGGATTTCGAAGTGAGGTATTGCGTGAGAATAACCAATAATGCCTCACCTGGTAAAGTTTTGCATCACACGGCGGAACGCCTATTGTTTGCAAAGTTGCCACGAGGTCGTACGCACCCCTGTTGAGGTAGTTCGTTTTCGCAGGTGCTAAAATTATGTGTTTCAGAGTGAAAGCGAAGTTGGATAGTCCCGTTCACCGTACCAGATGAACGGGATGTACAATTAAAAGTTAACTCACGCGAGCGGTGTGATGAAAATGGGGTGAAAAGATTCGCTGATTGTAGGTGAAAATAGGACTCGGAAAATAAACTTGGGTGCTTTGAATTACCGTAAAAATCAAGGATTGCTGTGAACAAATTTTAGCACTGCCACAAAATTCTGGCCATAAATTTTAACAACGCTATGTAGCTCTCCTGCTCTACACTCGGGGGTATTACCAATGGCTGAAGCTTGCGTAACCCGGAGTTGCATAATAAGTAGAATAAGAAGAAAGGTTTGTTCGATTCTAACGAACGCCTGTCGATATGTATTTTACCTCTTTTCCATAGAAAGATCCTGACGACTAGAGTGACCGTCATACATTGTTAGAGCTGCTTTGACTAGAGTAGGGGAGACTGGGGACGGTTGTAACAGGGGTACGGTTGTAACATTGTTAATATCTCTAAAACTAAGGGTAATACATTTATATACCGCCGCCTGATAATCCGTGCAAGTAGTCCGAACTAGCAAATTAGTAGGTGGCGGTCCTCCGTGCAAAGCGGAAGTGGGTAGCGGGGTCCATTGTTATTTTCGGGCCTAAAGTAAGTTCTTACAATCTTAGTTAAACATCAATAATTAGACTTCTATGATAAATCTTCAATTTTTCTTTTGTTCATATGTTTCCTTGGCCAATTCTGTGTCAGTATTCACAGTATTTTGAGGTGATAGATTCGACAGAATAAATGAAATTTTGACTTGAAGTAAAAAAACCCGTCTGGGGTCAGTTGTAACAGTTGGTCCGGGGACATTGCAACCATTTGATGGCGGATGATTACAGCTAACAACATTCCTTCTCCTTCTTTTATTTAAGCATTATCGTAGTCTACGTTATGAAATAATAATAATAATAATATAAAAAAACATTACATTTATAAGATTTTATCCAAACGAAAATATTCGGCCATCAAGAGGTGATGAAAAGTAATTTTTATATTTTTTAGTTCCTGAAACACGTATTCCTTATGGGAATGTCTGATACTAATCATCAAAATCCTGATAAATAATCTAATTTTGTGAAAAAATCTTGTGTTACAACTGACCCTGGGGTTGGGGTCAGTTGTAACACTTTTCCGATTTTTTTTGACAGGCTCATACTTTTTTTCTATTTGTGCTAAAGAGTCCTACTTAGCGCCATTTTGTCAGCAATTGAATGCTCTTTGCTATGGTATTTGGAACATTGATGTGTTCACTGTAGTTTGAGCTCAGTGAGGGCAAAACCGAAAAATGTTACAACCGTCCCCAGTCTACCCTACGATTTTCTACCCACGAAATTCAGACAATCATATGGGATTTGCAGTGACCATTTCTATTCAGGAATTCCCATTCCAATGATGCTTATTAACAAAAACGTGAAATGAATTGTTCTTTGGACCACGTCGCAAACCCAGATTAAACCGTCAAGCACTGAAGGACGAAAGAAGTATTTTTGGTCAGTCCTGAATTAATGAATACCCCGCTCTTCGGTGTCATAAGAAATTTGTAAGCAGCACCCATGGTCATGTCTGGGCCACAAGTCATATTTCAACGACGAAGGGTTTCCTAGATTTTGCCTTTTCTTTGTGGATCCCTGTTTTGGTATGTATGATTCATCACAAACATGCGTAAATTGCGATTATATGCACGCTTGCGTGCATATAAAGGCACTTTTCCGCACGGCGTGATGAAAAGTAGATTTTGATTTTGAACATTCGTTTTTATTTATTTTTTTTTTTTTGGCCGCCATTTTCTCAAGTTTCGTCTCTTTCCAATTTTTGAGATTCACTGTTTACCGGATTACACATTGTAACCGGCGTCAACGTAGTTTGGCTAATTACGTTGGACCACCACTATTATTCACCTAAGGCAAGAATAAATTCGTATTGCACATCGTTTTCAGAACGAATGCAAGAGGTTTTGGCAACAGAAACTTCATTTCGTTTAAGAATTCTATTTTTGAGGGTAAAAAAAAAGGCTTTCGCATGCGATAGCCTGATTATAAATTGAACGCCGGTACTTTACCTTCGTCCGTACTCGTACGTACGTAAAGTAAACCCCATGGGTCATGTTACGGTATTGAATTCTGTATGAGAGGGTGGCTCTGACGAACCACGAGAATTCTCTCTTTAGTCCCTTTTCTCGAGACCCTTTGTGTTTCATCCAACAAAGTTTTATACAAATATCACCTCGTATTCAACCAGAAATATGTTCGATATGATGTCGTCCTTTGTCGTACCGAGATGACGTAATAAAATACTTTGTACCTGCAGCTGAAGCGAGCGTAAAGAGGTCGAGTTATTTTATCCCCATCCGTTCATGAACCGAATCACTGCAGTTTTCATCTAGAACGAATGAAATCTGGAAAATTCATGCAGAAATAACAGCGACAATATCGCAGTTTGCACAGCAAAAATATTCCATGGAACCAAAATTTATACGATTGTACCATTAGAATATCAAATAAACTGACCTCACTTGGTTTATTTACCTTCTTTTACAAATACCGCCTTTGGTCAACTGTGACGAAAAACTTTTCGTGGCCACAGAACTGTGGACAAATTTCGTGGCCACAGAACTGTGGCTCGTGACCAAAGTTACCAAACATGTTATCGTTCGTTCGAACATGTTTTTTCTCAAAGTCTTGGTCCGAAAATTCCGGAAGTTTCACTTGCTCGTCGACGATTCAGAAGTTTTTGGTGCAATTTCATTCATCATTTTATCGTAGGCCCACGGATCCGTTTTTTTTCCGGTAACGTTCGCAGTACATTGGAAAAGATCAAGTACTCATGGGATATGTTTTTGGCATTCCCTTTTCCGCTAATTTCGGAACCATTCGTAAAGCCGAAAGTTTGAATTCACTGGTCGGCGAGTATTCTATTACCCAACACCGTCACACCTAACCCTTACAGAATATTAATGGGGGACGGGAGCTCGAAATAATCAACTCTACTGGATAATCTCTTATAATTTAATGCGGTTGGCTCATACAACAACGTTATGAACAGCACGCTGAGAAAAAATTATGGTTGGGCCAACCATTTTTCAACTATAAAAACATGTAACTAACCGGACCAAAAATAATTTATGGTACCCGTAACTCATTAAAAAAAAGTAGCTGAAACCAAAATCTATGGTTAAGACAACCACTTGCACAGCTATTTGGACATCTTGCATAACTATTCGGACGTAGTAAGGAGAACAATATAGCTAGCAACCAAAAATAAAGTTAATTGAACCACATTACATCAGTTGTAGCTACCAGAAGATTCAAACTACTGAGACAGTGCAACCAATTTTTGAAGTTGTAGTTACTCTGATTATTTGTAACGGGCACCTAATTTCATGGTCAACATTTTATTGCTTAAAAACTCAATTTTTCGTGGTTACAGTAAAAAAACTAATTGTATTATGTTTTTTACTGCTATTCACTTGGAGTTCACCCATTTTCAACGCCGTTACGCATTTTTAGTTTAGAAAAAACCGCATCGTTTTCACCGGGATTCGATCCGGGACCCTACCGCTCGCTCGCATTACTATAGTCGCACGCCCTACCTACTACGCCAAACTATCTATTGAAAATTGTAATAAGTTTTTCTCATTTATTCTCGGATTTACTTCGGAACCTCGCTTATTATTGGTTGTACTGCTCTACTGCAAAACTATTTCCAATACTTTTTGATTAGAGGACAAGGTTGCCATGGAATGATCTTCTGGATATATCTCACGTGCTGCGGGTGAGGAAAACTGGACCCTCAAAATGTAACTAGATGTTTGAGTATTTATAACTATTATCATTTTTGTGATAACTATAGGGCATTGATAACGTAACTATAGTGTTCATAGTATGAGTTAACTTTTTAAATCATAAGGAAAAGCTAATATTTTGGTAGTACCAACTATTCTTACGTTTGTGGTAACGTAAGCAGACTTTTGACACAACTATTGTGCTCATGGTACGAGTTAACACTGCAATATGGTAAGCGTAACTAGATGTTTGGTACTCTCAACTACTAGCCCTGTTCTAATAACTAAATACGAACATTTAACATGACTATATTGTTTTAGTAGTTTATTTCACAATAATTATAGTTGACAGTACTTTAAGTATAGGTGTTCTCTACCAACATATCCATGTGTTGATTTTACCACCAATACATTGTTACATAGTACGGCAAACCATTTTGTTAGTAACCATCACCATAAAAGAGGATAGCCTGTACTATAAAATTTAGACTATATGAATATAGTACGCACAATCAAATCTTGTCTCTCAGTGCGAGCCGTTCGCGGCTATTCTCGCTACTCTTGCCGCTACCAAACACGAGCTGGGGGTCATAAGTGGTGAAAATAATTTCCACCCCAAACTGTCAAATTTTTATATGAAAAAGTAGAGAATTACGAACGTTTCTGTAGTTTTGTCCATAGAAATTCCTAATTTTTCGTAAAAGTTTGTAGTTTTTCGAAGATTTTTTATTTATTTATTTCATAGATACCTAGTTGCAGAAGCCAATTTAGGCATTGTATACCTGGATCTCACCCGTACCGTAATTTACTAAACGTTGCAATTGGAATTATTGAATTCGTAATGAGAAAAAATTCATACCCCGAGGAAACGAACCTAACTCACTTCTCCTGGTCACCGCGGTCAATGTTGCTCAACCTCGTTGATCACCAGAGGTATATTGGTCTTCAATTCGCTCAAGCACATCTTCTTGTGTATAATTATATTGTTTTAGCAATATGACGTCAGTGATTGACATGGAACCACCTGAATATTTTAATAAGTTATTAGTCAGCACTCATGATATAGTGGCTTTTCGTAGAAAATTATACATTATTCTAATTTTGCGTAGAAGTCTGTACTATTTTTACTGTACTATTTTTGCGGTGACTGGACTTCCCACTTCTGTCGCTGAGAATTCTAAATAATCGTAATTTTTGTTAATTTTATACTTGCGACTTACGGAAAACGATTCTGAATTTCATTTCATTATGAATTTCAGTTGTTGATTTCCGTAAATATTCATAGATTGTGCAATTCAAATCTACGATATTCCGCAAAAATCTTCAAAAAATTATTGGGTTGATCTGGGTAGTAGGTTTTGGTAAACTTCCGTACATATTTGTCGAAAACATATGAGGCACTCCATGCCAACTCGACCAATGATTTTCCCTCGCCATTTTTGATTTGTTTCATAATTTTTTCTATGGTTGCCCTCACTTTCAAAAACACTTTGAAATTTTTTCAGATTTTTCTAAATAACCGTTAATTTTTTACGTATTATTAAAATTATGAAACATATAAAAAATGGTGAGGCAAAATCATTGGTCGAGTAGGCATGGAATGCCTCATATTCTGTTGCTTGGAAGTTGTAAATTTTCATAATTGATCGTGAAATTTCGTAGTTTTCCTGCACTATCGAAATTACGAAAGACCATGACCAGAAGGTGGATCTTTGTAGATTTCCGGAGATACTCGTAGAACTGATATTCCGTTGTGGGAAAACTGTAGATTTTTGTAATTTTCCGTATAAATTCGTAGTTTTCTATTTCTTAGACTAGAAAAAAAAAATGAATTGTTACGGAAAATCACGTTTTTTTACGCATTTTTATGCTTCGGGTTTTTTTCGTAGTTTGACGTAGAAATTATTTCCACCAGGGCAACCGTTACTCTTACGCACACGACTTTACATACGAACTTTTAGCCTATTCTTGAATGGGATCTTGTCGTCTAAGATCCGCCATGGTTAGGATTGAGGTAAAAAGTGTCATCGCTTGAGGGATTATTCGCGCGTGGCTATTGATTATTTTATGAATACTGTCTCTCTAAAATCGAGCTTAGAGTTATGCGAGGCTTGTCAAGTTTGAGTTCAGCATTAATATTTGGTTAAATTCCAGGAGAGCTTGTCGGCATTCAGGAAAAGATTGTCTGCGCGTGTGAGTGAGAGTTGGATACACGATTACGAGAACGACATTTTCATAGAACGAGGGGCGAGCTTTTCTCAGGGTTTCTTCAAGGATTTAATTTCCTCAAGTATTTTTAATCAATAAATTTCTCAAGTGGCACAAGCAAGGGCCTTAGAGGATATCCAGGAATAGCCTACTCGTCGCGGATTCCAAATGGATTATTTCACTCGAGTATTTTAAAAAGTCCCCCATATTTTTTCCATTGTGTAAATCGGAGCTGAAATTAAATTATAAATGCCAAGCATTGTACCTCGCTCGTCACACCTAGACACGAATAAATTTTCATACCATTCGGCTATCTTTTTTTTTACAGATTTGAAGGTAGCTTTTCGCAACGATTAGTAATTAGTTGGAGAATGGCAGCTTTCTTTGATCAAATCGTCGAATCTAATCGACCATTTGGTTCGGTTCTGCACTGCTAAGTGAATTAATTATCCCTGGAATGATGCAACAATGAGAAATATAATGACAATAATACGAAAAATTCGAATTGAATTTTCTGAGTGAAAGTGAAATTCTGAAAAATTAGCTTGAACAGACCCTCGGCATGTGATATGGCAGTAAATTTGTCGATCTGCACTGTAAAAAAGGTTTGTTGTAAACTTCGAACAATGTGTTGGAAGTTTTATTCACATACAGGAGTCATGAAATCAGTTTAAATTTTAGTAAAATTAATTGACAAATATGACGAATTTACTACACATTTTTGTAAAATTCATACACAATTTAGTATTTTTGCGATGAATGTATATTAATATTAAAAATTTGTTCATAAATTCAAAGAACATGCATAGCGATTCTTTTTGCTATACTAAATTTGTAATTTTACAAGACTTTCGTGTAATTAATGTGTAGTAAATTCACAATTATTTTTTACAGTGTGACAATGAGTAAAGTAGCTGAGGCATGAATCGTTTCTTAGAATTGAAAAATTGAACCATTTCACAGATGACAGTAAAAAAACTCCCAACCTCTGAGTAAATATGAAATCTGCTTGCTATAGGCGGAAGCATATGGTTCCAGAATCAGCCATTTCTTCGGACAGCGGACAGGAAAACTTTTACTTTCAGTTTTGCGGTATTCAATTACGTTCAGTTGTCGTTACGACGGTTTTCTTTATTTTTTATCCACGAAAAAGGCATCCAACGGTGATATAATTTATTCTAAACAAGTTGTTCAACTCGACAAAGTTCGGAAGAAAATTTCTTCAAAGAATTATGGCCGCAGAATTTCACAAGTGAATTCTGAGATTTCCATCAAGTGACGCAACGAGGCATTTCACTTCTTCAGAAAAAAAATGTACAAAAGCAGAATGAAAGAAGGAAAAGAGTTCCACATTTTGATCCATCACCTTTGGGGGCGTCCATAAATTACGTGAGGCGATTTTTGCGATTTTTCGACCCCCCCTCCCCCCTTGGTGAGATTTCGTGAGATTTGGCTCCACCCCCTCCCCCCCTAATCTCACGTGAGATTTTTCAAAATGCGTATTTTGCTTAATTGTGTTCGATTTCTAATAAAAAAACATAATTTATGAATTAAAAAAAAATTACGTGATATTAGCCGAGACCCCCCCTCTCCCCCACGTGAAATTGGGTGAGATTCGGCTCGACCCCCTCCCCCCCCCTAAACGCCTCACGTAATTTGTGGACGCCCCCTTTGGAGTGGGTCACTGACGCACCAACGAGTAAATCGGTGATATTTGTCAAGTTCGAGCTATTCACAGTTCGTAATTTTGTCGAGGAGGCCGAATTGAAGAAACTTCAGTGCTGTGCGAGATGGGAACCCGGGTTTGTAGTTGAAATCTCATAGTAGGTTCTCACCTGATTCAAACCGATTCAAGAAGTTAATTTCGCGCGCCACGTAATCTGGACAATAGATAACATGTATAGAAGACATGTTTTACACAGTGGAAATTTCACGATATGCGAGCAACTTGGTAAATTGGTGAAATGAACCCGAGCAGTTCTTTTATGGGCTGAGTAGTTGAATCTCGAAATATATTATAACCTGCATGAGAATTTGCCAGATTTCTGACCGTACGATCAGCCTTTGCTCCCCTGTTGACCAGAACCCCGAATTAGGCTAATGGAAATAAATTTGAACCACCGCGATGAAAACCGTTGGAATTATTTTCAACCCGGCCGAATTTATACAAAATTCATCAAATTTCATCGGGACTGTTATTGCTAATTAGATTCAATTTCCGTTCTCTGATTATAGCACTACGTGAAATTGATTTCGTGACTGATTGTAAAGTTCTAATCAAACGCGAAACAACAGTACAATGTAGTATTTATCATCGACAACTGTACGTAAATGTCCTGCACTCCATTATGCCAGTGTGACCTATGATCAATTGTTATCATCATAGCTCTCATAATGATCAAAACAACCAGAACTACCACCTGCGATAATCATTTGGCGAATGCACGCATTCAATCATGATGCTAATTCATCGTCTGACCGAAACAATCTAACATCGATTTCGTGATTTGAACAAGTCACCTTTTCCATGTGAACAGATTGAAAAATCAGTTTTCGATTTTTTTAATAATGGCGCACCTTTGCGAAAAATCTGAAAAAATTCTGTGACATGCAGGTCAATGTCCGTCAGATGTGGAATTTTTTCAGATTTTTTGGAGTGAAAATGGCGCAAATACCTAAAAAAAAAATACAACCGAAAAATAACGTTTTCTTAGGTTCCAAGCGTAAAAGTGAGGGTAGGAGGTTTTGACAAAGCGCTTTAATTTGGCTCATAGTAAGTTCAAATCGGTTTCGGGGCTTTTTAGTTTTAACCGTTTTTTGCTATGAATATTACAAACGCCTATCAGAATACATCCTCCGATCCTCTCCAAACAAAACATGGGTATCGTACATCCAAAAACTAGATTTTTGAGACCCAGCCGATCGTGGAGGATTCAATCTTTCTCTGACTCTGTACCTACAATCATAATTGAAGAAGCGTTTCTCAGTGCCTATAAATATTCGTGTTAAGCATCAGAGTCTAGATTATAGGGGTATTCCTAATTAGAGATATCATACTCTTGGTGCAAAAACCTCTCGCCAAGTATATTCATGTGGTAATAAAGTTATACAAACGACCACTCCCGGTGCACCTAAATTTCTATTTCAATGAATTCTTTGGTCAATAAGCTTTCTGCAAGTAGCTAAATTTAAAAATTCAATCTTCATCTTCATATTCATTAGTTCATATTTATCACCATTATTCTTTGACAGGTATCGACGCGGCAGTAGCGTCCGATTTCATAGTTTTCCAGACAAAATCATCTTTGTAAACCGATATACTTTTATGGAGAGACTTTCTAATTGGTTGACATACTTTTGTCGGTGATTATCAAATTAATGTACTTGGCAAGAGGTTTTTTGCACCAGGGGTATGATATTGTCAATCAGGAATATCCCTAATCCAGACTCTGATGCCTAATACGAATATTTATAGGTACCTATTAAGAAACGATTTTTCAATTATGATTGTAGGTAAAGTCATAGAAAGATTGAATCCCCCCACGATCGGCTGACGAGGGGAGGCTCAGATAGGTTCATCGAGTTAGGGGTACGGACTTCGCGTGGTTATAGTGTGGACAGATACTAAGAAAAACCCACAAGAGACAGCCGCCAACTCGGCCCGGTTGCCGAGAAATCGCGGGTTGAAAATTTCGAACTACAGTAGAGCGTCGATTATCCGAATCAGTTGGGACCGGGTGCCTTTCGGATAATCGAAATTTCGGATAACCGAACAGCAATATTCCGTGGGCGAAAAAAACGTCGATTCTTTCGGAATGATGAAATTTATATATGTATACATATATTTAACTACAATGAACATCAATAGGTTATTATCACAAGTACATTTTAGTGAACTGAAAACATGTAATCATCGTATCATTCAATGATACAGAACAAAGTTAGATATGTATGTCTTTAAAAAATAATCAACATTCTTATATGGCGTCATTCAAGTATTACGTAACGCTCAAGGGGGGGAGGGAGGGTCGGTCAAAACGTGACCATTTATTACGGGGGGGAGGGGGGGATATCGTCAGACGTTACGTTACGGTTTTTATTTTCAACTAGGGGCTCCGCCCCTCCGCGCTTCGCGCGGCAACCCTGCTCGGCGCTTCGCGCCTCACTTTTCCTAGGAATGGCTGGTCTAACTTTTTTTAATCTTCAGTGGCTGTCCTAACCATTTCTAACCCTTCTTGGGACACTCATTCCTATCCGTTACACCCACTGTTACTACATCGAATCCCGTTGTGCGACAGACTTTGACACCGGTAGATATGACGCGATAGACCTGGACGCCATGAAATATGACGCGATAGACCCACGCCATGAAATATGACGCGATAAACCTGGACGCCGGGAACTATGGCGCGACAGACCTGGACGCCGGGAACTATGGTGCGATAGACCTGGACGCCATGAAACATGACGCGATAGACCTGGACGCCGGGAACTATGGCGCGACAGACCTGGACGCCAGGAGCTATGGCGCGATAGACCTGGAGACCAAAAACTATGGCGCGATAGACCTGGGGACCCAGAACTATGGCGCGATAGACCTGGAGACCAAAAACTATAGCGTGGTAGACCTGGCCGCCAGGAACTATGGCGCGGTAGACCTGGACACCCAGAACTATGGCGCGATAGACCTGGACACCCAGAACTATGACGCGATAGACCTGGAGACCAAAAACTATAGCGTGGTAGACCTGGACGCCAGGAACTATGGCGCGATAGACCTGGACGCCGGGAACTATGGCGCGATAGACCTGGACGCCAGGAACTATGGCGCGATAGACCTGGACGCCGGGAACCACGCCGCGACAGTCCTGGACGCCGGGAACTATGGCGCGATAGACCTGGACGCCACATGACGCGATAGACCTGGACGCCGGGAACTATGGCACAACCGACCATAGTTACGCGACGATGAACGAAAAACTTTCCCATAGTTACGTGACGAAAACCTTTTTATTTATATAGAGGGATAAATACTTGAGAAAAAAAGTATATATCCACATCGCCAAACAGTTTCATTGTATAACGATGAAAAATGATCATATTTTTTGAAAATTTCCAGCGCTTTGTCATAATCTTAACAATTGGTAGCGTAACGTAACACTTAGGGTTGGGGGGGGGAGGCGCGACTGTTACTATGTGTTACTATGGGGGAGGGGGGGGGGGCAAAAATGGTCAAAAATAGCGTTACGTAATACTTGAATGACGCCTATATTTGAGTTCTTACATCTGTTTATTTTTGAAAAAGTCGACGATTTTCCAATAAACCAAATCGCCATTCGGATGATTGACGTTTCGAATAAAGCAAATCGCCATTCGGATAATTGACGTTTCGGATAACTGACGTTCGGATAATCGACGCTCTACTGTAATTTTTTTATTTTTTTTTTCTTCAAATTTCCAATTCAATATTACTTCTAATTCTTTTAGTATTATTCTAATTCAAAAATTACCAATTTTTGTATTATTAGCGAATACGTGAGCCACAATTTTACGATTTACTTTCGTTTCTCCTTGAATCGAGTGACGTGTAGGAAGTGTTTCAATGGAGTACCAGGAAATATATGTTGACAGTAAATACAAGAATTTGCTTTATTATTCGAAAATCGGGATACTATATGAATGTACCACGAAATTAGTTCACGTAAACCACGTGTTCATATTTCATGGAAGTTTTTAGACAAGATAATAACAAAATTTATACCTGCCGATCCGATTGGGACATTGATTCGCCGAAATTGACGGAGGGTCCGCGAAATCGTAAAATTGTGGCTCACGTATTCGCTAAAAATACAAAAATTGGTAATTTTTGAATTAGAATAATACTAAAAGAATTAGAAGTAATATTAAATTGGAAATTTGAAGAAAAAAAAAATAAAAAAATTAGTTCGAAATTTTCAACCCGCGATTTCTCGGCAACCGGGCCGAGTTGGCGGCTGTCTCTTGTGGGTTTTTCTTAGTACCTGTCCACACTATAACCACGCGAAGTCCGTACCCCTAACTCGATGAACCTATCTGAGCCTTCCCTCGTGAGTCTTAAGAGCATGCTGGAGTCAGACTTTACCCACCGTACCCGGTTTTCACTTGTTTTCACTGATATCAAAGCCTACGCGTCACGAACGCGAAAAAGAATTGGTGAGCGCAATTCTATATTGAATTCCGAAGATTTATATTGCAAAACTTCTTTATTTCATGCACTAATAGAGACAGGATATGGTATTCTGCATAAAATGATAATTGTCGATGTCAACTGGTGGTCGCGGCCATATTGGGCGTTTCGCCCGTTGGCCGTAGAGCTCGACGTAGCGCTGCGTTCGCTATATTTCCGAAGCGCCCTAGAGATGGTGTGGTGCGTAAATATAATCGTGCGGATAACGTCAGGGACCGGTTCAAAATTATGAAAACGTCTAATTATGGTAACACAACGATTGCTTCAACAATGGGGCAAGTGCATAAAAGTAATATCGCGTATCCCGATTGTCCCCTGTCCTTTTTATTTCCTTTTCCTCCAGAAACCATTTGAACTTCAAGAAACAAGGGACTCATCAAACTTTTTTTTAATTATCATTATTATTATTATCATTATTATCATTATTATTATCGTTATCATTATCATTATCATTATCATTATCATTATCATTATCATTATTATTTTACAATTCAACATATTTTGAAACTCCGTTGCCCCATGGCCTTCGTAATTATAATGGGTTTTTTTTTTTAGCTGTGAGTTACAATTACGAAGGCCCTGGGGCAACGGAATTTCGAAATCTGTTCAATTGGCAAAAAAAAAAGCGTTATCAAAGTGAATAAATGATGCAATAAAGAGAACTCAAGTGATATTAATGATATTAGTGATATTGGTGATAGATTTAGTGATATTAATTTTATTTTTATCGTGGGAAAATTGGGTTTCTTATTTGTATATATATATTTTTTTTTGCCAATTCAACAGATTTCGACATTCCGTTGCCCTATGGCCTTCGTAATTATAACTCACAGCTAAAAAAGAAAACCATTATAATTGTTTTTTAACATTTAACATTTAATTTTTAGATAACTATTATTTTCTTTTTTTGTATTTTATTTTTATCTGTTTTCTGTATTTGTTTGTTTTATTTTAAGTTATATTTTTGTTTCTTTTTCTTATTATGTGTAAGCAAGCTCCTGCGCACAGAGGTTTTGTCCCTCTCCGCAGGCTATATTTCTGTACCTCTAACTCTTATTTTTTGAGGGCGAAATGTAATTACGACTTGTATCAATAAATAAATAAATAAATAAATAAATACGAAGGCCATGGGGCAACGGAGTTTCAAAATCTGTTGAATTGGCTAAAAAAAAAAAAAATAATAATAATAATAATAATAATAATAATAATAATAATAATAATAATAATAATAATAATAATAATAATAATAATAATAATAATAATAATAATAATAATAATAATAATAATAATAATAATAATAATAATAATAATAATAATAATAATAATAATAATAATAATGATAATAAATAATAATAATAATAATAATAATAATAATAATAATAATAATAATAATAATAATAATAATAATAATAATAATAATTGAAAAACAGTTTGATGAGTCCCTTGTTTTGTCAAGTTCAAATGGTTTCTGGAGGAAAAGGAAATAAAAAGGAGAGGGGACAATCGGGATACGTGATATTACTTTTATGCACTTGCCCCATTGTTGAAGCAATCGTTGCGTTACCATAATTAGACGTTTTCATAATTTGGAACCGGTCCCTGACGTTATCCGCACGATTATATTCACGCGCCACACCATCTTCAGGGCGCTTCGGAAATATAGCGAATGCAGCGCTACGTCTGGCTCTACGGCCAACGGGCGAAACGCCCAATATGGCCGCGACCACCAGTTGACATCGAGAATTATCATTTTATGCAGAATACCATATCCTGTCTCTATTAGTGCGTGAAATAAAGAAGTTTCGCAATATAAATCTTCGGAATTCAATATAGAATTGCGCTCACCAATTCTTTTTTGCGTTCGTGACGCGTACACGGAGAAAAAGGAGTGATTGCGACAGCCAGATTTCTGGTTCCTGTAGCTTACAATCAGGTCTTTGGTCATAACAGTGTGTTGTCCAGCTACAGGAGTGCAGAGTATAGCTGTGGGAGCCGGAGTATAGTTGTGGGAGCTATACGGTGGGTTGCAGCAACTGACGGCATGGCTCCCATAGCTGTTATAGGTTATGTTCATGCAAATATGTATTCAATCAGCTACAGGAACCGCTCCTTTTTCTCCGTGTAGGCTTTAAGGGCATGCTGGACTCAGTATTTCCGTATTTAAAAAATAATGACGCCTGATATGAACGGGGGGGGGTGTTTAATGGGTTCCTTAGACGATTTGTAATCAAATTAGTAGCTGCATGAACGTGTATCTCACCAAAATCGAGTAAAATAAGACTTTTTTGTTTCGCGAAGCGTGGGGACCGTCACTTGTTTTCACTGATATCACCGACTACGCATCACAAGGGTGGAAACGAACCATTGAGCGCCCTCAGGAATATAATTCCACTCACATATATCGCAAAACTTGTTCATTTCACTCAACGATGAAGACGAAAAATTGTTTCCAAAAAAAGACTGTAATTGTTGGTATAAAGCAGGGGCCGCGGCCATGTTGGATCGTTTCGCGTTGCGTGTCGGGCTCGTCAGCGCTCCTTTTTCGACGCGCGGGCGCAACGGGAACCAAGCTTACAGTTGTTGCCAACCTTCGTCTCGTGGTCTTGCGTTTCACGAACCGCCGTTCCTTGTTCAAACGATGTAGATTACAATTCCAAAGTTTCCGGAGCGTGGAACTAATAGTTTTGTAAATACAGCCTTTAGAAATTTCCGAAAACGGATATTTAAAAAAAGTGGCAAAATTCTGGAAAAATTCATGTGTATTCAGAACGATTAACGAATTCATTTGACATGAAAAAAAAATAACGTCACCAGGAAATTTGTTAAACAATGATTTGTTTAAACGATTTGTTGATAACTTTTGGGCATTATTATTATTGAAAATGAATACTCTTATCATCTTGATTGTGGTTGATTTTTTTCCGATTTTTATCTCATCTCGAAGTACTCAATATTGACGACGAGACTCACTTTTGGTTGAGATTGTATAGCCTATACATCCTTAAATCGAAGCAAACTTATATTGCAATACCGAAGCAAAATACAGTAGAGCGTCGATTATCCGAACGTCAGTTATCCGAAACATCGATTATCCGAATGGCGATTTGCTTTATCCGAAACGTCAATTATCCGAATGGTGATTTGATTTATTGGAAAATCGTCGACTTTTTCAAAAATAAACAGATGTAAGAACTCAAATATATAAGATTGTTGATTATTTTTTAAAGACATACATATCTAACTTTGTTCTGTATCATTGACTGATACGATGATTACATGTTTTCAGTTCAATAAAATGTACTTGTGATAATAACCTATTGATGTTCATTGTAGTTAAATATATGTATACATATATAAATTTCATCATTTCGAAAGAATCGACGTTTTTTTCGCCCACGGAATATTGCTGTTCGGTTATCCGAAATTTCGATTATCCGAAAGGCACCCGGTCCCAATTGATTCGGATAATCGACGCTCTACTGTATCGCCATACCGTAAAAAGAAAAGCAGGGATATTTTGGAGCCAATTGTTTGTTCCGAATCGTAACTACCCTACTCAACGTAGATAACATTTCGTTTTGGGTTGAAACGTTAATTCCAGATTACAGGCTTTTAACCAGAAACATGATGGTGAAAGTGGCTATCAGCCGGTAGAGGGCGGATCTTGTAGTAAGGCTATCCTGTTAACAGTCGTTACCATCTCCCCAATTGCCTAATCACATCTTCATCGAGCCCACCAGTTAGAATTCGCTTTTTATGGTAGCTGATTAGATTGTGAAATTTCCTCAAGCAACGTAACTTCGTTCCATGATCGTCAATGAGTTCACCATCACCACGGATAGTCGCATGAAAGCACGGTATGACTCCAGAAAGCTGTTATCAATATGAAATATTCTCGAAGTAACCACTATACCACTACGAACCCACTATAACTGAACAATTTTTACCGCATTTTGAAATCCTTATCAGATTGATGATAACACGCTGCACTAGCCGTATGATGTGATAGGCGAATATTATCAACCCACATCCTGTACTATGATACCTGATATGTGATTTGCAGATCCAAGCAGATTGAAATGCTCATTCAGTACAGTAGCTCTATGTCGATGAACAATCGTATTATACTGGGGATAAAGCTGAAGTTCTGTAGAGCCATTCATCGTACGAGAAGCGAGTGATAATTTGTGTTTCATGGTTGCTGTTTATTGCTAAAAATGTTCCACCTCTAAACCTCACATCTCGGAATTCGAAAAAGTTACACGAACCTACGAGTACACTAGCACTTTGTCAATTTCGCCGCCCATAAACCTTGAAACAATGACTAGAAAGTTACAGGTTTATTTACAACACGAAGGTGATGAATGGGTTATCACATCCAGTCTACCACTCGCTGTCAGTTCGCTAGAGTAAGCGAACTTCCAACATAAATCTTCTACTCAGGGTGAGAACGTACTTTTTCACACTGCACGGTGCAACTCGAATGTGAAGGTCACAAGATGAAGGCTCACTGATCTTTTCATGATCGGAACAGGTTATTTGAGGAATCAAGTTATGAAACAATTCGTAAGATCAAAAGTCTGCAGTTTTATGAATCTACAATACAAGTCATTCAAGTTGCTCAGTAAGAACTCAGAACATTTTGGCATAAACTTAGTGTCATTTTGTTCTACAGCCTTTCGAAGATGAAACCCATATGAGTCAGTCCACGTCAGACCGGACAAAAACGGGTGATTTCTGACCACTAGGTCTCAGATTTTGAAATCAATTTTTTTACACGTTCTTTGGAACAAATGAATGTAGCAAACAATTTTTATTTTATTTTTATCGCCCCTAGTTTAGAAGTTACACGGGGTTGAATATCATAACAAACTGCCAAAAATCGAAAACACGCTCTCCTTCAACTGCCCATATCTCCGGTTCTATCTATCCTACAGACTTCTGCAAGACGCCATTTTGTAGCTCTTGAATGGCACTTTCTGGACATATTTATTGTATTCCAGAGCCATCAACAATTCCATTTGTTATAAAAAATTATATTATTCAAACGTAATTTTCGAGGCTTTCGCACGCTCTGAAAATTTTGAAAACAAGCGGGTTTGGGCTGACTATGAGCCGGCCTTCGAACTTCACGTTATTTATTTTGTTCTCAGCTATTTTGAAATTTGTAAATCTGACCTCAGATTCTTGATCAGCGGTTCAAAAAACCTTCGAGTACAAATTTCCGTAAGATTTCGAATGTTTTTAGTATTTTTCCCAGCAAATCGGACTCGCCATTTTGAATTTCGCTAATCTGACTTCAGATTCGAGATCAGCGATCAAAAAAACCATATAGTACCAAATTTCATTGAAATCCGTTGATTCGTTCTCAAGATATCGTCATTTTTGTTGCATTTTTTAGAATTTTGTTATTTGAATAGCTCAAAAAGTACTAATCCGACCGAAGCCAAAATCTAATCAGTTCTAAGTTAAGAAAAGCCCCGTCGATTGAGCCCAAGCTGATCGAAATCCGACCACGCGTTCTCGAGACACACACACACACACACACACACAGACGTCAAACTGAAAATAGTCGGAGGTGATTCTTTGGACCTCGAATTTTCATTTTCGTACCACCAGCGTATTCCATTGCCAATTTCCTATAGGAAACCTCAACTTTTAGAATGGGGCATGCATGGGCACTGCGTCAAATCAATAGATTTATAAGAGACGGCGCTAATCGACACGGGCCGTGACGCGGAGCTAGAGTAAGGAGCATTTATAGAGAGTGTGGGGCGCATATATTATTTATAAATATACAATAACGTTTCAATTTATACTTGTTTATTAGATATCAAAGTAATATCAAGTCAGTAATATAACTAAAACTAGGGTAATTCCGGGAGAGATGAACCACCGGGAGAGATGGCCGAAATTCGATATTTGATAAACTATTGGTCATGTAGTGGCACTGATTTTTTTAATTGTTGTTTGTATTCAAAACAACAAAAAGAATGCAAAAACGCACGAAAAAATGAATTCATTTTCACGATAATTGGCCTTAACTGATCAGAACTCGAAATATTTTAGCTGCTGTAACTTTGGCTATTATTCATGCATAATGCCCAAGTATTTATCAATGTGCAAAGTGGACTAAGAGCATGGGTACATTCTTGTAAATAGTTGAAGTTTATGTACCATCAAAATTGGCTCCAGAATACACACGGGAATGGAAGTAACTGCAAAAAGGCCATCTCACTCCCAATCGGGAGAGATGCCCCAGATATATAAACAATTGAAAAACACTGGATTTTTAGCTTAGGTGCTCATTCGCCTGAATCTACAAACGGTGGCATTGGTCTAGAGAGGATCAATTCAAGTGATTGCCTTGAGCGCTGTGTCAAAATAGAAAAAAATGAACAAAGTCCGTATATGTACAATATTAGATGATTGAATGTGTGAGAATTTGAAAAGCGTGGCGCAAAAGCCAAGGCACGTCAATTTGAGCGTCAATGAAACCATTTTCCATTTATAGAATGTTCAATTACTTGAGCAGACCATCTTTTCCGCGTTGGGCATCTCACCCACACCCCCCGGGACATCTCACCTATACCCCTAGGGTGAGATGGCCGACAAAAGCATGTTCGGAAATCGTGTTTTTCAACAGGATTAAGATTTAAAAAAAATTAAGTTTTTGCGTTCAACTATTACCAAGGCTTCATACAGTAACTTCGTAGAAGAGAAATTTTTTTTTATCAAATACGTAATTAGTTAAAAAATCATTTCCCTTAAGTGGTTCATCTCTCCCGGAATTACCCTATTATATAATTATTAACTGGTAACTATAACTAAAACTATAATTAAAGTTTACTTAGTAACAAGGGCCTCGACGGATCCTTCTGCATTAGAGTATCTCTTGGCTATCAATTTCTTTTTCGTTACTGGCCTAATACAATGAAATGTTAGTGTGCCACGGACCAACTTTGCTTTTTCAAAACGAGCTTTCAATGCAGTTGTTTCGTTTGTATAATCACCGTGCGTGAAAAATTCTACTGTGATATTCTTAATGTTTGGATTATGTTGTGCCCAGGAAAAAAATTTCTGTGGAGTGTTGATTGGTTCCTGTAAATTTTGCTCCATTCATTTGTTGCAAAGAACGTGTAAAAAAATTGATTTCAAAATCTGAGACCTAGTGTCAGAAAGCTGTCCGGTCTGACATGGACTGACTCATATGTATCGTTTATCTGCTCAAACAAAATTATTTTTCGTTGATCATATACCTACTTCGAACTTTCAGTAAATCCGATATTGTCTCATTGCAATGAAGATGACCAAGAAAGTCGTTCATCAGATTGTCGTGAATCGACAACAGAGTAACAAAACGGATGCACAAATCTTTAAGTCACACACACGCCAAGTTGCTGAAGTAATTGACGAAAGTATGGATACTGAAATATTATTATTACCTCAAAATTACTGACATGTGACGTATACCTACGATGGATAGGGCACGACAGTCTTGTTGAAAATTTGACTGCATTCGTGTCACATGCAGGTACTACATGAGCGTGAACAAAGTTAGAACGTGAATTCACGCTTTTTTTCTTAACTTTTGACATGATTGTACGTCATTGAAAATCTCAATTAGGTTATTTCCCCAAATTACTCACACACTATAAACATCAAGATTGGAGATTTCTTCATTGTAATTTCGTTAATTGTTCGAAGAGGAGAAAATACGATATTACCTTCTTCCACATTTCCAACTCGCATAAACTTATTTCCTCTGATTTACGACAAGCTCTTGTTGATAAAATTTTAAATTATATTATCCCAGTGGGTCCTTAGTTTCGCACATGGAAGCAAATCAACCAATGTGGATCTGAAAGCTCACTTATTATATTATATATATTATACGATACCTACGCGTAGAAAACTAAATTAGGTCGCGACGTCTGAGAAATGTGATTGTAAAGGGTAGCGTACCCAGACTTAGAACCAAATTCAAAGTCCTTTCAGAATCCTCTGTCTTTTATTTGACGACGAAAAGAGCTTTATTGTCTGTCGCCGCCTCCTCCATTAATGATACATTGGGCCGTCTGTGATTCAGCAACTAAATTCTCATTAACCTAATGGCCACCAAAATTCTCTCTGCCGTGTTTAGTGTTTTCAAAATTATTCAAATTCAAATATCTGAATATATATCGTCCTTTATTATCCCCCAATTTTAAGTGGAAAATACTCGCCTCTTCAAAACTTCCCTTCAGACCCCTGTCAGGGTTTAATAGGAGATGATGGCAAAGTGGATACTGCCTTTAAAAATCGACGTGTAACACGCGGATCCCGGAAAGGGTAAAAAGTTATAATGAAACTTTTCATTGTAAACAACCCCCGGGCCATTACGCTCGTTCGGTATGATACACCACTTGCCACACGTGGGAGGTAAATTTTTTTTTAGCTCACAATTAGCGAGTGTTGTTTTGGGAAGATGGCGAGCCTTTCGGTGTATGATTTGCTCGCGTTTCATGATAATTCGTATTTTAGTTCACATTAAGACGATTCCATCGGGTCCGAAACGAAGGTCCGGCGTCACTGCGTTTTTGGGTTACATCATTCCAAATTTGTGAACAAAAAAGGGTGTGACTATATCACTTGCTCGTGTCTGCCTTTTGCTGTATCGCCTTAATGACTTGCTTGGACACTGAGAAAACCTACGGCGAACGTCCGGATTCCTGTGTTATCATGGCAAGTAGTTATGAACATTTGAAAAAAAAAACACTCTGCAAATCATTTGCATGTCGTTCTAGTTGCGACTATTCAGTTAATTATGACGAAAGAAATCTAGGCAGACACAAGTGCATCATATGAGCTCCAAATTTGAAACAGCGAAAGTCACTGCGAATCAATAAATGAACACTGATTTCCAGTTATAAGTAGGTATGTCACTGGAAAAATCACGTGAATCAATGAGAGCTTTTTGAATCGAGCCTCAAGAATGTTTCCAAATTTAATTCAACGAAATCAAGTATCTTATTGCCAAGAGCGGCTATCACCACTGCGGTAAAAATATCATAAGCGCGGCTGAAGAGCGAAGTCCTTTTTCTTTACAATTATCGCGTCTTCATTTTTGTTCCTTGTTTATCATTTTCGCGAAGCCAAGCACGTGAAAGAGAGGGAGGGAGAAGGCAGAGGGGAAGTTGAAACCGAGAAGTGTTTTCGTTAGCGCGACTAATGACTGACTTTTTTTTACCAGCCACGACCCATTTCACGGAGCTTTGGTCCCTCTGCTCAAAACAGTTCACCATATCCTTGGTAGATATTTTGACGATCTGACATAGATTTACCTGCCCGTATAAAAATTTATGAAAGGAATAAATTTACCCGGAAGTAGAAGAACCCATTAAAAAAAATGAGCCAGATATAGTATGTGCCGTACGAAAATGAGAAACTTCAAAGGTTCGGCCACCCAAATGTTATTGAGAAAAGCAATTGTAAACGGTTCACCGAATATACATTTTGACCCGAATCATTTGTCTTCGCTTGGTGTTATAGTAACTCGTTACCATTTGTATTTGTTCAACGACACGTAGCAAGTCCCCGAATAAATTAAATCCAAAGCATAATAGGAAACTTGATAAAAACAAAAGAAAAAACTTGAAAAAATGTCCAAATTGTATAGAATTGTCCAGCTCCACATCCCTTGACTGAATTTCATAATTTTAATTCCTGAATTAAATAATTTTTAATTATTCCTCTGAGGTAAAAATGGAATTTTCAATTTCCCGGCGGTCGTACAGTACCGGGTATTGATGGAATCCTGTTATTCAAGCGTGAATATTTTACGTGGAAAAATATTAATTGCACGTCCCCTCAATCACAAATACAATGACAAAACTTGCGCTAGTTATTGTATTGAAAGTTTTAATCAACACAGTGTATATCGCTGCCCGCGTTAACTCACATCAACGGCATGATTCGTTATTGGGACACAAATATAATACTGTCGATTGATACACCGATTCCAGCTGGGGATATCCGCTTCAGTTACGTCCCATAAACTTTCGCTTATAAGTATTTTTGTTTATTCAAACATCAACAATATCAAAAAAATTCGTGGCTGTCTCGACAACCGTGGTAAATCATACTATTGAGGGGAAATTAGTATATTATGCTACAAGGGAGGAAAGAGCAGAAAGAAAGAGAAGAGGAAAGAGAAGAAAGATTTCCACCTAGCGTTCGTAACCTCGCACTCGGCGAAAATCGCGCTCCTCCCGTGTGGCATATGCTATTTTTCACCCGACTTCGATAAAATGACCATATTCCGTCGCTGTGACGCGGGTCGAAAGTAGGTAGTCAATTTCTGACCAGAAGGAAGAGAAGTGATTAACCGGGCAAAAAAGTCCACTTTTTTGCCCGGCAATTTACTTTTTTGCCCGGTTAATCACTTCTCTTCCTTCTGGTCAGAAATTGACTACCTACTTTCGACCCGCGTTACAGCGACGGAATATGGTCATTTTATCGAAGTCGGGTGAAAAATAGCATATGCCACACGGGAGGAGCGCGATTTTCACCTCGTCTTCGTGCTGCCCTCGCTGCACTCGCTTCGCTCGAAAAGAACTTTTCAGCCGACTACGATAAAATGACCGTATTTCGCTCCTGAAACGCGGGTCGAAAGTCGTCAATTTTGGACCAGAGGGAAGAAAAGTCGATTGCCGGGCAAAAAAGTAGATTGTCGCGCAAAAAAGTAGATTGCCGGGAAAAAAAGTAAATAGCCGGGCAAAAAAGTATATTGCCAGGCAAAAAAATGGACTTTTTTGCCCGGCAATTTACTTTTCTGCCCGGTTAATCACTTCTCTTCTTTCTGGTCAAAAATTGACTACCTACTTTCCACTCGCGTTACAGCGACGGATAAGGTCATTTTATCGAAGTCGGGTGAAAAATAGCATATGCCACACGGGAGGAGCGCAATTTTCACCTCGTGTTCGTAACCTCGCACTCGGCGAAAATCGCCCTCTTTCCTCCCTTGTAGCATAATATACTATTTCATCACGCCGTGCGGAAATAGTATATTGTGCAACTCGTGCGGGAAGTTGGCGATTCTCGATGAGTGAGAGTATGGCGCACGAGTCGCAGGCGAGTTGTCACGAGCCGTAGACGAGTGTCGACATGCTCGCACACGATTCGGGGATCGACAACCGACTTTTGCACATGTATCGAACCAAATTTTATATCACAAACGTGGGTGAAGTCCGATTATACGCACGCTCGCGTGCGTAAAGTCGCACTTCACGCACGGAGTGATATAAAGTTCCTTTATATGCACGCAAGCGTGCATATAATCGCACTTTACGCACGTTTGCGATGAGAAATTTTGTTCGATACACGTGAAAAATTTGTTTTTACACTCGTGAGATTGTCGCCCGAGCGAAGCGAGTCTCGGGTGACAGACCTCTCACTCGTGTCAAATAAAATATTTCGCTCTAGTATCGAAATGTACTAATTTCTACACGAATTATTCTACACAATTTTTGCCAACACCATAATTATTCTACACGTCGCGGTTCTACACGGTTAGAATTCCGAAAAATCCTTCGGGATGTAGAAAAAAACGAAAAATCCTTCGAGATTCTGACCGTGTATAGAACCGCGACGTGTAGGATAATTATGATGTAGGAAAAAATTGTATAGAAAGAAAACGGTGTAGGAAAAAATAGTGTAGAAAGAAATAGTCTAGAAAATGATGGCGTTATAGAAACAAAACGGTGTGGAAAAAATTGTGAAGGACAATTTATTGTGACTTGGTTGTTTAGAACGACGCGTATGGTACAATTGTGGTGTAGAAAAAAATGTGTAGAAAAAGATGGTGTAGAAAAAAATCAGCATAGAAAAAAACGGTGTAGAAAAAATTGTGTGGGAAAAAAAATGGTGTAGAATAATTCGTGTAGAACATTCACTGTGTAGAACTATTCTGTGTAGAAAAGAACCTTACTCGCGGGCTAGCTAGAGCCCGCGATCGGAAGGTTGATTTATGAAGCGGTGAGGGTGAAACATGGTGGGATATATAATGTGTTCATGGAAATCCAAAATTTGTATAAGTTGTCGAAAATTTATTGTACCCAGTTTTAATGTATTGGATTATCCGGCTTATAGGCGAAACGATATAAAAAATTCAGAATTATGCTAATCCTGCTATTCAATTGCCTCTGAACCAAACTATTTTGGAATGAATAAATTCGATCGTCAAATCCTAGCAATGATACTTGCTCAATGATCATAGAAATTTCAACACACAGAACTTTTCAAATATTCGAATTCAAGTCAAATTGCAACAAAATAGTACAGTCGACAAGTGGAACCGGTGGATGTTGAATGATTCTTACTTAAATTTATCACTGTTGAAAATTTAATTATTCCTTGGGGTAATTGCAGTGAATTAGGAGAAATTTAGTAGCAAATTGTAAGGGAATGTGGGAATAAAGTACACCATACCACAGGAACCTGCACATATTAACACACACAAACTTCTCCGCGCATGAGAGCCTCGACGTCAGCAATAACGACGAAGGTAGTCGCATTAATTTTAAGGGTCGTGCCGGTAATTTGGCGTATGTGAGCGTTCAAGAGTGCCTGAGGTGAAGCGCTTATGTTGTTATTAATGGAAATTAGATTAAACCCATTATCACCGAGTTGTTTATCGTCACATGGACTCAGTCCAGAACCCGCGATCTAATTGCGGAACGGCTTGCAGTCAAAGGTTATACATTGAAATGTAGGGTAATGAGACTTTTCACGTTTTCCCGCTAGCCTCCTCAAACATATTTATTTAGGCTAAAGGATCACGCCGTATTCAACGAATCCAGGGCTGGGGCACATCTGGGTGGCTTATTCCGTTCGACGGAGCACCCAGAACTCTGCAGTATTTTCTTTTTGAAGGTGAAACCACCGCGTTACTCATTCACGAGCTCGACGTAATTACTGACGGCTCATATCCCCGGAGTCCTGTAGTCGGTAATAATTCATACGTGTTGCAGCACGGCAGTACCTGTACTGTACGCGCCTTGGGTGAAATTGGGCAGTGAATTGTTTTAGAGAAACGCGCGAAGATAACGTGGGAAATTTGGAAGTACGACACTGGGCGCGAATTGGCGAACTTACCCCCAGGGAAAATATTTATTCAGTCATCTTCCCTATTCTTCTAAACTTCACCCGTATCGACGCTCGCTAAACGGGGTTACCAAAATGCAGTCACTTTTCGAAACTATCTTTTCAAGCACACCACATCAACATAGTCAAAAGCGTTTCGAACTGCCGGTAACAGTGGAGTATAATATGACGAGCAATACACTTTCAGATCGGAGTTTTGGGAAACTTTGAATCGTCTGATTTCGGAATATATTCTGTAAGCAGTATATAGCCACAAAGCGTTGCCTGTATCGGGAGATAACTTTAATTACCTTGATATCGTTTTTGGACTCTATTCGGATGAAAGAACGACAGGCTAAGAGATGCGGCATAAACCTGATCCGGCGAAGCATAGTCCAATACATATAATTTTCTGCCCTAGTAGGACCATTGATTGCGTCTGATCATTCACGATCTCAAAGCATTGTGGAACCGTTTTTTATATTTCTAATGTATTTAAGTGAAAAATATATAATAAGATTAAATTTCGCTGCAGGAACATGGTGGACTTGAAAATATGGATAGAATAAAGCTGTCTGACGTCGATGTAGTCTGTCCATACAATTGTTTTAAAAAAACACACGAGAAGAACCAACTCACAGTAGAACAATTTCAGTTCCTTACTGCAATCCACTAGAACTTGTGTGTTTATGTTGGAATTACTCAAATTTTTTTTTTATTGAATCATAATAAATATGTCATTTTCGGATATTGAGAATATGTCATAATCAATGAGTTATATAAATCTTGAGTGAATTCTCTGGAGCACAAAATCGAAGCATTGTGAATTCTTGTGTATTCAGGTATGGAAAGTTGAATAAACGTGGAAACTTAATTGCTGTATGAAGTATTCAGCACCAGTAAGTGACTGGATTTAGACTTCCTGTTCAGAAGTGATTCGAATGCATTTGACTGTTTGATTCCAACTGCGACTAATTAGTGATGGACTAACGAAGGTCTGTTATGAAACATGAACTCAGAATTCAAACGAGTTCAAGGATCCAATCAACCAAACCAAATAATGAACATAAATCAGAAATGCTCGTCAATTTGTATCTTAAAAACTCGGGGTGCACACTCAGTTCATCATCCGGAACAATCAAACTTGTCAGTTTTCTTTTACCTCGTGGTGTGTATATTTTCCCGGTCCAAACCTCACCACGTTTTCAGGAATTGAGATCAGTAGTCAGAGTTTAAATTCGCAAATTATCGAGCAAATTATGGAAGCTTGCGGTAATGCTAAGGTTAGAAAGCAGAAGACGTCACTTGGTTGCTCGAGATCACGTGTGATCTTGACCACCGCAGGGATTTGCGGGATTTAGATAGAAGACGTGGTCAGAGGGATGAGGTTCTTTTCTACACAAAATTTTTCTACACGGTGACTTTTCTACACGAATTATTCTACACCATTTTTGCTACACCGTTTTTTTTCTACACCAATTTTTTCTACACCGTTTTTTTTTCTACACCAATTTTTCCTGCACCGTTTTTTTTCTACACCAATTTTTTCTACACCACAATTGTTCTACACGGGCCAGTTCTACACAACCAAGATACAATAAATTCCCTCCGAAAATTTATTCTACACCGTTTTTTTTCTACACCAATTTTTTCTACACCGAATTTTTTCTACACCTATTTTTTCTACACCGAATTTTTTCTACACCGAACTTTTTCTACACCGATTTTTTCTGTCGATACACAAAACCAATTCGGCGATAACACGTCAAGTGATGAATTCTGTTTGAGTTGAAATGTTACTTTCGTTATATATATGTATATTAGTGAGATTCGTGAAATATCTCATTGTGAGTCAAGCGTGTCGAAAAATGTGTGTCTTGCAGGAAAAAAAAAACGGTGTAAAAAAAATTCTGTGTGGAAAAAATTCGGTGTAGAAAAAATTCGGTGTAGAAAAAATTGGTGTAGGAAAAATTCGGTGTAGAAAAAATTAGGTGTAGAAAAAATTAGGTGTAGAAAAAATTGGCGTAGAAAAAATTCGGTGTAGAAAAAATTGGCGTAGAAAAAAAACGGTGTAGGAAAAATTGGTGTAGAAAAAAAACGGTGTAGGAAGAATGGGTGTAGAAAAAAAACGGTGTAGAAAAAATGGTGTAGAATAATTCGTGTAGAAAAATTTTGTGTAGAAAAGAACCTCTCCCGGTCAGAGTTGTTCAGCGACTTATACTCCAGTCTCTATAGCTCTATTATAGCCTTTCGAAGGATATTGAAATCATTTTGTCCATTCTATCGGGCATGAGATTTTAAATCAATATAGAGGGAAGGTTTGAAAATGTTGGACAGAAAACTACGATAGGCGATTTCGCTGAAATGTCCTGTAAACATCGGGAGAAAACGCTTCACTTCCTTCTGCATAATTTAACCCGAAGTTTCTAAACTTGAAACGGATGCGTCTGTACCGTTTGGCGACGTGGGCGCGAAGGTGAAGCAAGGAAGCGGGGAAGTGAATTTAGGAAAGACTCCCGAGTCCTGTCTGGCATGTTCCATGTAAAATAATGGTTGGCAGTCCGCTCCTAATCTCGCGTTAAACCTGTCCCGATCCCGTAGTTAAACCCAGGACTTGAAGGCAAGTAGTTGCGGCCATACAACGCCGTGGAATATCTGGGAGCTTTCGCGGAAGCTCCTATTCTCTTGGTGTTATCGGTGTCTGCTTCTGTCGGCAGGACGCGTAGCCAGCGATAAGCTAAGTGAAACTTTGTATGCACTTCGCATCCAACCCACCTAGCTGGTCGTTCTAGTATTTCTGGGTGACATGCCCGCCTCTTCCAAGCCGAACTACATCTAGATTCTAGAAGTCACCTCCAGTTTGGCTCTGCAAACTGCGCGTGACATACCCTACCAAACCTGACAAAACCTACCTGCTATTGTATTTTCGACGTTTTTTTTTCGTCATCTTTTAAAAGCGCACTGAAAAGAATGTAATGTCACGGATAATGAAAAACGATCTTTACGTCGATCGTCAAGATTTTCAACTGCTATAAGCAACGGTGACGGGAAGATGAGTGCCTTACGGTTGTACGCGGTGATACGTGAGCTTGTACGTATTTATGTAGATCCCCAGTCTTGCTGGTGATACTGAGAATGATCCTTATAGCAGTCGTGAATATATTTATCGAGTGGATTTCTGCCAAGGTACATGTCATTGAAATCCAGTGGCTTTGCGAGTGTTGCTTCAAGTTATCTTCAGAGGCTTGAGACCTTAAGCCAAGAAAGACTAAACCTCTACGAAGAGAAACATTATCCGGCATAGTTATAATTTATACCCACTGTAAAGGCCATGAGTCGAGTGCCCCCGAAATCCAGACTCTCAAAATTGTCGTGCAGATATTCATGATTCATTATCACATGCACCAGCCAGTTTAATCATTAGTAGTCAATGTAATTTATTTCGGTAAATTGGCAAAACGTGACTCTCATTTTTTTCTTGCAAGTGTTTGGTTCTTGAACGTACCGGACATAAACGCTACGTTCAGGTAAGAAGTTAGCTTGAACTCAGCAGAGTTAGTGGGAAAGTTTGTTGGATCGACGCGAAGATCCTAAGTTTTCAAACTATAGACGCTTGACTGATAACCAAGAGATTTTCGACCCATACATATCACACTTTCAGAAGTTTGCGGTGATGTGTAATTATCATCGCCAGATTAATCAGGTTCAGGAATCGTCATGGTCGGAGGATGTTCAATTACCAAACAACTGTTATGTATGAGTGTGCAAGTACCACAGATATTTTCGTATTTCAAATTGACCATTGTACGTTAGGCAAAGGGATTAGAGGGAGATAGTATTAGATTCAACTGTCTGCCGAGTCACTCGCGATTTGGCTATCGGCGTAACCGGCCACGTATATTATTTACTCCCGACGTGAAATGCCGACCGATTATAGTATAGATACAATCCTGTTATTAAATCATTTCAATATTTGCTTCGGAGATCAATAAATAGTATTGTTAATCATATCTGCAGATGTGTTTTATTATTTATTATCTTAAAACCTCAATAGGTTATGGGCCCAGGCCGTGGTTGAAGTGATTTTAATAGAATTTCGTTTTCAAAATTATAACGGTTTACTACGCGTCGCGTAAAGTTTGAAACGAAAAGTGTCGCGAGTGAAAATGGCTGGAGAAATGTCGATGCACCATATGGTGAAATTTGACGGCTTGAATTTCCAGACATGGAAGTTCCAAGTAAAATCTATATTGGACACGTATGGAATTTTTGACGTTGTTACTGGAGACAGAGTGAAGCCGGAAGACATGACGACCGCCGCTGGCAAGACGTGGAAGAAAGACAATGCGAGAGCCATGTTTGTTCTCTCGACCGCTATGGTTCATTCTCAGCTTGAAAGTTTGATAATATGTACAACGGCAGAGGCTATGTGGAGAAAACTGGTATCGATACACGAGCAGAAATCTGAAACAAATAAATTACTCCTTTGGCAGAGATACCAGCAATGTCGGATGGATCCGTGTGACTCGGTGGTGAACTATATGACCAAAGTTCAGAACCTGTCAAGAGCGTTAGAGGACATCGGTGAAAATGTATCTGAAGCATCTCTCATGGCAAAAATTTTGGGAGGTTTGCCGGAAAAGTATAACGCTTTGGTTGTAGCTTGGGACAGCGTGGATTCGAGAAGCCAAACCCTTGAAAACCTCCAAGAACGACTTATAAAAGAAGAGAGAAGGATGTCAACTAAAGATGAAGAAACAACCGCTCTTGCAGCTACAAATTATAACAATCATCAGAAGAGTTCACAAAGACAAAAGGGTTCAGATGGTGCGAAAGGTGAAATTATTTGTTTCTACTGCAAGAAACCGGGACACGTTGCGCGTAGATGTAGAAAGAGACGGTACCATGCTAGAAATAGTAAACAGATGAATGATACTGGTGCTTTTGTTGTTACGTTCGATGATAAGAAAGGACAACGGCAAGAAGTGGTATGTGACCAGTCAAATCAGTTGCTAGGCAAAGACGTTCGTGATGTTTGGTTTTTGGACAGTGGTGCCTCACGGCATCTATCGTTTCGGCGTGAGTGGTTTACAAAGTTTGATCCGTGTGTAAATGAAAACATCATGCTCGGGGACAATGGCATGTGTGAGGTCAAAGGTATCGGTACAGTGCTCATTCGAAAGTTCGTTGATGGCCAGTGGTTCTCTAGTAGGATCGAAAACGTTTTGTACGTGCCACAGCTGAGAAAGAATTTATTTTCGGTGGGAGTTTGTACTTCACTAAACTATCGAGTTAGTTTTTGTGGTAGTGAAGTGAAAATTTATAAAGACCGAGATTTGATGGCGAAAGGTATCAAACAGGACAATCAAAGTGCTATGCGTTTGGTTAAAAACTCAGAATACCATAAAAGAACAAAGCATATTGACGTTCAATATCATTTCACACGAAAGAAGTATGAGAGTGGCGAAATAGATGTAAAACACGTTCCCAGTGAAGTACAATTAGCTGACCTGTTCACGAAACCGTTGCCTCGTGATAAATTCCAGAGATTATGCAGACAAATCGGTTTAGATGCTGTAGAAGTTTGAATTTATTGTTATGTTTAGATTAACAAGAAAATGTTTATAAAATTGACAAGCACACAAAGTGTGATGATTAATATTAAAACGAAAATTGTGTATGAAATACTCAAAAGGTGGGAGTGTTATGTATGAGTGTGCAAGTACCACAGATATTTTCGTATTTCAAATTGACCATTGTACGTTAGGCAAAGGGATTAGAGGGAGATAGTATTAGATTCAACTGTCTGCCGAGTCACTCGCGATTTGGCTATCGGCGTAACCGGCCACGTATATTATTTACTCCCGACGTGAAATGCCGACCGATTATAGTATAGATACAATCCTGTTATTAAATCATTTCAATATTTGCTTCGGAGATCAATAAATAGTATTGTTAATCATATCTGCAGATGTGTTTTATTATTTATTATCTTAAAACCTCAATAACAACACCATGAATACGTTTTGATTCAGGGTTCCATTTCCCTCAATATGAATATTATCATTGCAATGCCTCAGCTGAAAGATTTCTGAAAGGTTTATAAAACAACTGTGTACATGACAGTGTCGGGGAAGCGCGGAGCAAGATGTACAAAAAGACTGGAGAGAAGGTGCCAGGGCAAAAGGCGGAACGCGTTCATTTCGACCTAAGAGGTTTCCAGAAGATTTTTAATTTTCCACTAATGGAAGCGATGGGGCATAAAAAGAGCGGGGGTGGGTCAGGGAAGGGCGAAAGAGGGAGCCATTGAGGCAGGCGTTAGAAAATGGTAGAGAGTAAAATTGTACAGAGAATAAGCTTTTGCAGAAATGTCGATAATTAACGTCTTGTAATTGGCATGCTACTTCAGTCATTCCTCTCGCTATTTTTTTTATTTTTCTTTCATTATCTTTTCGACCGTCTGTCCGTTCTGCCCCATAAAACTCTCTCCCTCACTTTCAGAGAAACTTCAAATCAGTTTTGTTTGTTTTTTAACTTCGAGTGAGATTTCATAGATAAGTTCGCAGTATTTCATCTCATCTTTCTCAAGCTGCAGCTTTAATGCTTAGTCCATAAGCATAAGTAGCTTGAACCTTGTTCTTGTTTTGATCACCCCAGGGAAACAAAATGGTAAGGCGAGAAAAAAAGTACATTTTTCCGCAAGCTTTTGGATTCGTGATAAAAATAATTCTCTCGTTTGTACACTATTAATTATACAAAGTATTATACGTAATCCTGTGTTGATTTACTACCGAAACGTAAACAATTTGTAGCACAGTAATGGATTACCTTTGTCTTTATTCCATGATACACTGGCGTAGTTCGCGTACCACCTACACGCCACACTAATCCCAGCCCAAGAAAATCCCGCTCTTCATCTACGCAATGATGCATTATCAGATATGAACTACTTGAGTTAAAAAACGGAACGCTTAACTCTTATTTTCCATAATTTTGCTCAGTTTTTTTTTTTTTTTTCATTTTTCACGTAGAGTATTAATTGGCAGGTACTTCCTTCAATTTAGTTTCTCAAGTCTTATAGCAATTCATCAATAACCATTGGTGCGAAAAAGTAATTTGTAGTCCTTCCGGTTGTTCAAAAACATTTTAATTGGGCAAATTAAATGTTGCGAAAGATCCTCTCTGAATGGTAAACAACGAAACTTTCTCATGGAGCTTTTCTCGTTTGTCTTTGAAAATATTCAGAGGGGCTGAATTAAACTAACCAGAAGAAATCAATTGGCAGCTGGAACTTGGCGAATAAGGACGGAAGAGCTATCTCGAGAACATGTCTTACTCAACACGATTCCAACATCCGAGTTATTCGGTCAGAATGTCAGAATCCATTTTTATGACACATGCAAGCCGTACTGAGGTGTCGACCTCCCTCTGTCGTGGAAGAGGTAAGGGCTCTCCATTGACCACTTTACATTGCTGATGAGGCCATAGATAACAGGAAGGCTTCCACTGCTCATGTTTTATTTTCACATCAACCCTTCCTTCGCTCTCCTTGCTGATTCCTTATTTCCAACCCTCGACCTTCATCCCCTTTATTCTCTATTTCTATCTCTCTATTCTTAGCTTCTGTCCGGGGTCCGTCCGGGTTTCCTTAGCGCAACTCAAAGCTAATAATTTAGCGATGCTACCCAGGCTGCCCCAAGAGAGACCACCACCAAATATTGTACCTTTGTAGCGGGAAGCTGGGTAAGAGATTTGGACAAAATGATTGTCCGTCGTACTCTGGGACATTTGGGACCCGGTTTCGTGAACATTCTATGTTTTTTTGAAGCGGAGACAAATATTTTCAGATATTTTCCAATCGCATAGGTATGATACTCCCTTGTTGTCTCGTTTTCCAGTGAAAAGCAATCGTTTTGTTGTCAGTGAACAGTAGGTATCAGTATAACTCTAGGTTCACAAATAAAACCTCCCAACACGGTGTTGCGAATAGAGCCAGAGTTTGTCGTCTGGAATAATTGGGTCAGTGGGCAAAATCCTTCAAAACCTGCAAAATATGTATCCAAAAATTGAATGAAAATATGATTCAGTGTTTCAGGTATAATATGAAACTGTGGAGCATCGTATTTTCTTTCAATTATCTCCCTCAGCTGCTAGGATATAGTCGTGATTGTCAGTGTTGCCGTGACTTTCTTATGGAATATTCTCTTTCTTCTTATACGCGACATTCTCAGGGATTACGCAGTTACTAAGTAGCTTAGAAGCGAATCTTGAGATGATCTTACGGCCCCACACGACTCGATGTTAATATCAAAGTTAAGATGGCGTCTCGTTCCAGGATGCAAAGCCGAGTAACTGTGCCACAGATCCTTGTATAATATTATTTCTGCAGATGCTAAGCTTATCAAAATCCACAAACAAGACAGTTTTAATCTCGTTGCAAGTTCTTTGCTTGAAATCTCGGCAGCCAACACTTGAAAATAGTCAGACGGTCGTTATTTTTCGTCGACTTAAACTATACGAAGCCACTTGAATTCCGTGCCGTAGAATTATTCTGAAAGACTCGAGCTGAAATGTCTGGGCGATAAGTGAATCTAGAAATACGAAACTGCAGGTTGAATAAGGATAGGGTCGCTCAAGTACCGCCATTGTTGAAAATCCAGGTCACCTTCTGCTCTGTAGCTAATGACCTGCCTCACTAATATTGTGTCAACATGAAACATTGTGTCTTTCACCCATGGACTTGAACTCATTCAATGTTGAATATGGCTGAGCTGGAATTCTGGAAATCGCCAGTTCTAAAGATCCTTAAACAGCCTGAATTGCTAGAAAATAAGCTAGAAGAAGTTGGACCGCGATTCCGACGATTTTTGTATTTCCCACTGCTCCTCTTCATCTTTCTATTTTCAGAATTCCGAAAATCGGACGAATCAATTAACGAGCGATCGTTCGGTTAGAGAACTTCAGCGTTATATGTTTCAACCTCATTCCTTATTATATTCCTGATTTGAACTCACACAAGCTACTCGGAAAGAAGTGTGAATCACGACATTATACTATCACTCTGTATTTCGATTTACCACATAGGCTCGGTTTCGGCACTACTTTTCTTGTCGCGTAGTCACCTTTATTCAATTTTGAGTGGTGAGGACTGACCCACGAATGACTCACAATCAGTTGTTCTATCTTTCGCGTAGGAATACTGTTTAACGAATTTCTGAAGTTCTGCGGTGTCCACAGGAAATATGCCTAAATTTGATTCAATTATTTTTCCTTGATTGTACGTATATTGTTAGACATAATAAAGCGTATAGCGCGTTGTTGCCTAAACATCGTTGAAATTAGTTTAGTTTTTCTCTTTAAGAGCATGCTGGACTCAGTCTTCTCCGTATTTAAAAAATAATGAAGCCTAATATGAACGGGGGGTGTTTAATGGGTTCCTTAGACGATTTGTATTAAATTGGTAGCTACATGAACGTGTATCTCACCAAAATCGAGTAAAATAAGGATTTTTGTGTCGCGAAGCGTGGGACCGTCACTTGTTTTCACTCATATCACCGACTACGCATCACAAGGGTGGAAACGAATTGGTGAGCGACCTCATAAATATAATTCCACTCGCATACATCGCAAAACTTGTTCATTTCACTAAACGACGAAGACAAAAAACTGTTTAGAAAAAAAGGACTGTAATTGTCGGTATGAAGCAGTGGCCGCGGCCATGTTGGATCGTTTCGCCAACCTTCGTCTCGCGGTCCTGCGTTTCACGAACCGACGTTCCTTGTTCAGCGCTATAACAGCTGAGTGTGAATTCAAACGGAAATAATCTCTCTATACATATATGTGGGGCATTCCACGTCAAACCGACCCCTCATGAGCGTGACCCTCTGGGATTTCGATGCCCAATGGATTTTTTGGTTCGTTTTGGTCAAAAATGATGCCTCTAATTTTTGAAAAATTATCCGACATTTTTGAAGGTCGTATAGTGACTCAAATATCATCATCAAGATGGACATTTTTAAAATCGCTGATTTTTTTTTTGTAGAATCAGGGATTCGAAAACACATCGTTTGGTCATAGACCGATCATGGGATGAAAATGCTAACATTTTTTTTTCAATTTTTTATTTTGCACTAAGTTATAAAAAAAATTCTAATCATGGTTTTTGTATAGTAAAAAATAAAGCCAAAAGAAACTTTGTCTTGGTGAAATTTGATTTTCTTGTTGGTTGAAGAGTAAAACGCCAAAAACGATCGTTGATTGCGGTTTTTTTTTTGAATCAAGCATCGTTTTTGGCGTTTTACTCTTGAACCAACAAGAAAATCAAATTTCACCAGGACAAAGTTTCTTTTTGTTCTATTTTTTACTACAAAAAACCATGATTAGAATTTTTTTTGATATTTTTGTGAAAAATCAAAAATTGCAAAAAAAAATGTTAGCATTTTCATCCCATGATCGGACTATGACCAAACAATGTGTTTTCGAGTCCCTGGTTTGAAAAAAAAAATCAGCGATTTTAAAAATGTCCATCTTGATGATGATATTTGAGGTCACTATACGACCTTCAAAAATCTCGGAAAAATACAAAAAAAATTAGAGGCATCATTTTTGACCAAAACGAACCAAAAAATCCATTGGGCATCGAAATCCCAGGGGGTCACGCTCATGAGGGGTCGGTTTGACGTGGAATGCCCCATGTATATATATGTATAATAAAGTTTTTTGTTCGTACGTTCGTCACGTAACTATGGTCGGTTGTTGATTTCACGAGCCGGTAACCAAGAAGGCGCGAAGCGCCGGCCCACTGATACATATGCAATCTAACCTCCAGTGGCTGTCGCGCCATAGTTTCGGCGTCCAGGTCTATCGTGCCATAGTTCCTGGCGTCCAGGTCTATCGCGCCATAGCTCCCGGCGTCCAGGTCTATCGCGCCAGAATTCCCGGCGTCCAGGTCTATAGTTTCCGGCATCCTGCAGGTCCATCGCGCCATAGTTTCCGGCGTCCAGGTCTATCGCGCCATAGTTCCTGGCGTCCAGGTCTATTGCGCCAGAGTTCCCGGCGTCCAGGTCTATAGTTTCCGGCGTCCTGCAGGTCCATCGCGCCATAGCTTCCGGCGTCCAGGTCTATCGCGCCATAGTTCCTGGCGTCCAGGTCTATCGCGCCATCGTTCCTGGCGTCCAGGTCTATCGAAATAAGTGAGTGTTCCAAAAAGGGTTAGAAAAGGTTAGAACAGCCACTGAAGGTTAGAAAAAGTTAAGCCAGCCATTCCTAGGAGAAATGAGTGCCCCAAGAAGGGTTAGAAATGGTTAGAACAGCCACTGAAGGTTAGAAAAAGTTAGGCCAGCCTCCCAAGAAGGGTTAAAAATGGGTAGAACAGCCACTGAAGGTTAGAAAAAGTTAGGCCAGCCTCCCAAGAAGGGTTAGAAATGGTTAGAACAGCCACTGAAGGTTAGAAAACGTTAGGCCAGCTATTCCTAGGAAAAATGAGTGTCCCAAGAAGGGTTAGAAATGGTTAGAACAGCCACTGAAGGTTAGAAAACGTTAGGCCAGCTATTCCTAGGAAAAATGAGTGTCCCAAGAAGGGTTAGAAATGGTTAGAACAGCCACTGAAGGTTAGAAACAGTTAGGCCAGCCATTCCTAGGAAGGGTGAGTGTTCCAAATAGGGTTAGAAAAGGTTAGAACAGCCACTGAAGGTTAGGCCAGCCATTCCTAGGAAGGGTGAGTGTTCCAAATAGGGTTAGAAAAGGTTAGAACAGCCACTGAAGGTTAGGCCAGCCATTCCTAGGAAGGGTGAGTGTTCCAAATAGGGTTAGGAAAGGTTAGAACAGCCACTGAAGGATAGAAGAAGTTAGGCCAGCCATTCCTAGGAAAAATGAGTGCCCCAAGAAGGGTTAGAAATGGTTATAACAGCCACTGAAGGTTAAAAAAAGTTAGGCCAGCCATTCCTAGGACGGGTGAGTGTTCCAAATAGGGTTAGAAAAGGTGAGAACAGTCACTGAAGGTTAGAAGAAGTTAGGCCAGCTATTCCTAGGAAAAGAGAGGCGCGCAGCGCCGAGCAGGGTTGCCGCGCGAAGCGCGGAGGGGCAGAGCCCCTAGTTCGGAATAATAATAGTTATAACAATGCATTTTTATTATTATTATCATTAGACTTATAATAATAATTTACGAAATAATAATAATAATAATAACAATTATTATTATGATCATAATCATTAATTGAAAAAAATTTACTCGAAAGTGGTGAAATTTGTGAATGAAAATGAAAACGTATGCGCCATTTTTTTTTTTTTCTATCAACACTGAAATCCTGTGAGACGCACAGAATAATCAAAATTCCGGATCTTTTGAGAAATTTTCAAGTTTCATCATAAAAAATTTAGACAAGGCAGAGGTATAGAGTCTTATACGCCATTTATTATCCAATTTTTTTAATCTCGAAAATGTTATGAAAATCGGAATATATAATATAATATAATAATAATAATAATAATAATATTAATAACAATAACAATTATTATTATTATGATAATAATTATTATTATGATAATAACAATATGATTATAATTATTATTATCATTGCAAAAAATTTACTCGAAAGTGGTGAAATTTGTAAATGGAAATGAAAACGTATGCGCCATTTTTTTTATTTTTCTACAAAAACTCTAAAATCCTGTGAAACGCATAAAAAAGTCTAATTTCAGAGTTCTTTATGAAAAATTTTCGAAATTAAAAAAAAAATAAAATTTTTGACAGCAACGGTATAAAGTCGTATACGCCATTCTGTTTCACAAATGCTCTTGTCCTGTGCAACGCTTAGAAAAATAGAAATTCCGATTTTCACAACATTTTCAAGATAAAAAAAAATAATAATAAAAATAAATGGCGTATACGACTCTATACCTCTGCCTTGTCTAATTTTTTTATGATGAAACTTAAAAACTTCTCAAAAGATCCGGAATTTTGATTATTCTGTGCATTTCACAGGATTTCAGTGTTGGTAGAAAAAAAAAAATGGCGCATACGTTTTCATTTTCATTCACAAATTTCACCACTTTCGAGTAAATTTTTTTCAATGATAATAATTATCATCATAATAATAATTGTTATTATTATTATTTCGGAAATTATTATTATAATTCTAATGATAATAATAATAAAAATTCATTGTTATAAATATTATTCCGAATTATTTCCGTTTGAATTCACACTCAGCTGTTATAGCGCTGAACAAGGAACGTCGGTTCGTGAAACGCAGGACCGCGAGACGAAGGTTGGCGAAACGACCCAGCATGGCCGCGGCCACTGCTTCATACCGACAATTACAGTCTTTTTTTTTAAACAATTTTTCGTCTTCATCGTTTAGTGAAATGAACAAGTTTTGCGATATATGTGAGTGGAATTATATTTATGAGGTCGCTCACCAATTCGTTTTCACCCTTATGATGCGTAGTCGGTGATATGAGTGAAAACAAGTGACGGTCCCACGCTTCGCGACACAAAAAAGCCTTATTTTACTCGATTTTGGTGAGATACACGTTCATGTAGCTACCCATTCAATACAGATCGTCTAAGGAACCCATTAAACACCCCCCGTTCATATTAGGCTTCATTATTTTTTAAATACGGAAAAGACTGAGTCCAGCATGAGTCTTAATATGTTTGGTGTGTGTGTGTGTGGGTGTGTATTTGTGATTCTAAGTTAATGTTCAAAAGTTGTGTCAAGTGTCACGTGGTTTCCAGATTTGAAATTTGAATTTATGTCAGTCTTTGGTCTGATCGCCCGAGGTTTCTGTTTCTATATTTCAGGCGTATGAAATACGTTATACTCGAATGTGAAGATCCTGGAATAATTACTCAACAATTGATTGACTAACCGCAAATTACCCATAGATTCCTTCAGAGGGCATATACCCCTTCAAACCTAACGGTAGCCGTTAGGTTTCCAACACGGATTATCAGGTGCATGTACCCCCTAAAACTACCCGACCGTACAGAGTCAGGTCGCACCTTGAAACAAGTAGAAACGATATGAATAGGGCCAGACGGGGGTCCCCACGGTAGCTCTTGCCAAGGCACATAGAGCTGGTAATACAGTGAGCTCATTTCTCTTTTTACAATCTTCCATGTGCACCTATTACACGGCCAACTAGCTTCTCGGTTTTCAGGTCCTTGGTGCCAGATTTTTTCTAGTCACGCGCTCATTACACGTCCTAGAATTGGCAGCGGGATTTGCACGATTTTTTTCACTATTTGCAAAATGAGATCTACCATTGCAATAACTAGTTTTTTTTTCGCGGTATCAAAAATGAGGTGGATTCGAATATAGCTATAGTGTGCTAGTGAGCTAGTTGTCATCGGCTGTAAAACCGAGTTGGTACGTGATTTCGATGTTATTTCGCTGCCGTGGTAGCAGTGGCCTGACGGTATAGCCGCTGAAATTGGCACTAAACTCGACGCGCATCCTCGGTGAAATGACACGGCGATGAAAGAGCAATAAATCCCAGAATCTGAGTGCAGACAAAAACAGACACGAAATAGCTATAACTCAATATCAACAGAAGGCATGTCAGTTGTACGAGATTTAATTTTTACCTCGGTCGATACATACCGATTACTCTTTCTGTTCGGAAAATATGTAATTGAGTCTCGAAATTAATGCATATTATGTTATTTGTTATACATTCAGATGTATAATGAGGAGGAAGACGACGAAAAAACAAAACTTGGATCCCAAACGAGGACCGAACCCAAGTCCATTCGATTCACAAGTGGTTACGCTATCACCTGAGCTGCAATAATTCATGATTTTTATGATATAATTATTCAATGATAAAGATCAACCGTGTTCAGGGAAAATCCAAGTTCATAAATTTGATGATGTTATAACAGGAACTAAATGTATAATACATTACAAGATAACTGACGTGGTGAATATCAAGCAGATTTCTCTTACAATTGCTGAAGATTTATCACATAATTTCTGCTATCTTCCATCTTCTATATATATATATATATACTATACTAGGGGGGCTTCGCCCCCCTGCGCGCTTCGCGCGCCAACCCCCCGAACGAGGTTTCTGCACGGATTACTGGGAGATTGGGATCCCATGATTCATATACTAATTGTGAGTGGTTTTTTACCGTTTTTAACAGTCCTGTCCTGACATGACCTGTTGTGACGTGACATGTCCTGTTATGACCTGACATGTCCCGACATGACCTGTCATGACCTGACACGTCCTGACGACTTCGGTTCGGTTCTTTCCGGAAGACTTCGGGTCTTTCCGGACGACTTCGGGTCTTTCCGGACGACTTCGGGTCTTTCCGGAAGACTTCGGGTGTTCGTGGGGGATTCTGGGTAATCTCTGGGGTTTTCCGGGAATTCGTGGGGGGTTAGGTTAGGTTAGGTTAGGTGGGGGATTTCGTGGGGGATTCTGGGTAATATCTGGGGTTTTCCCAGAATTCGTGGGGGATTCTGGGTAATCTTGACACGGCGGCGGCGATATCTTTATATAATATAGAGCGATATACATATACAGAGTGGAGGGGAGGGGGATTCTGGGTAACCTACAGGGGTCCGCCTCGGGGGGTCGTCGTCGTCGTCGTCGACCTTCGAAATCTTGACACGGCGGCGACGGCGACGGCGACGGCGGCGATATACATATTTATATAATATAGAACGATATATACAAATATGTATAATGCACTCGGAGTACATACTATCTATGTGTATATAATGCATTCGGAGTAGAATAACAAAAATTAACGTCACGTCGTCGTTTCATAAATGTTGATTTCTGCACCGCCACAGTTATTGCATTCAGATACAATTAACATATTAATTTTGTTGAAATGACATTATTTTCTTGTTGCGCTAACACTTTTGTCGCATTACCAAGACTAGTATATCGTGCACCTAGACAGCGGAAACGATTTACTCCCGTGGTGCACACTATATTTCTTTTCATTCCATGAACGGAGGTCACGGTCTTATATACAGGTCTTGAAACGAAGGTGGTGGGGGTGGTTCGCTTAATGGCTCAAAAATTAGTTCGAGTTGCGGCCGAAAGGGCTGCGCCAGCGATATCGGTTGAGCAATGGGCAGACCATAGACATAACCTCTAAACGTGCTTTAAACCTATATTGCCGTCACCTGTATGGCGCATTTTTGGAAAACTGACTGGAAAAATAATAAAGGGAATATACTAAAAACGTGAAAAAATTCTATTACCAGGAAATCGAACCAAATTACGAGTTCGGAAAATCGAACACGGGGTGTATAAACCGCGCGGCGCACGCGCGCATTCAATTACGATTAGTGGTTTTGAAGCTCGATTTTTCGAACTCGTAATTTGGTTCAATTTCCTGATAATAGAACGTTTTCCACGTTTTTACTATATTCCCTTTCTTTTTTTAAGACAGTTTTCCAAAAATGCTCCATACAGGTGACGGGAATATAGGTTTAAAGCACGTTTAGAGGTTATGTCTATGGTCTGCCCATTGCTCAACCAATATCGCTGGCGCAGCCCATGTGGCCGCAACTCGAACTAATTTTTGAGCCATTAAGCGAACCCCCCCACCACTGAAATTTAGGTGTCGTTCCAAGACCTGTATATAAGACCGTGACGGAGGTCGATTTTGCGGGCAGCACGGTGATTATTTTAGGTTATGTGCCTGCGGTGTGGCTTTGTCGGGGCGGTAGAGAAAGTAGGAAGGAAAGTAGGGACTTTGCGGGAAAACAGACCCGGGAAGGAAGACTTACCGGGAGAGAAGACTTCCTGGTCGGTAAGATCGCTGTTTGCTCTCAGAAAACAGGTAGTAAAATAGGCCTTTCCGCTCATGTAGATATGGAAGAAAGTCTGTTATTCATTATTTGTCGAAAAATGGACAGGTTCATCCGGTGAACGTTTAACAATAATGGGTTTTGTTATACTAACAGGAACATTGACGTGGAACTTCTGAGACAGATAAAAGATGTTATAATTGACTGACTTTTTTCAACCGTGCAGGTACGAATATTTTTCGCCATCTTATATCCCCTTCAGTTTCGTTACGGGTGTTCACTGCTAGAATCGTCGGGACGGTGTTTTGATCGTTTTCTGTCTACCACGACGTACCGGAGAGTTGATTATAGAATCGCGTTTTATCACTTTTACCCGAGGAAATGAGGGACGAATGAAAAATTGAAGGGACCGAAAAGACCTCACAAAATGGACTCTTAGGTAGATTCCAATGTCAGCGAAGGAGCGCTATTTATTTTCAGGGATCGAGATCAAGATTGTTTTAAAGATAATCGCACAAATTTATCTACGCATCTTTTCCGTAAAAATTGGGGATCAGTCTTTTTACAAAGATGTGTTCATTGTAGGTTCTCTAATTCCGTTACAGGATATTTTTTCATTCTGAAATTTAATGAACTCAGAACAGATTATGCAAATAAGATAATGCTTCTATCGCGCCCTTCTCGAGTCTATCGAAACTTGAAAAATGTTGTTCTAAAATCAGTATTACAACTGGAGTATAAGTTTGAACAAGGCATATTTCCTTTCCTGAAAGCTTTTGATAATGTATTCATCAATAGCAGCTATGTAAACGGCGAGGCGCGAACGTTATCGAATTTTCTTTTCAACGTGAAAATTTCTATAGCCTGAAAGGCCAACCAATTATTTCTCTCATACCTGTCTGCGCGTAGATTAATTTCTCTTTGATTGGCAAAAACTATATACATAGGTATATGCGCAGAATGAATATGAAACAAAATTCTGTAATTTCAGGTAATACTGCCCGACAAAAGTCTTTGTCATTAACACCTTTGCTACATTTGTAAAGTACAGTTTCTATGTTCCCCGAACATTCAATCTGCTGTTGGGAACGAGGTAAAGAGCTCTCGCTCGGTAACTACAGTGTCAAGTGCTATTTTAACGAGAGCTTTAACTCCGACTAGAATTTATTACCATGGAACTAATGAAAGACGTTTTGAGTCTTACGCAATAACACAGGCTGAAGTAGTACATGCATGTTCAGTAAACTTCAATAAGGCTATTACGAACGCGTGGGATCTATTCTGAAAGCAGCAGATTTTTCACAATGCATCAATCAATCATTTTTAATACACTGAGAGAAAAAATCTGTTGATTCAAACATTTCAATTTTGTTGGTTGCAAAATAGTTGCTGCAACTATCATATTGTTTGAACGAACAACACGTAATCACCATAAGAAATTCTAGAACTTTGAAACAAACAAATGATTTATTTGAAGCATTTGGTTGATTTGACTGAATTGTTAATTGTTACAACTATTACTTAGTTGTGTTGACTAAATCCATTTGGTTGAAGTGGGATGACGGTGCAGTTGGACGCGTGCTGTTAAAGTAACTAAGTACGTCGTTGTTTCAAATAAACGTAGTAATTGAATCAATCAAACTAGAACTGACCGAAATTATTGATAGATCTTGTTGAATCGAATAAATAGTAAATTCGAATCAACTAATCCTTCATCATCTCAAAAAAGTGCGGTGCTTGAGGCAAACAGTTGGACATGTTTCGTTGAACTGTCATTTGTATATTCAGTACAATTAAAGAAAATTCTCCTAACTAAAATGTCGATTAATTCGAGTCAGTCACTCAGTTCTATTTATCACAAATAATTTAGATCATTTTAATGCACAAATGAACCCAGAGAACTTGGAATTTTCTTTTCACTCATGATAAGAACAGTAGAGTTATGGATTGAATAGGTACCAAATAAATCTCAATTTAAGATATTGTAAGTTCAACTAAGTCGCACTGACCATCTAGTACACTTTATAAATCACTTTAAATTATGGTATGCCATAAGGTAGTTTGGCGTAGTAGGTAGGGCGTGCGACTAGTATTCCGAGCGAGCGATCGATCACGGTTCGAACCCCAGTTGGGACAAAAACACGGCGGTGTTTTTAATGCGGAAAAAATGCGTTTTCATTTACAGAAATTGATCTTAAGTTATCACTTGTCGTTCAGGGGTACGAAACAGGCCGAAAAAAAAGAAAAAAGCAGTTTTTTTTTTAATTTTCAAGTCAATACGTTAACCCGATCATTTATTCAATGCAACTAAATATTCAATCGTACGAAAATACACGCGGTTGTCTGGAGTACAAGCGCTGGTTGGATTAACTAAATCATCAATATGAATCAAGACTCACATTTTGATTTACAAGAGCTTTGTCAGAGCAACTAAATAATACACTCAAATTGACGAAATATTTCCTTAACGTAAGTTTGTCAATTGTTGAAACGATTACGCATTCATTTGACTGAACTGTTTTTAATTTGATTCAATCAACTGGTGACTTAGTTGTATTTACGAAATATTCATTTCGCCGCCCGTAACCGCCGGATTTAGTTGAATCAACCAATATTTTTTTGATTGAATCATTTTTTTCTCTCAGTGTAACATTTTCACGAGTAAACAGCCCGGCGAGGATGCCTTCGTTGCCTTGGAGTAGAAGAAATTTTGCAAGACTATTTTGGAGAAAACAACCCAGGCCAGAATCGAGTCCATTATTTTTTATTTATTTATTTGTTTCAAGTCGCTCACCTTTGCCCAGTCCAGTCAACGTACCCTTGATGAGACCCATGTCACCCCTCAATGAAAATCGCCGTCACTCAGTATTAACAGCACACTGGCATTAGAATTTATATTCCGAACGTGTCCTCGGCGCCGTCTGCGTTCTTACCGTAATCGGAGGAGTTGGGTAGAAAGAATTTTCTGATTTCTTCTGAATTTGTAACGTCAGTCTCTCCACTGGTTCAGTATATGACAAAGTTATAATAAACTCAGTATTCCGTTAACCGAAGGCTTTATTCGTCGAAACGAGAATGACCATGCGAGGATAACTTTTTAATACCTTCAATCACTCAGGTCTTTGGGAACAGCTTTTGAATCGGGTCATCAAGGATGTTCATATCGTTCCAACAATAAACTGGCACTACCCAGCTTCTATCCTCCCAGTCGGTTCTACGATTCGGATTAAAATCAGAGTCCAGAACGCGTATAAAAGTTGTCACAATATGATCAAGGAGTTTTAGAATCTCGACGATATTTTCTCACCCTCGCAAGTATTTTTTCATGAAGTAAAGTTGGGTTGCCAGGGCTTGTGTTAATAGCGGTAAGTTTTGGAGCAATTCTTGGACAGAAATATTAACTCTGGTACCCTAAAAAATCTACCATTATAGACAGACGGTGGGTCCTGCATGGTGAACTTTCTCGGCGAACATCTTCAAAGCGATTTGAGACCGGGTCATGCTCGTTATATTTCAATTGATTTACAGCCCCACACTCACATTTTGCAAAGGGAAATTTTTTTACCGGAAGGAGTCGAGAAGGATGGTGAAAAACAACGTCGATCGACGCGTTGCCTCTCGTCGACGGAGCTTTCTTGTGTATCGTCGATAAAATATTCCTCGCCTTTGGATTCAAAGGAATCTAAAGATGGGACGAGAAATAAAAACGTTGGAAGGAAAACCAGTGCAATGCCACGCTTCAAAGATAAAATGGAGCACAGATCGTCTCTCCAAGAAGTCTGTGAGCTTAAATTCGAAAAATACGTCGCCTACGGATTTTCGCGAGGGTTTTTCGACAGTTCTCAGTACGAACGTGGACTTTGTAATCTGCTCACGCAATATTTAATACGCACACAAAGTCGGGGGTGGTAATAATTAATTCTAATTAACAGTCATGATTAAATGCTCGCACCCACATACGTGACGCGAGCTAATTTTCCAAGCTTGTTTGAATAATAATGTGCTCTGGTGTCCGCACAAATTTCCGACCTCCGTTAATTTCGGCTTGACCCTGTCGCAGCTTCATTACCACCCCTCCTACCTCTTACGCCCGGTATTTCGTTACCTCTATTAACGACGAGAAGAACCACGGAAGCTAAAGGTTTGATTTGAGCAAAAAAAGTGCATCTTGGAACACTAGAGTAAAAGTAGCTTTACCCAGAAGAGCAGGAAATGGGACAGAAGTGACAGAGTGAGCGTGGAGTGGCTCCGCAAAGTAAACTCTATAAGTCCTAACGGCAGCTTCAACTGATAAGTGTGAGCCACGAGAGGGATGGATTACCTTCGAGGGTGGGGGGTGGAATTTAGCCCGCTTCGACCCGCACCTCTTTGCCTCGCATATTACAAAACATCTTGAAAGTTTCGACATGGCTGAGATTTATTTAGAGACGGAACTTGTCGGTTCTGCCAGCTTCTACCGAGCGCTGAGGGAGACGGTGGGGGCTGCATGTTGTTGACTCAGACTTTTCTTGAAGATGTATAACTTATATCCACGTAATAATTACAAATTGAAGTCAATAATCGATACAGAACTCGAACGCGTATTGCGCATTTTGAATCTTCAGACCAGGCTTGAGAAAGCTCGGGTTTATCTGGCAGCTTTGATCATCGTTCTCCTTTTGGTGTCACCTCTGCTATGAGCTTATCTCACGTTCATAGTGGTGAGTCACTCAAATCCTCGGTCATATTTCATTCATATGTCGCGAATAGACTCATCAACCGACCATGTAGCCTCCCAGAGCTTTAGGTTAGAATCTCGTTCACAATCTACACGTACATGTGTCGGGGCCTCGAGATCATTGAAATAATACTCACATCACGTCACATCATATTTAACTACTCGTTTTTTGGTTCCCAAAAAGTGGGGGGAAACTAGCCAAAATCGGAAAATGATGTTTGGAAATTGATGATCCGCTTTGAACATGTTCGAAGCCTTCCGATACTCTCCTTTCCTGAAAGATCGTTTTTAGACCGGGAGCCAGCAAGAAAAACCACGTATGATTAGCGAAAAGCTAAAACTTTTTGAGAAGTTAGACAGTGTTACAAAGAACAGGTTAGCGCAAGTATGGCGGCCCGTGGGTGTCGGCGTTGCGCTGCGCAATTTTTTGAATATGTCAAAATAAACTGTGCCCTTGGGGAATGAGCTGAAAGGTAATTCTTGTTTTCTATTATACATTTGATGGCCAGAGTATGAAGGAGTTGTATACCATACCGATGCGGCGTCTCAAACTGTTCGCCATACTGAATTAAACGTGTCATTTTTTTTACGTCCTTTTGAAATACTAGCTCAAAGCTAACTTTTGGCCCAATGATAGAGAAAAATATGTCATCACCGATTATGAACATGCCATACTGTTCCGGTGTCCCTAAGTACCCGCCATACTGATTCAAGGATGTTGAATTTTTCACTGATCCATGTATCATGGGAACACACCCGGAAAAAACGTCTATCGATTAATTTTGATGTCTAGAAGTCAAGCCTGTAAGTGCCATACCGATTGGATGTCTCAAACGTGAGAAATTACCCTTCAAAGTCGTAAAATTTTCACAAGTGTGATGTATAACAGGCGCAAGTGCCATACTCATGTTTTTTAGACGTATATAATGTCTGGAATACGAATAAATATGTGCCATACCGATTGAATGTCTCAAACGTGAGAAATTACCCTTCAAAGTCGTAAAATTTTCACGAGTGTGATGTATAACAGGCGCAAGTGCCATACTCGTGTTTTTTAGACATATTTAATGTCTGGAATACGAATAAATAGGTGCCATACCGATATCATATCTCTAAGGCGAGGAATATACCTGTAATGTTGTAAAATTTTTGAAGCACACAAGATCGGGAATTATTGTTGTGATTACTGGATAGACGAGAGGGACGCGCAGTGAGGGGGTACCCGTCAAAGTCCCGAACGGGAAAAGTCTTGACCCACGAGAAGTATACCTGCACATCTAATAAATATAAGTATACTTCACGTGGGTCAAGACTTTTCCCGTTCGGGACTTTGAGGGGTACCCGCACTGAGGGTTCAAGAAGGAGCTGGGGCACCGAAACTGCGACGCCAGGCAGCCGGCACCGGTCGCATTACGTTACGAGGCGATAGACGAATCTAACGGTTATTCTAAATGTGAAAAGTGAACGCTGTAACTATGAGTGAAAGTAGTGATGATGAAGATGCAGTGTGTTTCATTTGTGAATCTAGCAATGAGAGTGTCACTTTGTTCAAACCAGAAACGTTTGAAAAGTGCAAAGTATCTCTTATGATACGTAAAGCCTGTAATTTGAAAGACCAAGATAGAAAACTGCCTGAAGTAATTGATAAATGCACTGGCTACCACGTGGCGTGTTATCGTTCATTTAACGCTATCGGTAAGAAACATAAAGAACGTTATGAACAATTAAAAGAAGTTTCTGAGAGTGAACGTGCAGAGGCACAAACTTCCGAGGCTGCTGAAAGAGACGTTGTCAATAATGCTACGGCAGATTCACAAACGCTTATATCAGCAGGCACAACCAAGGACGCAGTTCAACCGTTGCCGAGCTACTCTCATGAAAAAGGAGGTATCGGTGAATCTAACGTTGTGTAAGTATAACGTATACTACAGTCATGCTAGATAAATGTTAGAGATAGAAATTCTTCCAAACGATTGAGCCAACCATCTGAAAAAATATATATTGACGCTATGAACACTGAAGAGTATTTTTTGTAATTTTTCGAGGCAAATCGAAAGTGACGTATTGGTTTAAAAAAAAGATCTTTTTGTTGTTTCGATAAAAATTGGTATTTTTGGGATCGAGAAATTCACCCAAAAAATGTTTTCCGAACGTTGCTTCGAATCTGTAACTTTTTTGTCTCATAAATTTTCTTATATGATTTTATACTTTTGAGATACGGAGGTTCGTAGAAAAAAGTTTGAATTCTAAAAAACTCAAGAATTGCGATAGAAAATTCGTAAAAAATTCACAGAAATTGTTTAGATATGTTTGTGTAATTCAACAAAATTATGATTGGGTTTGGGATTATATATTAAGACATATGTTTTAAAATTATTTTTGCTTATTGAGTCCGGTCTTACATGTTTTTATTGTAGTGTTTCAGAAGTTGTGGACAATGAAGGAACAGGCATAGAAGCAGACACAGAAGCAGGCCCAGATGAAGTTTCCCGAAACCCAAAGTGTATCATTTGTAACAAATTAACAAAATATAACAAACGAAGATTAGCGAAATTACACACAGTGGGTAAAAGCAAGAAAATAATCAATAATATCAGAAAATTAGCCACAGAAAACGATGACATCGAACTGCTAAATAGAATAGACGAGCATCTCAGCAATAACGTAATCATACGTTATCACCAGCCCTGTACAAACGCGTTGAGAGGTCGTGTCCGGCAAAAGAAATCAGACAAGAGCTCTGCATGGCACAAGAAACGCAACTTTCACGAGATCGCTTTTAAGAAGCTTTGTGCTTTCGGTGAAGATCATGTGGTTCATGAAAAAAAATGTTTCCTCCTAAACTCTCTGAAAAACATATTCGTCACTGTTTTAATAGAAGAATATGAAAAGAATGGTTTAAAAGTCCAGAACGTTTTTGATACGCGGCACATTGAAAAGAAGTTACTTGGTCAGAAATCCTTCAAAAGAAAAATCAACGTCATTCATGAAAGTGGTGGAAAAACCATTGTTGCTCCATATGATGTTAGAATTATCACCAACGTTCACGAATTAGAGAAGGAAGATCACCTACAGAGAGCAGCAATGGATTTAAGAACAGTCATTCTTAAAATGGAGAAACGTAAGGTTCCAAACAAACTGGAAACGAAAGATCTGATTGCGGGGGAATGTGACATTCCAGAAGTATTGATAACCTTTTTCCAGACAATTCTGGGGGGATATGAGTATCAGCGAAAGAAGAACTCAGAAAAGGATTTACGCAGTGAATCGTTAGCGTCTGATCTTATCTATGCGACGACAAGAGGAAGAATAAAACCCTCCAAACAAATATTTCGGTTGAAGAGGAACGCGACGAAGATAGTGACTCGATAGAGAGTGAAGATAGAGAGGGACTGACCTCGATGATTTTGATTATAACGTATCATCAGATGCAGACAGCGAGGATGGAAGTGAAACATCTGATGAATAATACGAAACATATAGCCTAAATTTATTGTATTTCATTTCTTTTAATAAATTATATTGTTCCTAATTTTTGATAAAACGTTGCAAATCAGCCATTCATCTCATATCACTTCCTCATCAATGTCAACATTAAAGAATTATTTTCCAACACTTACCAATGATTTTATAAATATTTCCAAGAAAAAAAATGTTTTTTTCATTATAGCGGCCATTTAAATACCTCCTGTCAGTATGGCATTGCATCTATTCATCGAAGTGGACCACGGGGGTCATAAAAACGGACCACCATACTTTTACCTATGATACATGGACCAATGAGAAATTCGACATTTTTGAATCAGTATGGCGTGTGTTTATGGACGGCGAAGCAGTATGGCATTGCATCTATTCATCAAAATGGACCACGAGGGTCATAAAAACGGACCACCATACTTTTGCCTGTGATACATGGACCAGTGAAAAATTCGACACCCTTAAATCAGTATGGCGGGTACTTAGGGACACCGGAACAGTATGGCATATTCATAATCGGTGATGACATATTTTTCTCTATCATTGGGCCAAAAGTTAGCTTTGAGCTAGTATTTCAAAAGGACGTAAAAAAAATGACACGTTTAATTCAGTATGGCGAACAGTTTGAGACGCCGCATCGGTATGGTATACAACTCCTTCATACTCTGGCCATCAAATGTATAATAGAAAACAAGAATTACCTTTCAGCTCATTCCCCAAGGGCACAGTTTATTTTGACATATTCAAAAAATTGCGCAGCGCAACGCCGACACCCACGGGCCGCCATACTTGCGCTAACCTGTTCTTTGTAACACTGTCTAACTTCTCAAAAAGTTTTAGCTTTTCGCTAATCATACGTGGTTTTTCTTGCTGGCTCCCGGTCTATTTGGTCTTGTCAACTTTTTTTTATCATTTTTTTTTTTTTAATTCTGAGTTTGGAGTTGTTGAGAAGTTGAGTCTTTTATCTCTACGTTTTGAGGTCTAGATTTTGGACAATCACCTTTGACCATTTTCAAATGGATGTCCAAACAGTATTATATCTCGAGCACGGTTGGTCGGGTTCGAATGAATTTGGTTCGAATCAAAGTAGATTTTTCGAACTTAAAATTGATGACACTCTGATTCAATCAGTCTTGTAGTTTTTCAATTATCTGTATAACAAACTTCAGAAAAATAAAGTAACAATGATAATATCTTGGAAATGGATCAATGTTGAAAACAAGTGATTGTATAAATTCAATTCGGGACGGATCATTGTTGGTTATTAGAAACCAAATGTAGTGTGCGTGGGACCCAAATGTAGTTGAAGGCCTGTTGGATTATATAGAAAAATGCATGCTTCAACAATTTCAGTTGTGAATCTCTTCAAAACTTGACAATACTTTCAGGACATTTTCATCACAGCCTTGAAGACTTCTGTTCACAAGATGGAGATTGCGCTATCCACAAAATATCATCAGAAATCAACCACCAATAACATTCCATTTCAGTCCCGTGCGTTGTATTACGTTTGCGGCAGGGTGAATTGTAAAAATATATCGGTAGCCTACCAAAGCGCGTTATCCAGTTTCTTTGACCCGTCTCTAGTTCACGAGCGGGATTCAAAGCAGCTTTTAGCACACATTAAACACGGTTGAATTTTTTTCATTTCTCTCCTCCTTTTTTTTTCTAGCATCAATGTACCGTCGGTTATGGCACGACGGATGTGCACCAAAGCGCCAACTGGAACGCTCATAAATTTTGCCTCCGGATTTCCATTACTCTAGGGGCGGATCAATATTTCGCCGACGAAGAAAATCTCTCTTCGCGGACCTTAGACTCGTCTTTCTCTTTCACTTTCTTTTTTAATGAACCCTTCGTGATTCTACGACTCTCTTTTTTACTCCGCAGTCTTGATCTAGCAGACGTGATAAGACGATGATAACTCCACCAATCACTGGTTGAATTCTGGACAACCGGGACGTATCCTACCGCGAGCTGCTCTATTTCACCCAGCCCATTAAAACCCCCTCATCGACCTTTCGGCGCCTCTTTGCTCAACTCTTGGACACGAGAGCACTAGATTATGGATAGCGCCCGTAAATTGTACCTCTGAATTTTAAGCAAAGTTCTTATCGCTTCGCTATTTTCCTGGATAACAAGAAATCTCTGGGGTTTCTCAACATATTTGCTTCACCCTTTCTCGCCTCTTTGACGATGTTCTCAGAGGTCCTCTTCAATCGAGTGAATTTTAAAGATCAGAACGTTCGAGAGTGTCAATTCAAAATCTCCCAACTCTTGATGTATCGCCGACTTCTAATATTTGCTTTCAGTACCAAAAATCATAGTTACGTACAGATTCTGATAAAAAGTTGCAAACCATGGTGAAAAGATATGGCAACTTTTTGGTTTACCTTGTAACGAGACAGAGGGAGAAACCGGGTGCGACGACGTTGGATAAGAGGTGGACTAAAGGGGCTGGTGTGCGTGCAGGCTTCACATGTAACGAGGTGTAGGAAGGAAAGCCGCGCACACGGCGTATGGCGACAAGTGTCGAGATAGAGAGGTTCGAGCCGACGAGAGAAGAGGGTCGGTTGCGTAAGGCGAGAGTAGACAGTCGTGCCGACTATAATCATACCACGAACGAGAGTCCTGAACAAGTATCCGCCATCTACGACACCTGGAAATCAGATCCTGGGGAAGAAGGCTGACCAGACCCCGCACTGCCGATCCTATCCATTGGACAGGTTGACTAGGCCGACTACGGGGCTGACGATAAGGGTTGCCCAGGACCCAGCACACTATACGGCCATAGCCGGGGACTTGACGATCAGCCTGAAGCAGAGAATCATCATCGCAGCCTGGAACCTGCCTCAGAGACCGGACTCCGGACCAGTAGCAGGAGCGCATCATCCTTTTTTCCATATCCCGGGTTTGATCAGCCCTAGTCTTAAGTGTGCCGTCCTAATCATAAGTTTTATCACTTCGTTCGAATCATCATCAGACTGTGAGTAATTTTCTCATTAACGAGACCTCTCTTCGAGACATGCGATTTTCTTGAATTAATAAAGACAGGTACAACGTTAAAATACGCCTATTTCGAGTACATTTATTAACGAGAACCTTCATTCCACTTTAGATAGTAACAACCTAAGTTGTAGACATTTTGAGGGTTGAAGCAACTCCCAACTATGTAACACGGAAATGTGATAGTTTTCCTCATAAAGTTGAAGGGGTGCTTCAGGCAGACGATCTCTGATTGATCTTTCTACTTGTAGCATCCCGAAAGGAATAAAATACTTGAGCCATCTATGGTGAAAATTTACGGAAGATGTGATCTGAACTCGGTCAAATTTTTAGAAACGTACTCAATCAGACCGAAGCGTAATCCGACATTCTGATATTCGGAGCAAATATAGACGTGAGATAAATTCCTGAGATATATTGTTTTTCAGTTTTGAATTACGAGAGTGAAAGCGAGGGATAAGGAGGCGAGAAAATATGGCTGTGAAAAGCTCGTTTCACGTGAGAGATGGATCAATTTGTTAACGTACCAGTCAGATGAATCTGGTTTCACCATCTTATGTCAGGAACGCAGAAGCCACAATTTTGCTGCAACGCTTGCTTTAGTCGGTCAAATGTGCTTGCATTGCTATGGCTCATGTTAGGTTATGAGTGATACTACTTGATTTTTCCCAATGAGAAAATGCACTGGAAGCTGAGATGAAACCAGGGTACGTATAATTGTTGTTGTTGTTGATTTTTTTCTGGATTTCGTACACTCAGCGTACATCCAAATTTCATCGGGAAATATTGACAATTATAGAAGTTATTAATTCTTATACTTTCAGCTGTGAAGTAAAATGAAGTCTTACAATTTGGAATTTTCTTCTATAAAATTTGTTCACACTCAGTTCACCAACCTGAACAATCAAATCAACCGAGTCAGATTTTTATATCTAATTTTTTGCTGACTTCGCCAAATTTGCTGAGTTTGAAATATCTTTCCTATGCTAACTCCGTCAAAAATTCGTGGCTAGTCCAACACGCAAATGAATAACAAAGTCCCTGTATGCGATCATGCCACACAAATAACTAGTTTGGTCTTAAATGTCCAAATTTCAAAGTTGAATAACTTCTATAATTTTCAATATTTTAGGCTGAAATTTGGTGTTCCCGCTCAGTTTGCTATCCTGAGTGATCAAACGTGGCTGATTTTTGATACCTCATTTTGGGCTGCGTAAGGGAATTCGTCGAGGTTCATCAAATCTAGTTTTCCCGCCTTGGGCTGTTCAACATGTTTGTCGGAACACAAAACGGCATCCAGAAAAAAATAGCCAGTTATATGTGACCGGTACTTCTTGTAGCTACTTAGAGTGGTGTAGCCCCCCTTAAATTTTGTATAAGCTACTGACCAAAAAAGCGTCCAAATTCGTATGCATGATCCAATTTGCGACCTATTAAGCAGTGATTCCGCTCTAATTGCAATTTTGATTGCTTTGAAACATCAGAGATGTGGCTTTTTTCTACCAGCCGACATTTTTAGAATGTTTCATCCGCGTTCAATAAAGGTTACACAATTTCGCTCTTCGGGGTTCAAACCCACAAAATCACTACCTCCGCACTTGATAAAAAATAATTCTGAAACTAAAAAAACATTCGCTTGCAAAATATGGTATAACACGGCAACTGCCGGTTGAACGGTTGGGATAATTCCTACTGCAATTGGATAGCGTGTATTAATACAAAATTCGACCCAAATAAATATCGTGTCACAGGCTCCGTTAGTTTTTGACCACAAATGATTTTATGGAGGAACCGTAAGTTTATGAAAGTACGTGGGTGTAGAAAAAAGGTTGTGGTGAAATTGACAAATGTTGATCTTGGGTCGGGCGTGCAAAGTTGTAGCTCGATCATCCAAGAGGCGTGAACTCCCTCCAGGCAAGGTGGAAAATGGATAATGGTGCGGCGAACGATTTAGATAACCTTATCCGCTTCCCGTTCTACTCGCCTTTTCCACTTTCGTCTTATTCCCCGTCGTAGTTTCGCGTGCGAGCGAAGTGATGCTTGTAATAAATTATAGGTATGTTGAATTTCTGCCATTTTCTGAAACGAAAGTTCGAATATTTCACCGGGAAATATACCTAGCAAAATTCACATCTGGGTTGGGTTAGTAAGTCATGCTGATTAAAGTCAACTAAAAATATCCTCACCGCCGGAATGGAGACCCCAGGTTATTTTCTCGCCAATCGTAAGGTCATGAGATAAAATATGAAACAAACTACAAGAATCAGAGAAGATAGAATAAACAGTTGGTTAGCAGTTGTGGTGGAACAAAGTCGTGAAGAAGTACCGTCATCCTTTTTACAGAAAGGCGCCTCTATCCGGGGTCTTATTGCTCGAGTCTGCTCTCCCGGGATTCAAGTTCGGAGATAAAAATTTCCCGGTAGGGTATACAACACGCAAGTAAAGAAACCGTTGGTTTAGAATAAGATGGAGAATGGAAGAATGAGATAAAAAGGAGTCACTAAAACTATTCCTACCTGGCGTCTAGGTCGAGACCGCACTTTATGAGTGTATATACGTATAACTTTATTTTATCGCACAAATATCTTTTCTATGAAAATATGTTCAGAGAAATCCCGTCACTTGAGAGTTTCAGACACCGGGAAACCTTTTTTCCCTTTTCCGGCACTTGCATAATTTTCTTCACCGCAGAAATTTATTGCCATCAATACCAGATTATGATCCTCAGTGAAATTCGATTGTGTTGAATATGCGTTTGATTAGGGGTGTCACAATGGAGCATCATCAATTTGACTCAATTGAGCTTGATGCTTGCATAGTTGTACTCTCTGTACATAAAACTGGATGTGCTCGCAAGGGGTCACAGGGTTAAAGGAGATGGAACGGAGTTAGTGGCGTAGAGCTTTTCCTTATAAAATGTTACGTAATTTTGCTTTTCGAAGTGAAATAGGGCGCGTGATATAGTCGCTGTTCCTGGTGCCAAGCAAGGTGGCTCCAGGGTGGTTCCAAGGGAACTCTAGAACGCGGCCAAGGCAGTGGCTTATCTTCCCGAAGTCGTACGTCACCGCCTTTTTCTTGCGTCGCATTTCCTTACCGGATGGAAACTAACGCATACAAGAATAACAATTCCACTTCCTCCACAAGTAAAGGCGCGTTATTGCCGGGACTTTGACATTTTTATCACCTTCGAAATTTCTCAGAGTTATATTATTCCTCGAATTTTTGACACGCAAGGTTTTCTTTTATCCTCGGACGGTAATTGCAAGAGTATCACGAAAGTCAGGGTGATCAGTGGCCAGATTATTGGCACTCTAATCCCCGTATCCGCGTCTCGAAAGTTACGTCGGTTTAACTACACTTGACTCACCGGCCTTATCGCAGCATGACAATGCAATTAACACCACTGTACGATGCCGGTAAAAGTACGCAGGAACTAACGCTAGGCCAGAGCTGGCTGAATGATGCTTGAGATAAAACACAAACGTGCTCGTAAAAATGTTCCTGGACGTGACGTAGTCTGGTTTTCGCACGGATAGTGCGGTTCGGTCAGTAGTATAGTATGACGACTATGGCGCAGTTTCGAAATTCAAGCTCCTGTGTTAATTATGGCTTGACATTTTCGGTGACTTCGGATGTGATCTCAGATCGTGATCACAGAGGAGACTATTATTCTGGGGAGTGAAATCCAGCGAAACAATCAGACGGCATGACCTGCAAATACAGAGACGTCTATACCCAATTACGCGATTTATTTGTTCAGGTGGACCATATACACCAGCGAAAGGACTCTGTTTTCTCGCAAACAACGTTTCTCATCCCTCGAAGGACCCCCACGTCCATAGTGCTGAGCTAAATGAAGTCTGGTCTCCACGACAGGATGTAGATTCTTCATTTTCTTCTTTGTCCTCCGACCCATCGACCCTCCACCCTTGACTCTTCACCCAGCTTCTCTCACGAGTACAAATTTACCGAGAGACAGCCCACTAGATAGTTCCATAGACCGAACGAGTGATTGTTAGGACGAGACGTCGCTGCACTTGAACGGCTGAAGGATCAAGAGTCTCGAGGTGTGAAGGAGTTGTCTTCTTCACTCGTCACTCCTGAGTGGTACCAGTGAGGGGCGAGTGGACCCTTTGCCCTCTTAATGCGAGACCTCGTGTCGTAAAAGTACTAAATACTCAGCGCAAGAGTTGCTGTCGTCATTTGAAACAGAGACGCCCAGTTTCCGCAATGAGGTCTAATTTTATACCCGAGATGAAAAAAAAGGCCAACCTCTCTTTCACTGTTTTTCACAGCCAAATTTGAATTGCTGGAAATGTACTCATTTCCGGAATACGTCATCATGAATCATCTTGATTGACGGACGGTTCATTAGAAATTTTCAATGAATTCACGAGAAACGGTTCAAAGCCAATTTTGTAATGAGGGAAAAACATTCAACTCAGATTTACGTTGTTAATGAATAAATCCAAAGAACTAATGCTTGGTATGAAACAACTTATCCCACGGTATAATCTGCTGGAGCTGAAGTTGTAGCCTTGCTATCTACCTGCCTGGTTGTAACAGTAATAAGCTCGACCGTATAACTGCACGAACAAGAACCGCGAACACGGTATAATTAATAAGATGGACTGGGCGCACCTGGTACTTCAGCAAACCTGCGTCAGTGGTAGTGTGGAATTAATTTTTCCTCTTTCTGCACAAGGTACATTTAGACGACGAGGAAGCTGTTGGGTACAGAACAGAAAAAAAAATTTTAAGTGAGGAGTCCAGTAAGTGACTAGACTGCACAAGGTGAACAGCTTACCTTTTTTGAATGTACAATGACAGAGAAAAAGGTAGCACGGCCTTGACCTGATTACCTCCGTCCACCCCAATCTCAAAGCTAAGTACTCAACTCTCCTCACCATTTATAACTTTCAAAGCATCCTTAAGAAAGCGAAAGAAAAATTCCTTGAATTCATTCCAGCATAGAGTTATTGTACCTCTCTCATACCCCAACCTTGAATATCGTTCAAAGTGGATTGAAAATCAAATTCATTCAATTTAGAAGGATTTTTGGGTCATGGAACCGCAATACCTAAATTTCTGCTTCTTTATCTCTTTGAAGATTACCGATGCTTTTTTCATAGCGTACTTGCGCTTGATGTTCTATCATCCAGAGTTCCGGAGTCACGAATAGTCCCACTAACAATTCAATACTAGGATCTCAAGTAATCCTTGGGAGACTCTGCTGCAGTTCACTGAAAATGATCCGACACAACTTTCAGAGCAGACTTCCAAACGACCGAAATGAGGAGTTTATACACCTTGAAAAATCTTTAGCTATTAATACCGGCCACAGGTCCGAGTTGAGCAGATAGTGGCAGACGGAAATAGCCGGTGATCAGAAAGCACCCCTTTGATTTATCTCACCTCTTGATTTTTCACCATCTCCCTTAGTGCGCCACCCAGCTACGTTACCTTTCCTCGATTGTACCATACATCAATCCAGATGTACGGAGAAATGTGAATGAGGGTGGGGTTATACCGTCTTTATGAACTGAGTTAATGAACTTTCCAAGTACCCCTCGAGCCATGGGCGTCTGTGAGAGATTTGCTTATTTGTTGATTGAGGTTCAAGGCTGAATATTTATTTAGCGGTGAAATAGAGAGAAATAAATCGCGAATCTCAAGGGCGCAGCCTGTTTTCTGATGCCTTAATTATTGCTCTTAGCAAGAGAATGTTAATTGTGGCTTTTAATGAGCTTTCGGGCTTACCAGCTTATACATTATTCAGAATTTAGTGGTCCAGAGATTGAGGCGAAGACTTGATTCCATTACTCATAAAAAAAATTCCCTTAGACCAAAGGGTCGTAAAATATCAAGCCTCTTCGATTAATCTCCGCAAAACCACATTTGGGCCAACAAGTCCGACGATCTGGTTCTCACTCTGTTCAAATTGACTCCAAGTCAAGGTTGATATCGTTGCTCTATGAAGTGAACTGCTTGAATGTTATTCAAGGATTTATAGAGTACCTCGAACCCGGCATGCTGTATTGGAATTCGGTAGAGTTCGTTTCAGCGAGAATTCGATTAACCAATTTTGGCACGTGAGTCTGCTCTATCGTATTTCCACTCTAATTCACGAAAACGGGGTAATTTTTGGGCGTGATGATTGTAAGAAATCCGCGACAGAGTATCACAGTTAATCGACAAATCTGAAAACGGACTGGTACTTTGACGTCTGACCTTTCGATGGCGTAGCTGTAGCCACTCAGCCTCAAACCAAGAAACCAATTCTGAGGAAATAATTGTCAGAGTCGATACTCAATTGGCTTCCCTATACGATATACATATTTGACAAACTTCTTATACTGGAAATAAATACGCAAAAGATGTCTCGATGAGCGATACACACTCGCGCATATGGGTCGCACAAATATATATTATCCCTCAAAATATACCAACCCTCCAACCTCATAGATAATGCATTACAATTTCTCAACCAAAAGCTGAGATAGACGCTGATACGGGAACGATGTACTCCGTACCCCATACTGAAAGGTAAATTGATGATATGAAAGCGGTAGCTTAACAGGGTTATAAGTCTCCAAAATATGGAGCTATACCAAAATTATAGTCTATGGATTGCACTCTAAAAAATAAATGGCGTTCGCACCCTTGATGCTGAGATGGGAGAAAGATTTTGTAAGTAAAAACAATGTGGGTATACAAAGTATATAAAGTGATACTGCATCACTGATACGTGTGCATAAATAAGTTAACTGGCACATGTACAATTGAAATTTACATGCATTACATGTCGCATTTTTGCACTATGCTGTGTGAGTTCAATTTTCACTGTTGGTTTGTGACGCCTAAATCGTCTCATAGACATATTTAGTTAAATTATTAATAACAGTGTGTACATGTCTACTGACACAATGTAATTTAGAGCCAATTAAATTATATTTTCTTTCTTTTCCACGTCACAAATGACACATATGTAAGTGTATATATGAATTGGGCAAGCAAGCATATTGTAAAATTAGCGGAAGCTAAGAATTGATAATTTCATTTAACAATTATCATAGATTATCGAACTTAGTTCACAAGATAAGGTTAAGTCAAATTTCCTGTTGGATCAAAAAAAAAAAATCAGATTATTTAATTCAAATCAGAATTAACTTAACATTGGATATACGGCCACCGAACAAGGATCCAGATAAGATTTAATTTAATAAAATCAAACCAGGAATCTGATAGAGGATCTGAGTAAAGAATTAGAGTCGAGAATATATCAAATTCTCAAATTATAAAATTCCAAGTGTGAAAATGAAAGTTTACTATTCAGTTTTGTTAAATACGAAACATCGTGTGTATCATTACCCAACACACGCGGTAGCAAACAGGCAATCTGATTGCCCGATCCATCCACCAACCAAAAAACCAAACACCTACATTCCTTCAGGTTTCACGAGCGGTCATTGTTAATCAATGCGTGTTAACGGCTGTTTCTCGTAGGATTCGAACGTCCACACTCCCTCGATACATCGAGCGGTCATTGTTGATCATTGCGTGTCAACGGCTGTTTCTTGCTGTATTCGGGTTACCAACTCCTTCGGCCCTGCGAGCGGTCATTGTTGACTATTGCATGTTGACGGCTGTTTCTCGTGAAAGTCCGAGCACCCACGTTTCCACACACACCTACCTGATACATAATCGAATTGACTAAATCAATTACCACCGTATCTTCACGATACGAAGAGTAGCGTCCTGTTTATCGTCAACGGCACCAGAACTGCTATCCGGCAAAAACGATAAAATCCCGGGACGTTACAGGTTCGAACTTGCCAAAAGAGTTTGGTTCAAGGGATTGAATTGATTACATTGTGTGTTAATCCGGAAGCTGCACCTACGCGTTCACTCAGAATAGTTTGTTCTATTAATTGAGGTTCGATCAGCGCATAGTTTAATTGGGAAATCGTTCAATCCCATCAAAGGGAATGCGTCTCTCAATCAAAACATCCTGTGCCAAAATACTGGTTTGGAAGTGCAAACAACCTCGCCGCCCAACGAAAGTCAGACTTTACTACATTACCTATTCGCCTGAATGTAGTCACAGCACATTTAGCGTTCATACAGTTTCACAATGATTTGGCCTCACAGTTCCGAATAATTAATTACTTAGCAACACAAAACAGTAAATACACATCGTTATTATTATAATTTCATGGCGATCAGCCATGGACGCACGAATCAATGAGTGGAATTGTAATAAAGATATTTTATAGCTACGAGCTTTGTTCGGATTGTTGCATACGATTAATGACAGAAAAAGTGGAATATTAAAGGGGATACTGCATTTGAACCCCATCTAATTAGATGTTTCAAGACATCTGGTGGATTCTGTGGTTTCATAATTTAGAATCAACCCACTGCATACATGTAGAGCTCTCCAAAACGATGCAATTTCCTGTGTTATTTAGTTGATTATTCGCTACTAATCATCGGATTGATTCGGTTGTACTGATACTGATATACGAATACGTACTAACAACATGGTTTCATTCGGTAAGTGAAGCACTCGGTTGATTTGATTTCTGGATTTTTGCTGGGGTGCAACTCATCAACGATAATTGTATCTCGATCGAGATAATTCGACAAATATATCAGCTACTAATTTATGTTGCTCCGCCTACTTGCCACGAAATATGAAAACTCCGAAAATATTAATTATCTACTTTTTAAAACCTTGAAATTGTCTTCGCAGCACGTTCACGAGCGTGGCGGGCGTTAATTAGTTTAATTGCAGCGGGTGGAATGCGGAGAGTAACAAAGATGAGAATCACCTCGAACGTGATCCAGCTGCTTCTCTGCCATTCCACCGGAGTAAAAGCGGAAAATATGGAGCAATTAGCTGTATCGATTATCGTTTCGATTGAATCAACCTGATTCTGAGAGTAGAGTGCACAAAATCGAATATATAGAATAACGACAGGAACGAGATATTGAATTTCGGTTTAAATATGTGAGAAGACTGTATTTTCGCAAAGAGATTAACTTCCAATGCCCGGCGGTATTTTAATTAGAGTTATTTTATTAATAATAGTCTTTAGCCCCGGACCTCCGGGCAAATCTTCAAGACGGTAATAGAATGAACGCTGTGTGGCAGAAAAGGGTATCCGTTCTCTGAAACTTGTTTAACGTCTGATCAAAGAAAACGTGATGGTACTAGAAAATACTCCTCGCAATCAGTACTGGCGGTAATAATTGTAACGTTGTTACGGCATACATGTTCGTTTGGAATTTTTTTTCTTGTTTGCCAATTAGGATTAAAAGATTACTGTTACACTTTGTCTGAATTTCGGTTCCACTAATCTCGTTCGTCGTGTAGCAAAGTTGTACTTTTGAGAATCTGAAATCCGATTATTTCACGATCCAATCTTGAATGGGGTTTCTAATGACAGTTTGAGTTTTTGTTAAGGTGAATAATTGAAATAAAATTTCAGTGCTTTTAAAGCTGAAATTAATCTCCGAAGTGACTATGCAGCCTTATACCATCTTTCATAACGATCGTTGAGACACACAGCCCCGTGAGTCCCTTACACTGATAGCCAATCAAGACAAGACAAGACATACCCTGATACCCACCATCGATTGCTGACCCATCGTTATATTATTTGCGTTATTACGACTATTGCCACCAGGCCATGTATCACCGGTGGTTTATCGCCCATAATTATCTCCGATGATGCATGGCGCTGAACTAGGATCTTATCGGTAATCACCATACCTCCAAACGGTAACGGAACGGTATAATCTTGAGAATAATTTGTACCTCTCGTTATCAGGTGACCTACATATATATACTACAGCATACAGCAATTTTATTGGATTATACAGCAATTCTATTGGATTATTGAACCGATACGCACTGTACATCCGGAGATTAGATAGATCATTTACAGAATAAACATCAGTAATATCTTCCACGGGCAATTTTCTTTCGTAGAACGAGTGTCTGCCGTTTATTCTCGTATTTACTTCAATTTGTAATGAGAAGGTAGACGATGGCAGTAGTAACTCGGAGCACCTTCTACAAAATACGTATATATCTATAAGGCTATCAACACTGGCAGCCATTCAAAATTATTTTTCTTTCGTTCGAAAATGGGAGAAATGGGAAAAGGCCACTCTCAGCGTCGTTACTTTACTTATTTACTTCGCAAAACTTTTTTACGCCACTTATATTTTTCTTGGTTATGAACGGCGGAGTGTGTAGCCAACTGCTACGTCACTGGATAAAAGTTACGAAGTCCTTTTGTTTTGCAAGACCCAAGTAACTTGCTGAGTAAAATCTACAAACCCACTGGACAGACACAGGCCTACGCTCAGGAATTTGACCAACCCCCTGATCACGTACGAAATGGTCCGCAATCGCCGGCTGCATACCGAGTGGTAACCAATGATATTTAAGCTTCGGTCAGAGGTTAAAGCTTATTCGATTATCGGTAGCTTAAGGGATGGTAAGGTCCAGAATAGTCGATGCTTCAAACCTCCAGAAATCATTATATAGCACACACATATGCGAGAAGATCGTGCAAGCTGGTACACTTGGTTCTGAAATTAAGCTTCAGAGCAATAAATCCGAAGAGAGAAATGCAGCGGCTGATTACCTTGTTCAACTTGCGAACATTAAGGGTGATGACCCTTGACCCGAATGGGTTATCTCTCCATGGTCGAACAACCTCTACCTGTTGCCTCGTTTTGAAAAGTGAGCTTTACGAATTTTCTCATTGCGTTAAAGTCTACATGTCGCCAAACTTCGGAAGGAACTATAGTCTGATTTTCCGATGGATACATTCATGGATAGTAAAAAAGCTTGAGGTTGTAGGGAGAGAGGTCGATATCACACACAAACGTGACTGTCGGATCATGGACGGTAGCTGGAGGAGTTTTCTTCCGAGACACCCTGAAACTGTATGTCTTGTTCGTGGCACTCGGAAGCAGAGTACAATAGATTGCTAATGAGAGGATGGGCACCGTCGCGACGTATCCTTAAAGTCTGAAGATGCTTCAGCGAAAATGTATCCTTCCAATAAAATACCGTCGAGTATGGGTCTTTCGGGTGGAAGTAACCGAGCGAAACCCGGATAGAATCGATCGGCCTCTTCACTCCGGAAGAAATTAATTAAGCCCTGACAAACCGTACCTCTTCCTGTAAGCTTCCGCGACAGGAAAACTCTTCACTTTTGCTGTCTCCGATATTTTTGATTACCGATTCACAAGGAATCGTGTGATCTGAGCAGTGGAGCTTCCGAAACCTTGACGATTACAGTTTTAATTTCTGCGGTTAAAACTCGTCTGGTATATGTATCAATTATTCGTACACTCGAGTGGGTATGACGATAATAGTATATTATGCACCTAGGGCGGTAAAGGTTGTTTTCGACGAGTGCGAGGTTGTATTCCGAGGCGAAGCCGAGGATTACAATCGCACGAGTCTAAAACAACGTTTGCCCTGTGGTGCATACGATATTTTATACACCAAAGGGAAATAAAGCGGTTTTTTCGGTTGGAACAGGGCAATAAACCGCCGTTTATATCCCTGAGGTGTATAAAATAATAAGAGCCACTATGTGGGGCATGAAACGACGTAGAAGAGTGGAACAGTGCTTTTATGAAGCATATAAAAGAACGTAGTAGTAGCAAAAGCATCACGGCCAAACAATCCGCATTTCCATGTCATCGTTTCTGTTAATTATTAGCACGCGAGTCGTGAATTCTCATTGCGAGTATTCTGCCGCGATAATCTGGAACACTGTAGATTTATGTGCGATATTTTTTACACACATGTTGCCTTATGGAAAAGGAATGGCCCCGGCTGGGTTTATTAGTTCAGTTTTATGAGGATATCACAGACTCATATTATCCGGATATGCATTTACAACAGCCAACAAGTCGGTTAATCACTGGAAAGTTCCTCGTCAAAAGCATTTCTTGCAGAATTGTGATTTCGTGAGACGGTATGAGCTCGCAGTAAAAGTGGACGTGTATTTTTCTCGCTTGTAGCTGAAGTCAATTTTAAGATCCACACGAAGCTTTCATTCTTCGGTAACTTAGTTCTCGTGCTGAACTAGTATTTTCACACCTTAGTTAATATCTTCTAGCGGTTCGTTATTCCGCGCTTGGACTATAAAGCGATTTTTACAGCAGTGGATGAACCGATTTATTACTGCAGCGTTCGACCGGAGAACAAAGAACTAAATTCAATATTTCACGGTGTACGCGTCTTGGGGAATTTTCATTGGCCCGTAACTACTCCAAGCGGAGTTTAAACTACGTATTAAAAGTCAAATAGTGAGAAATAAGACTGCAGTCAAGACCGAAATCCAAGCCCGTGTACGACGGAAAAAGAAGACGTTTAAAAAGCAATTTCGAAGACGGTGCTCCACTGAGTACAACGGCAGACAATTGTTTTTAATGGCTCCACTACCTCCGTAACCTTACTACAATCATCGGCAAATAGAAGTCGGGTGAAAACAGCAGGACACCAACTCTCACATGCACTTATAAAGTCAAAATTAGAATCCGAACTCCTTGTTCCACTTTTGCGACGAACGACTCTATTTTTTACTGCCCGAATAACTTTTATCTTTTTCTTTCAACTTGAATTTGCACAAGGATTGATTCTGCAGAATATTTGACATGAATTCTAAGCGAGTCTGTGTATCCTGATATGGTGAGTGCAGTTTCATTAAGGGTTGAGGTTCTACTCCAGCACTATTGTTGGTCCAGCAAAGCGCTCAGGTACCTAATTGGGAGTGGAACTCTGTTCTAAACTAACGACGTGATCACGAGAGCAGACCGATGCAGCAAGTCAATTTGCGTTCACCTACGGCCAGGTGACCGGGCCTTAATGGCTAAATGCAGATACCGATTGAGCCCACATCGCTTCGCCGTTTAGTCTCTGTAATATTACATGCCATTGGATGCTGCGCTGCGGTCTTGTCCGCATCGCAACCAGTCACCTCAATATCATAAGCACGGCCTAAATTCCAGAAGAGGTCTTAGTTCTCGGCTCAGCTTATAGGGAAGTTCTCAAAAGTAAGTACAAGCAGATATTAGCGGTAATATAGAGCCGACCGTGGTCGCAGTTATTGGGGTATGCAGAGGCTGCAGAGTTTAGTTACAGCATGTAAAGGGCGGATAGTAATTGAGGCGGTGCGTCTAGAGAGAATGCGAGGGCTAGATGTGGATAAGAGGGTAAAATTGTAATCATTGTAATCAGGAATACCTCGGGCATCGTAAACATATTCCCAGGTGCGGTAAGGGTCGAATCGGCCGGGTGTACACTAACGCGGGAATGACAGTCGCATCGTATCTCTCCGTGTTTTCACTCTGGATAGGTAGTCATGTCGGGACTGAACTCAGTGTTACACATCGCTTTACTAAGATAATGCTACCCTCGGTCCTGGGTTCGACGATGATGGTAAGATAATATTTCTTAGATTCAAAAATAGCCTTCCAATCTTTTGAGTCTTCTAATTCGACCTCAAGATATGGGAGACGAGTGAAGGAACGCTTTCGGGATTGTACCTTCCGTACAGCACATTTGGTACGTATCCGTTCTTGCACCCTGCGGAGAAAAAGGTTTCGGAGATTAATCGAAATTCCGAGTGACGGGAGAAGGGTCTGAGTGAGGATTTTTCTTGGGAATAAAATCAATTCTCTTTTAATGGAAACTGTCGTGTCTTCAAACAAAAGGCTGAGGCTGAGGGCTTGGACCGTAACTAAGCCTGGTTTCTCTTGACCGTTGGAAATAATAAGCATGCAAAAAAAGGTTGAGCCCCGGCCACTAGGGAAAATTAAATTAAAATTTAACCAGACAAACTCGGTCTACCCAAGACAAGCTCGTTTCGGAGAAAAAATACCCGAAGAGTATTCTCTAGGATCAAGAACGAGAAAAGGATGTAGATAATGGATAGATATTTTTATCAGATCCTGGAGCATGGATCTTTCAGGACCTCACACAGTTACACAAAAAATATTACGGTAGTATAAATAACATTGTACACTCAACCAATGCGACAGCTAAAGAGATATCAGTTCTCACAGTATACATACAATAAGTATAGAACTCATAGAGATATCAGGTCTGTGGTGAAAATAAGAAAATGAAAGGGATACAAAATAATAACATCAGGCAGAAACTATAGTGAAAAAAGATATTTGACAATAAGAACTATAGCCGTGGTACAGGTGTCGTTCTGGAGAGCTATAGGGACAGTAAGAGTGAGAGAGATAGAGAGTGAGCGAAATTCAAGCATCTGTTCTAGCCTTGTTTTCTAGTAAACGTCCCTCCGACGTTTGTGGAAATCTATTCTCTTAGCTTACTCCGTGGAAACCTGTATTGTCGTCGTACAAGGTGGTCACATAACGCTCTTCCCAAGGTCAGAGTAGTTTGGGTCGTAATTCAGGTACCCCACGATGATATCATGCTTCAGCATCCCTTGCAAAGCTCGGTCGAACTATTATACCCATGACAATAATGCGGATAAGTTCAGTGCCACACTGATGAATAGTACCTATTAGTGTCCGACCGAATATTCGGTTTCGGTTTCGGTTTCGGCCAGTTTCGGCCAAAAATGCTGGTTTCGGCCGCAGTTTCGGTTTCGGCCAAAATCGGCCGAAACTTCGGCCCGGCCGGAACTCGTGTTAACCAGCACAATTATGTATATAAAAATAAAGTATATCTACGAAAATCGAAAATAAAGGGGTTTTCTAATAAATTAAAGTCTTTCATTTCAATTAATAATCGGATAATACCGTAAGAGGTGAGAAAAACACTAAATTTCCGTGTTACATCAAAATTTAACTAAATTTGGACCTAACTACGTAAGTTTCGGTTTCGGTTTCGGTTTCGGCCGAAACTAAGGAGGAGCCGAATATTCGGTTACGGTTTCGGTTTCGGCTGAAAATCGTGTTTCGGTCGGACACTAGTACCTATGATGCGCGATAACAGGCTCGAACTTTTTTTTATGCTCTTGAGTTTCCAAACGGCACCGGTCGTCATCTGTAGAAATTTGCAAGGAGCTATTCCCCCGAAGATTTACTAAAAAATTGAGTAAGAAATCGCACAAAGGAATCATTAGGAATCCGCAGAAAATTGTTAGGACTATTTGAAATCGAATATACCGAACTTCTATAAACTTAAAAGCTTCAGAAATCGCAGAAATTGAGTTTGAGAATATGGAACTGAAATTCACAAGTAGTCTTAGAAAATCTATAGGGGAATCCCTGTGAATAACTGAAATTATCGATTGCGATTATGGTTTCCATAGATTCCAGAGTGAACGGACTTCAGAAAATTTGGCAAATTCTATTCAATAAGACGAATTTTTCCGTCCTGGTACTTGAAGAATGGGAAGATGCTGGGTAGAAATTTCCAGGACTACTCAAAAAGTTTT
>JAEUYN010000208.1:0-22917 GCA_018257835.1 Euura lappo | reverse complement strand
ATGCTTTCGTCCTTTTATATAATTTGTCCTTAGTATTGCACGAAACAATTAGGCCTTGCGTTATCCACGAGCTTCGAGGCTTAGGAGTAACACATCTCCTGCCGGTCCTCTCGCAGGTGGCACGTTTAATCAAATCCTTAATTCTATTGACTAGCAGTTGCGTACACGCGTTTGCGTCATTCATGTTCAAGAGATCGTCCCAGTCCACTGTCCGACTCAGTGTTTTCAGCTTCCCATAATCTAGGTGCATATGTTTTTGGGTGCTTGAGCTATCTGTGCGCCCCTTAAGATTTAGCGTCAGAAGTATCGGGTAGTGGTCTGTGACGTCCACTGTAAGAACGAAAGCCCGCGCTTGTACTTTTTTTGTTTTCCCATAGATATGGTGGATGCATGTGCCAGTAGCCGGCTTTGTTACCTGACTAATATACGGTAAGTACCCTAGTTCGTATAGTGTATTTTTATACTCCGCTACCTCTGGATCCATGCTAAAGATGTCTAGATTTATGTCTCCAATGATAAAATGATTGTCGCAAGTCCGAGATTTGATTAGGTGCGTGCGCAGGTTCTCTACGAATTCCACTTTGTGTACTGGATGGGGCCTATAAATTGCAGTTATCATTACTCTACTCTTGTTTAAACAGCTGATCTCAAGGACTAGTGCATTCATGGACCCTAAATTTCGGATATCCATCTTGGTTGTTAGGCCTTGTCGAACATAGGCCACCACACCGTCTGCGCGAGTGACTCTACCATGGTTGTAGTACAACGTATATCCTTCTATTTTGTACAGATTTGGGTGGGGTATTTGCCATGTCTCGGTACATACAATTATGTCGGGCTTAACGGCTAAGGTATTCGTGAGCGTACATAGTTCTTCGTAGTGTTTGTCAAGGCTGCGTATGTTGATATGCATAACAGTTAGGCTGCTGTCCCTCACATGCCCATTCAGGTCGTCGATGCTTTCGCACACAGTTCCTTGTTCTTGTTGATAATCAGTATTATACATCAGATTGCTAGCTATACTTTGGTACTGAACGTCACCTCGCCCCGTAGCCGACTTGGGCCGCCACTTGTTTCTAAATCTACTCATACATTATATAATCTTAAGCACTTTATGTCAACACAGTCTCATTTGTACTGGCCGACTGGCCTTAGTAATTAATAAATACATAAATACAAAATAGTATATTATGCACCTATATGAAAAGTTGTTTTTGACGAGTGAGGTTGTATCACGAGGCTAGCTGAGGTATACAATCGCATGAGTCTAAAACAACGTTTGCCCTGGTGAAACATATTTTATTCCATACATGACCGGTAAGGCCGATTTCGCTATCTATTTTCGGGGGCCAAAGAGCGGTTTTACCGACCGAGAAGTTTCTACTCCCGCTGTGGGAGTGAAGACAGTGAATAAAGAATTTATCTACCAGTTTGATCTGCCGTACCGACCAAAGGACCGTGAATAAAGAATTTATCTCCCTAGGGAGATAAATTCTTTATTGTAGTTACGTCACATAACCTAAAATGTAAGCACTGATCTGCCCGCGAAATCGGCTTCCGTTCATGTATGGAATAAAATATCGTGTGCACCACGGTCGCATTGGACGTTTTCGCTCCCGAGCGTGGGTTTGCCACCCGAGCCGATGGTGCACAATATACCCATATACACCAAAGGGAAATAGCGGTTTTTCTGGCTGGAACAGGGCACAAACCGCCGTTTATATCCCTGAGGTATAAATGTATTTGAACGCGTATAAATCGCCGGCTTATATCCCTGAGGTGTATAAATGTATTTTATACACCTCAGGGATATAAACGGCGGTTTATTGCCCTGTTCCAGCCGGAAAAACCACTTTATTTCCCTTTGGTGTATAAAATATCGTATGCACCACAGGGCAAACGTTGTTTTAGACTCGTGCGATTGTATCCCTCGGCTTCGCCTCGTGATACAACCTCGCACTCGTCAAAAACAACTTGTCGCCCTTAGGTGCATAATATACTATTATATACCTCAGGGATATAAACGGCAGTTTATTGCCCTGTTCCAGCTGGAAACCGCCGTCTAGCCATAACCAGACCGTCGTCAAAAACAACTTGTCGCCCATAGGTGCATAATATACTATTATTCCATACATGACCGGTAAGGCCGATTTCGCTATCTATTTTCGGGGGCCAAAGAGCGGTTTTACCGACCGAGAAGTTTCTACTCCCGCTGTGGGAGTGAAGACAGTGAATAAAGAATTTATCTACCAGTTTGATCTGCCGTACCGACCAAAAGACCGTGAATAAAGAATTTATCTCCCTAGGGAGATTGTAGTTACGTCACATAACCTAAAATGTAAGCACTGATCTGCCCGCGAAATCGGCTTCCGTTCATGTATGGAATAAAATATCGTGTGCACCACGGTCGCATTGGACGTTTTCGCTCCCTCGGTGGATACCCCCCTCGCCTTCGGCTCGGGTGGCAAACCCACGCTCGGGAGCGAAAACGTCCGTTGCTCCCAAGTGCTCCCTTGGTGCACAATGTACTATTTTCGAATTTTCATTGTGACGTTGGAAGTACATCAAAAGTGCGTTAAAAAATTTTGTCCTAAAAATTGAATATCGTATTCCTCGTGAACGGTAAGTCCTATCTGCCTGAAACTTGGTGAATCTACCAATCTTGGTTCACAGAATGCGAGGAAAAACAATTGAGGCAAATCGATTTTTCCGGGCCCAAACATTCGTTGATGATTGGTGAAATTGCCCATATATTCTTGTCAATAAAATTATTGAATATCAATCAAATAAATACACATCACCGTGAGTATATACGTTCCTGTGTGAAATTTTTTTAAGACAACCCCGGAAAGTAACTTTAGACTTCGTAAACTTTTATAAAATGTAAAGAAAAATAAGAACGAGAATAAGAAGTAACTCAATATTTATTACATTTTTTTTAAGTATTGAACTCTATGACACGATGTTAATTATGAATGTACTAACGAAAAGTTTGGAAAATAAATGTAAAAGTAAAGATTCAATTCAATTTTAACGTACCCTATATGGAGTGACAACATTTCCTATCTTGGAAATGTTTTCATTGAACGAGATAACTTGTACCCTCTCTCCAGTACCATTGTTTACAAAAAATTTGCACATGCGGTGTACCATAAAGGGACCCACATTTCGGACAGCATCGATACGATCCACGTATCCTACTATTTCTCTGTAATGCATTAAATATAAAAATATATTTAAATTAATTTTTTTGTGAAAAAAAAATTTTTTTATGAAAAAAAATGATTATTCATAAAAATTAATCATTCAAAATTTGATTATGTGAAGTATTTTTGGTAATGAAATGATTTAATGATATAATTTGTTACTCAATTTCATGTGTGATTTCTGATATTAAGCCTCTCTGCTTATTATAACATTTTTGAATCGAATATTTACGATTCAGAAAAATCATAACAATTACTTCATTATGAAACACATAGAATTATTATTATTATTATTATAATTATTATTGTTATTATTATTATTATTATTATTATTATTATTATTAATTTTCACATTCCTATCGCCATACCGACGGTAGTAGCGCAGTGCTAGCACTCAAGACTACCGAGCGGGAGGCTTGGGTTCAAATCCCCAGTGTGTCAGTGTTGACCTGAACGTCAATCCGCAAAATGTAAGACGGGTCACGCCGTTTAGGCGCACTGGCAAGCTGGGGGTATGGGCTCAGTCCGGCTACACTCGGACAAGGTTTTTCGGCAGTTTTCCTTGTCCCTCGTGCGAATGCGGGTGTTTCTATCTCAACTGCCACTGCTAACTCTCTTCCCTGTCTCTCACGTTTTCAAAACATTGTAATTTGAAATGAATAAACCTATTTACATTTTTACTTTGATCAACCTCAAAGACTCGAGTGAAGAAAAATTCAGAATTAACTGCTTGTTCTATATTATATAAATACAATACATCAATACATCATTTCAATAGCATTTCAAATGAGAATCAAATAGTATCAAAGCTTTGATGTACTTACGTGCCATTTTAGTCTTGAAACGTAATGTGTATATTGACCAAATTCAGTATGAAACAATCTATGATTTGTGACACTGATCTGAAGTTGGCCGCACACATTTGTAGATAAATATGAATTTTACACTTTTCAAATGTTATTTCGCAATCACCTGTTCACGGAATGAAGCTGTAACGAGTGTAAAATGAAATATATTTAATTTTATCACTAATGAAGCTGTAACGAGTGTAAAATAAAATCTATTCAATTTTATCACTAATGAAGCTGTAACAAGTGAAAAATAAAATATATTCAATTTTATCACTAATGTAGCTGTAACAAGTGAAATATAAGACCTATTTAATTTTTACATCGGTGGTTGTATTGTCTTTTTTATTTAAGAAAATCAAACATCGTTAGAGTTATTTGTAAGCATAAATTTTTAAATTTTAATTGAAAATAAAATAACTTCACATACGTTATACTATCTCTGATTGAAGAAAAGAAGATACATAAAAATACATTAAAATTAATACGATTATTTAGTTGTTTATTTTTAAAAATTTTATGAAATGACGCATGATATAAATGGAACGCGTTGATAACATAGAATCGTAATATGACCTCAAAACTTGAAGTACATTATTCATATCAAAAAGGAAATATTCAAAAACACTCAAACAATAGTATGCTCATTCACATAAAAATCAATCAGGACTTATAAGAAAAATTATAGATAAAAAGACATAGATATAGACGAAGACTCGGAATTCCAGTTTTGACCCGACTGGAAATTTTGTTAAGGCAGTGATAAGTCCTGGCCAGGTTTGCCCTACTGCCCGATCATCAGGCTCACATCAGGTGGGGTGATCAGGCCTGACCAGGGTTCTAGCAGGCACGCCTCAATAAGGGCCGTATCAGACCAAACGGACCAGGGGTTCAACACACTCGTATCAGGCTGAACTGACTGCGGGCCCAACAGGCACACCTTAGTAAGAATTGCCTGAGGCCGACCTGACCAGGGTTTCAACAGGCACGCCTCAATGAGGCCCGTATCAGGCTGAACTGGCCGGGGGCTCAACAGGCACACCTTAGTAACGGATGCCTCAGGCCAACCTGACCAGGGTTCTAGCAGGCACGCCTCAATAAGGTCCGTATCAGGCTCAACTGACCGGGGGCCCAACAAGCACGCCTTAGTAACGGATGCCTGAAGCCAACCTGACCAGGGTTCTAGCAGGCACGCCTCAATAAGGTCCGTATCAGGCTCAACTGACCGGGGGCCCAACAGGCACGCCTTAGTAACGGATGCCTGAAGCCAACCTGACCAGGGTTCTAGCAGGAACGCCTCAATAAGGTCCGTATCAGGCGAAACTGACCGGGGGCCCAACAGGCACGCATTAGTAACGGATGCCTGAGGCCAACCTGACCAGGGTTCTAGCAGGCACGCCTCAATAAGGGCCCTATCAGGCTAAACGGACCAGGGGCCCAACAGGTACACCTTAGTAACAAATACCAGAGCTTGCCCCGATCAGGGGTTCAACAGGCTTGCCTCACTGAGGTAAGCCTGATGCTCACCTGATCAGGACCTTATCAGCTATACCGTAATGAGGCAAACATGATTTCAACCTGATCGGGGCCTGGTCGGACGAAAGGCTAGCCTGATTAAATTTCCAGTTTTGACGCGCGCGAAGCGCGCGAATGATATAACGCTAGTGATCGTAAATATTATAGGATATGTGATACAGTTTTGAGGTTCTAATCACAGAGTAATGTGTATACATTTTACAAGCATATATTTTATTCATTTATGGAAAAAGCCTAGCCCGATGCAACTTGACAATAATTAAATTCGTATTACATACAAATTTTCTGAATTCATAATGGATGGAATATTAAATTTTCACAGGCTCAATACTCAGGATTCGTCATTTCACTTCTTGTGGTGGCATGGTGTCACCAGGGACACGTTATTGGCCCGCTGCAGGCCCCGCTGTAGACCGCGCTCTAGACCGCGCTGCAGGCGGCGGTATAGGCACAGTGAAGATATGGTTTGATCCCTCACGCACGGTTCCGTTGACTGTAACCTTTGTCCGCCAGTTAATTATTTCTCCTGGCCGAAGGTCAGCATGGGGTATAGTAGCGCACCATTTATCATTGGAAACATGTTGTAAATAGATCACCTTAGGCCCAGACATGCCAGCTGAATCAGAGACATTTCGTTAGTTCAAAATTTTGTCGGAAAGTGACGAGCGCAATGGCCAGTTAAATCATTTGTATGTCTTACCTCTATAACGCCGCCCCTTTACGGTATAATGAAACTCGAATGCCGAAATCCCCACACCGTGACTTAATATTTGGAATCCGGCATCCTCTTCAATCCATTGGACAACAGTTGGAAATGCGTCGACACCCTTAACACCCACGAAGACATTCGCTGCAGGCCCCGCTGCAGGCCGCGCTGCAGGCCCCGCTGCAGGCTGCGCTGCATACCTCGCTGCAAGCCACGCTCTATGCCGCGCTGCAGGCCACGATTTACGCCGCTTTGCAGGCCCCGCTCCATGCCCCGCTGCAGGCTGCGCTGCAGGCTGCGCTGCAGGCCCCGCTGCATGCATCGCTGCAAGCCACGCTTTATGCCCCTCTTCAGGCACAGTCCAGATTTGGTTTAATCCCTCACGCACGGTTCCGTTGACTGTAACGTATGTCCGGTAGTGAATTTGGTCTCCTGGGTACAGGCCACAATCGGGTAAACTAGCGATCCATAGACCGTTGGGAGCCTTTACTAAATAGGTCACTTGATCCTCAGGGATGCCAGCTGGATCAGAGACATTTCGTTAGTCCAAAATTTTGTCGGAAAGTGACGAGCGCAATGGCCAGTTACATCATTTGTATGTCTTACGTTTCTGCTGCAGCAGATGGTACGTCTTGTAATGAAACTCGAATGCCGAAATCCCCACACCGTAACTTAATACTTGGAATCCTTCTCCTTCATTAATCGATTGGACAACAGTTTGAATTGCGTCGACACCCTCAACACCCACGAAAACATTCGCAGCGGATACCGCAGCAAGGAAAATAACTATTTTCATCGTTGAAGTTTGTCGAGTATATCGAGTAGACTGGGGAAGAAAATACAGAGTTGAGAGGCAACTAGTTTGCGTTGATTCAGTCGAGTGATGGAGGCACCAAAATGGAGCAGCTTTTATACAAATTACAAAAAGTGTGCGGATGTGTGGGGGAGTTTGGAATCCACGAGAAACGGACGTCGATCACGCGTATTGGTCAGCGATACCGTTCGTAGAGCCAGTGGGATGTGCGGTTGTTCGAAATCTGTCATGGTCAATGATAACTGCTCGTAGACCAAGTAGGAGGTTCGAAATTCCACGGGAAACAGCCGTTAACACGTGCTGCACGACCCGATGCGTTTATGATCACGAAGTAAACTCTGGTTCGTTGTATAAAACAAATACAAAAGCCAAATAAGTTCGTACGTAGAACTTTGAGTGAATCGATAACTTTAGATTTGAATCTTTATTCAAATCGATTTTCAATCAAGTGAATTTTGGGTCTCTATTCGGATACCCTCTATAACCGATGTTGAATCAATTCTATTCGAATGATCACATTTCGAAGATGCATAATTGTGAAGGAGCGTCGTCGGAATGAATTTTCTTATAACACTCACATGAAAAGAGGAATCGCCTAGTAGTTTAGCGAGACGAAAGCTGCCGAATAATAGTATATTATGCTACAAGGGAGGAAAGGTTTCCAGATATAGGAAGCGAGGTTTGCTGCCTGAGGCACGTGCGAAGCGAGTGCAGCGCGGGCAGCACGAACACGAGGTGAAAATTGCGCTCCTCTCGTGTGGCATATGCTATTTTTCACCCGACTTCGATAAAATGACCTTATTCCGTCACTGTAACGCGAGTGGAAAGTAGGTAGTCAATTTTTGACCAGAAGGAAGAGAAGTGATTAACCGGGCAGAAAAGTAAATTGCCGGGCAAAAAAGTCCACTTTTTTGCCCGGCTATTTACTTTTTTGCCCGGCAATCTACTTTTTTGCCCGGCAATCGACTTTTCTTCCCTCTGGTCCGAAATTGACGACTTTCGACCCGCGTTTCAGGGGCGAAATACGGTCATTTTATCGTAGTCGGGTGAAAATTTATTGGTAGTTAAAAGCAGAAGGTCGTGAGCGCCATTTTTATTTTTTTTATTTTTCACGATTTTTTCAAATAGCTGTAAAAACTCGTGTAAAACGCAAAGATAAATTGAAAGAACGATAATTTGAAAAAAATTCGATAAAAAATATTGGTAATTAAAAGCAGAAGGTCGTGAGCGCCATTTTTATTTTTTTTATTTCATTTTTCATGATTTTTTCAAATAGCTGTAAAAACTCCTGAAACGCAAAGAAAAATCGAAAGAACGATGATTTTAAAAAATTCGATAAAAAATATTGGTAGTTAAAAGCAGAAGGTCGTAAGCGCTATTTTTTTTCATTTTTCATGATTTTTTCAAATAGCTGTAAAAGCTCATAAAATGCAAAGATAAATTGAAAGAACGACCATTTTAAAAAATTCGATAAAAAATATTGGTAATTAAAAGCAGAAGGTCGAAAGCGCCATTACTTTTTTTTTACTTGTCACGATTTTTGCAAGTACATAGTTATAAAAACTCGTGAAACGCAAAAAAAAATCGAAATCGACAACGTTTCGAAAATGTATAGAAAAAAAAACCAAGGTAAAAGCAGAAGGACGTAAGCGCCAATTAAAAAAAAAAAAAAATTGGTGGTTACAACCTTCTGTTTTTAATTGACCCAATATTAAATTTCAACGTTTATGAACGAATCTTCGTGTTTTTATGCCAAATAAAAAAAAAAAAAATGACCTAAAATCAAAAATCAAAATCTTAGAGAGTGACTGCCGACAAAACCATCTAATTGTGAACACGGATAAGTCGAAAATCGTAATTTTCCAGAAAGGCGGTCGTGCCACGGCGCAGGTTTTCCACTTCAACGGTGAGCCACTGGAAGTGGTCAAAAAATTTTGTTATCTCAGGGTTGTCTTCTCTAGTTCAGGCGTCTTTAACAACAATCTAACTAAGACCGTCAGTTCTACGTATGCTGCAATGAACGTGACGAGGAACATAATACACGTGTCGAAATCCAACACATGGCAAACCAAAGAGCGCCTCTTCAGGGCCCTAACCACGAGCGTCTTATTCTACTCGGTGGAAATATGAGGTCTAAGATACTTGGATAAAATAGATCAAATGCAGACTATGTTTTATAAGACGCTACTAAGCCTGCACTAAGGATCGAAGTCGGTGCAGTGCCCCTGTCATGGTTCGCGCTCAAACAAACCCTGAACTGGTTGAAAAAAGTAAATGACACGAATAGCGATAGGCTGCCAAAAATTCTCCTGGGCAAGCTTTTCACTGACTCTCTGAAGGACAATATAGATGTAAGATACAACTGGCTAACGCAGCTAAACGCAATCTTTTCTAGTAGAGATATCAACGAAAACCTCACTGTCTTAAACCTAGCGCGAACTATAATCCTCGAAGATTATAGAAAGCATATTGTGAACTCGGACTGGAATAGGTTGAGACGGACTGCAAGCCTCCAGATATACAGAAGAATAGCTTTAAATAACGTGATGAATGTGTACGTTCACGCCAGAGCTTCTCTCCGCACGTTGAAAACCGTAGCGCAAGTCCGTTTAATTACAAGCAGGCATGGTAGGATAGTTCTTGATAACAGAAGGCACACGTTTGATCCAGAAGATTACTGCGAGGTATGTTGGATGCCGGGAACCGGAGGTGTTATCCATTTCCTAGCGGTCTGTCCCGCCTAGGCCGGTCTGAGGGGTTCCTTTTTTAACTTGAGTGTAGATGATCCTAGCTCTGAGGAATTCTTCCGACTGTTACTCTCCTGCAGTGATTGCGTAGATATAAGTAACCTACGTAAGTTCGTTCAGCAAGCGCTGAATACCAGATATTTAATTTTAAGTAGGCAGCAAGGCTACGGCCCCGACCCCTAATAATAATAAATCTACTCATACATTATATAATCTTAAGCACTTTATGTCAACACAGTCGCATTTGTACCAGCCGACTGGCCTCAGCAAATTCATAAATACGTACATACAAAAAAAAAAAAATATATGACCTTTTGCCGTTACGAACAGCAAAAAATCGTATAATGGCGCTTACGTCCTTATGCCATTAGACACGCGATATGTGGGCAGGTCGGTGTGCCTGAAGCAGGCAACCATATATGGGGCATTCCATGCCAAATCGACCTGGGCTTGACCCTTAACCTCTCGGATTTGGTGCGCGATTTTTTATATGATTGTTCTCACTTTGAAAAGGACTCAGTTTTTTTTTGTTTCTTTTTTCGCCACGAGACGTATTGTCTACGATTTCTTAAAATGGTCATATTGGTCGACATAATTTACAAATCTGAAAGAGTTCCGAAAAATCGTCTCTCAGATATCAATATTTTTGAGCCTAGAGGCGAAGTGGGGACATTTTTTTCTTCTCACAGTTTTCAAGCTGTTTCTGTTTTTTTTTTTGTTTTTTTATCTTTTCACCATACGAGCTTCGAAAACGGGGGGTTTCGTAGCCTGCGAAGCGTGGCGAAAATGGCGGTATGCAGGCCAGCGGGTACGAAAGTACTTTACAACCCCTAGGGTTTCCAAGCGTCTTATGGCAAACCCGCATCGCAGGCTACGAAACCCCCCGTTTTCGAAGCTCTCATGGTGAAAAATAGTATACGCGGCGCGGGGCTGAAACCTCGCGATCGCGCACTCGCCTGTAGATGACTGTACTGGCTTGCAGCAATCTCGCTCGTTTGCATTCGCTCGGTTTCGCCCCTTGCCACGTAATCCATACTATTAATAGAAACGGGAGTTATTTCTATTTCACTATAGATGGTTGCCGAAACATTTTCCTATATTCACACCGGATTTTATTCATCAATTGATTTCTAAATTATCAGATTTTTTAATTATGTCGATCAATATGACCATTTTCAAAAATCGTAGACACTACGTCTCGTGGCGAAAAAAAAAAAAATGAGGCCTTCTCAAAGTGAGAACAATCATATAAAAAATCGCGGACCAAATCCGAGAGGTCAAGAGTCAAGTCCAGGTCGATTTGGCATGAAATGCCACATATATGGTTGCCTGCTTCAGGCGCACCGACCTGCCCACATATTGAAAAACTCATAGTATGTAGCTGGATAAAATAATATCATGCCAAATGTGCTATTGGATATTAGTATTTGTTTTTGGATGTAAATGTGTATTTCTGTGTTTTTTTTTTTTTTTTTTTCAAGTTTGGAGACTTAAAATTTGATGAGAACAAATTATCAGGCGCCCCGGTACTCGAACCTGTCTGTTGGATGCCAATCCGGGGGCTTACACCACTAGACCATCCTAGTCGCCCGAAGAACCTTGCCTTCTAATTTAGGCTCATCATCTTTCTCGTCTCCGTTTGTTTTCGTGCACCTTGATACGTATTTGTTTCTGTGTTATGTACGTAACGCGCCACAAAACGATTTTAGATAAGTTTTATAGTCGTTTTATAGTTGTACTTAAACAGTTGTGTCAAATGGTGCAATGGATGAATCTGAATGGTCCTTCTACAGTGTAATTTGGAATTTGTCACAAATATTCCGAGGAGTGATTTCTATGCAATATTGTGATCAAAAGTTCCTTAGCAATTTGTCTTTTCTAACGATTTTTTTTAAAACGTTCATGCATTTTTGTTTCCAATATTTCATAAAACTTTATTTGTCGAAAAAAATTGTTCATAAAAAAAAATTGCTAATGAACTTTCTATTTTAATTTCGACTAAGAATCAACCCCTGAAAGATTTGCCACGAATTGTGAATCACTCTGTACAGTAATTCGTTACTCTGAATCTGAGATTTCACGAGTTCGTATAAGTATTGATATAAAATATCTAGGTGGATATTCATAATGTTAGGGAATCGTGAAAAAGAAGGAAACGCGAAAAGTAAGAATCGGCGTCATAGCGTGGGCAAGATGGCGGAGCGTCGCGTCGGTTGCAAGTTTGAACGTGCGAACCGTTGAGAAAAGGCGCGCAGCGGAAGTCGCCATTACGAGACGATACAAGTTGAGTGTCGGTAAGTCAGTAAGTGATCGCGCATCATAAGTACGTACGAAGATGGATGATGCATCGAAGCTGGTCGAAGCTATGAAAAAAATAGCACAGCTAGAAGCAGAGCGTCATCAATTTGGCCAACAATTGGAACAGGTCACAGCCGAAGCGAAGCAGCAACGCGATCGGAGAAAGCAGGTGGAAGAATACGCACAATCGTTACTCGCCAAGCAGCAAGCGGCGGCAGGGCCGGTAACTGAGCAAACTGCAGTACCAGCGGTTAGTCAAACAGGCAGATCCTCAGCAGCGGAGCCAGTGAACGAGAGAAACGACGGTCAAGCAAGTGAGAACGACAACCAGGAAGATTCGACCGAAATGCAACAGTTATTGTGGACGATGGCACAGCTGTTGCAAAAACAAGTCGAAAATACAGCGGTGACATATAGCGTCGTGCCAGATAGTCAAAGCGCAGTAAGAGACTTCTCTGGTACCGAGGACCCCAGCTACGCAAGGGCTTGGCTGAAGGAACTGGGCAACGCAAAGACAATTCACCTATGGACAGACGCAATGGCATTCAGTATCGCCAGAACGCATCTCAAGGGAGCTGCTCATAAATGGTTCCTGGCAAGGGTCGACGAGATAATCGATTTCGAGACATTCAAGGCGGCGTTCGAGGGAACATTCACGTTCAAGCGCAGCCGCGCAGAGAAAATGAAGACGATGACTCAACGAGTACAAGGGTCTCGAGAAGGTACACAGGAATATTTTCACGACAAGGTCTGGCTGTGTCACGATTTAGAATTGGACGTCGAAGAAACAAAGACCGAAATCGTGGCAGGACTGTGGTCCAAGGACATGAGCCATTACATCATGTCGAGAGACTACACCAGTCTTGACACGCTGTACCAAGATATCATCAAGTACGAGGCGATGGATGCCGTTCGCAGGGAGCGAATCGGGGTAAAGAAGCCGACTCCGCAGGGCAACCACAGAGAATCCAGCAGCGCACCGAAGATGAGCGAGGCAGAGAACACTGGAAGAAGAGTAACAACGAGCACAGATAAGAGACCTAACGATAGTTGTTTCAATTGTAACCAACCAGGGCATAGAATCAAAGATTGTACACAACCACGTAAGGAGATCAAGTGCTATAATTGCAATAGGATAGGCCATATAGCTAAGAAATGTGATCAACCAGAGAGGAATCCTAGAGTCGAAAAGGGCGAACAAGCAGAGGTCAAACTATTTCGAGACGTAATGCAGCCGTACTCGAAAGGGTTGGCAAAGTTTGTCAGACAGGTTAGAATCAAAGAAAACAGTCTGTGGGCTCAGATCGACACTGGGGCATCGGTGTGTACAATCAAGGCATCGGTAGTCATAGGAGTAGGATTAGAAGTAAACAGGGTTAGAACTACAATCGAGGGCTTCGGAGGAAACCAAGTAACGTCACCGGGAACGGTAACTGAGGAAATCGCGTTCGATAACTTGAAACCAAGAGAAGTACAATTTGTAATCGTACCGGATAATGCGCAAAGCTTTGATATAATCTTGGGAAGACCGTTCACAGAAGCACTCGATATTAGTTACACCAGGATGGGGTATAACCTGAGCTTTATAGAAGTTGACCCGTCATTGTTCGATGATATGAAGAGCGCCAGTAAGCCTGTCGTCAGAGACAACGAGGTGATGGAGCCTGGAACAGTTCATTTTGTCAACGTAATTACAGATGGAAGCGAGCTAAACTTACCAGTAGCAAACTACGGTGAGAGCAGAGAGACGCTGAGCCAAGGTGAAGCGCTGAACGAGTCGATTCTGTCGGTTCAACCGATGAGGGAAGTTACGGCTAGACAAGATGCGGTCGTTCCAGAAGAAGTAACCGTGGGGGAGACGATTACGAAGGGTCAGAAAGAGGAAGTCGTAGCCATCCTCAATCAGTTTCGCGATTGTATAGCCAAGAACTCGTGGGAGTTAGGTTGTACGAATCTGGTCGAAATGGAAATACAATGCAAAGAAGGTAGCAAGCCGGTTGCGGGCAGACCCTACAGGTTGAACGCAAGGGATAAGGCAGACTTGGATAATATCGTATCTGAAGGAAAGAGAGCAGGTATCATCACAGAAACGCAGTCGCCTTACGCGAGTCCAGCGTTCATCGTTAGGAAGAAAGACGGATCGCCTCGAATGGTAGTCGATTATCGAAGGCTGAATAGAGACACAGTGAATATCCATTTTCCAATGCCGAACTTCGACGAGTTTTTAGGGATTTTGTCTCAGGGAGGGTTGTTTATCATCCTCGATTTAGCGCAAGGTTATTTGCAGGTACCATTAGCAAGGTCGGCGAGAGAGAAGACGGCGTCATTACGGAAGAGCAAACAGGGGAGTTCACCCGAGCGATGTTCGGACTCGTAGGAGCACCATCATACTTCGCAAAGGCAATGAAGATGGCATTGAAAGAGGCTCACCAGAAGAAGATCGTTGTAACGTATTTTGACGATTCATGCGTCTTGGGACAGACTTGGGAAGAGTTGATGTTAAACCTAACGTTCGTTCTGAAGCTATTGAGAAGAGCAGGTTTGACGATGAATCTGAAGAAATGTGAGTTTGGCATGAGCCACATAGATTTCTTGGGGTTTCGTATAGGCGGAGGTCTTGTCGAACCAGGCAGTAGGAAGGTGTTGGCCATCGAGAATTTTCCTACACCAACTAACGTGCATGAAGTTCGTAGATTCATAGGGTTAGCCAGTTTCTTTCGGAGGTTCGTTCCAGAATTCGCAAGAATAGCTATTCCTTTGACGTCGCTGACTAGACAGGGGTGTGAGTTTCAGTGGAGTGAGCATCAGGAAGAAGCATTCCACACCATTAAGCAGAAGCTGACTTCGAAGCCTACGTTGCAAATATATTGTAGCTGCGGATGGAACCGAGCTACGATTAATTAAAAGGGTTCTCTCAAAATGATATCAACGAAGCGTTTTTCAAGAGATCAATATTCACAAGGAAGTATTTATTCAGAAAGACGTGTTATCTCAATCAAGTCTGAGACTGGACTGTTTTACAATAATGCTGGTCGTCGAAGCGACCAGAAGATTCAGCTATTTCTTCTTCAGATATTAAACATGAGAAGATATTCGTCAAAAGCTACACATCTAGTGTATAAGAAGTGAGGGGTTTCTTCGTAACACTGCCCCCCCCTCTAACGAAGAGTCGTCCCGACTCTGAAAATCTCCATCGGGACCGACGCGATGGGTGCTCGCTTCTCTCGAGAGGATCGGAGCTGCGGCTCAAAGGTATGGTTCGATCTCTCGACAACCACGCGACATTCGTCTTCACTCCCGGGGTAAACCGCAGAAAACCCCGAGAACGCAGTGAAACACCAACTCTTGTCCGTGAACAGGAACTCAGGAACTCAGGAACTCTGGAACATGAGGGTCTCAGGAACTCAAGAAAATGAGGGTCTCAGGAACTCAGGAACTCAGGAAAATGAGGCCTGGAGGAAATTCAGGTCTCTCTGGAACGCTGGAGCCGGAGAACGAAAAGTCCGGGATTCCCAGGAGTAGGGAACGCCAACGGTCACAGGAGATCCAGAGGAACAAGGAAAATTGCCTAAACATAGGAGGACAAGGGTGAATCCTCAGACAATATAGGGAAAATAGATCAAATCGCCGCTTCCGAACAAAGTTTCGGAACGGAACGCGATTCAATCTCAATCCCACACGTTTCTTAACAAGTGAAATCAGAGCAGTCGTATAAAGAAAAGAAAACCGGAACAAAACAACCATCAACGCTCTCTTTCATTTCTTTCTTCGTCTCCGGGTCTTGGTCCGAATACTCTCCAGCGTCTTCTTGACACGTAAATCATGGCCGATATTAATAACCCCAGCGAGGCGACCATCCAGGCCTTCCTGGAGGGATGTAACTGGCGAGACGCATCCAGAATGGAAGAGTCCGCCTTCGGGAGTTGGTACGACGCAGAATGGGGGGCAGCTCACTGCGGAATACTGCGTTACGTGGAGGTGGAGGACGGAGAGGGAACTCAAACGGCTTGCCTGAGATGCTTCGTCAATCCGTGAGCGAAGATCTTACTAATATCCAGTTCCTGAATAAAACTCAGAGAGAAAATCAACTACGTTTAATTATCTTTGTTAAAGCATTATTGAAGGTGTTCCCGGAAGATTGCACGAGGAACACGTAGTGTGGCGAAGAGGGACTCAAGCGCGGATCTGCTTCTTCTGCGATTGTGGCTTAATCACGAGCATCATGGTGACAACGTCATGTCGGGGGTGCGTTCACGCTAAATACGTGTACGCCGCAGAGGCGTGGGCACGTTTTCAGTCCGGGCTCGAAACCAGGGGAGGGACAGCCATGGAGGAATAAATTATCGCCAAATTTTGTAAAATTATAATAAAAATTATTGTTCAAAATTCAAACTGAGGTTACCGAAGCTCCCAATCCTGATCCACAAATCGTGTGAAGGAAGGGCGAATTGAAGCTTGCGGAGAAGATAGTCTTTGCCCTTCAAGGCTATCCTGACCTAGTTTTTTGAGCGATTCGAGTCACGATTTTCCTCTCGATTATTTTCACGAGAATTATTGGAAGGCGCCCCGGGATTCACGTTCCGGTTATACAAGTGTTGGTTGCGATTTGAACCATCGCGATCCTGAGTTACCGTTCGACGCCATGAGTCACCTCTATTCGTTTGTGAACGATCATTCTCCTCTATTTGTCGCTTGAGTGCGAAACAGTTTTGCACCTCATGTCCTCGTTTTTTGCAGAAAATGCAAGTTCTAATAAAATTTCGATTTTGGAAATTCGAGTTCTCGCGGTTGGAAAAAGAAGGATTCTGCTGCGGCCAAGGAGTGGAAGGCTGTTTATTCTGAGAGGCTGAGGAAGGAGGAGAGGGTTTCTCCTCAGCGATCTGTCGGATCCTCTGAGGTCCTTGATCTTCTCGATTTAGAGCCTCTATCTCTAAACCTCTGACAATTGCTTCTCGAAGAGTCGGGGGACCCGCCATCTTTAAGGCATGTTTTGTCACAGGGTCGGAGATGGCATTTAAGAATCGCGCACACGCGATTTTATCTCGACTGGAGCTTGAACAGTCCGGCAGGGCGCTGCGAGCCAGCCGCTCGAGGTCGTGACCAAGGGTAGCAAGATCTTCCCCCTTTCCCTGACGACGATTCTCAAACTGGGTAAAATACAACTTCGACAAGTGTTCCTCTCCAAAACGCAACCTCAAAGCGATACAAATTTTGTCATAGTCTCTCGCGTCTTCATCTGTAAGAGAACTGAGAGCGCTGAGGGCGGTTCCTCTCAGAGACGCGGTCAAAGTTGCCGCTTTCTCCGCTAAATTCCAGTTATTTATCTCCGCGATCATTTTAAACTGTCTCTCGTAAATTGCCCAAGGAGTTGACCCATCGTAAGTACTCGGCCGTACTGTTTGTGTACTCCTAGCGCGAGAATCTGAAGTGAAAGTCCCCGGGTTTTGACTGTCGAAGCTATTCCCTAGTGTGCCCGAATTTAATAACAGCTTCTGTAAGAACTGTATTTGACTTTGTTCAGAACTCGCCTGATCCTTTTCGCGAGCGTTTTCATAGGAACACTCCTGATAAGAAGTTGGAATGTTTTGAAACTCCTTATCATTCGTTTGTAAATTTTTCGCGGACAGCGCAGTAATGACCCTCTGACTCGCCTCCGTGACCAGTCTGTTCAAACTCTCGCGGTTCAAAGTGATATTCTCACTCTGTGATTTTCCTTCTGAACTCTGTTGAACCTCAAAACGTCGGGAATCCTCAACTCCACTCCTGGCGCAAGATAAATGAGAATAGTCTCTCGGAATTGGCACGTTAAAATTCTGAGTCGTATCATTAACGCTCAGGAAACGAGAACTGGCTGCTGCTGGGTTCGACTGCTCAGGAACATGGTCAGGCTCCGCTCGTGCTTGGCTAACATTAGCAGAAAATATTCCTAAATCAAGATTTCGGCTGATCTCTGTGCGAGGTGCGTTTGACGGAACTTCCTCTCGTGCTTGCAGGGTCACCGTCGCATGATCAGCCGCTACATTTTCACTTTGAGTGTGTAGCGATCCTGGAATCTCAAGTCGCAGGGGTTCGTCGCTACACATCAGATTCCTAGCACTTTCACCTTGATCGTTCCGTAGTGTTTTTCCACTACGGACATTGCTTTGGTGTGTCGGCGGGAGTGATGCCAAAAGAATCGCTCCGCTCGTACTGGAGCTATTTAATAGTTCGAGGTCTGACCTTATTATTCCGCTAGATACTCGTCTTTGGGAAAGCAGCATCGGACAGGCGGCTCCGCTAGACGGAACCGGAGCGGAGGTCTCCTCCGGAACTCGTGTCCCACAGCTCTCCACCCGCTCGATCCGAAGCCGCATTTCCTCGTGCTGACGCCGTACCTCTTGACGCAAGTCCTCCTGCTGCTGCTGCTGCAGGTCGGACTGAACTCGCTGAATCATACGCTTCCGTTCCTCGCGTTCCCTTTCGAGTTCAAGACGACGAAGCTCGACATCAAGTTGACGCTCGTCCTTCTCCCGCTCCAGCTCGATACGTTGAAGTTCGAGGTCACGTTTCCGTTCCTCTCGTTCCCGTTCGATGCGGAGTTTCTGGATCTCAAGATTTTGTTGGCGTTCCTCTCGTTCGTTTTCGGACTCAAGCCGTCGAACTTCGAGTTCTCGCCGACGTTCTTCTCTCTCTTGTTCTTGGGAAAGTAGCCGTTCTTCCCGAATTCTAATGACTTCGGAATTAACCTGGTTGTTGATTTGCCGTTGTACCAGCTGTTGATGTTGTTGGACCAACTGCTGAACCGGGGAGATCAGAGGAACTTCCCCTTCAACAGGCGTCGCCAAAATCGGAAGTAAAGCGGGAGCTGAGGAGGTTGCAGGCCCTGGGGTTGCTGCAGGTTCTCCTCTGGTTTCTCCCGTACTCGTCGACGCTCCACGAGCGTTCTTGGCACGTCTCTGCTTGCGAGGCGGCTGAACGACCATTTCTTCATTTTCTTCATCTGAGGTATTCGTTCCTCGTCGTGTAATCACCATTATTTCTTTGCGCTTTTTCTTTCTCGTTGAACACTTCCTTACACACAAATTCGCTAATATCGGATTGAGAAGATCCCACTTCTGACACCAATGTAGCTGCGGATGGAACCGAGCTACGATTAATTAAAAGGGTTCTCTCAAAATGATATCAACGAAGCGTTTTTCAAGAGATCAATATTCACAAGGAAGTATTTATTCAGAAAGACGTGTTATCTCAATCAAGTCTGAGACTGGACTGTTTTACAATAATGCTGGTCGTCGAAGCGACCAGAAGATTCAGCTATTTCTTCTTCAGATATTAAACATGAGAAGATATTCGTCAAAAGCTACACATCTAGTGTATAAGAAGTGAGGGGTTTCTTCGTAACAATATAATCCACGAGCGAGTAGGACAGAAGTTCACACCGATGCATCCTCCAGGGGCATAGCAGGGATGTTACTCCAAACGAACGCAAATGGGAATCTAGGACTGGTCTACGCTATCAGCAAGCGGACAACTGACGCAGAATCAAAGTACCACTCAAGTAAGTTGGAGTTGATGGCAATCGCATGGGCACTAGGGCGTTTGAGATCGTTCTTAATCAGTTTGAAATTCGTCATTGTAACGGACTGCGAGTGCCTAGTTCACATCAACGCGTGGAGAACCACTCAACCGCAAGTAGCGAGATGGCTGAGTGAAATAGGGGAGTTCGACTTTGAGATCAGGCATCGAGCCGGAGAAAAAATGCAGCACGTCGATGCACTGTCTCGCGCTCCAATTGACGATCAGGTGTCAGAGTCGGAGAGAGAGGGTGTCTTCACCATAGCTACTCGTGAAGAGGAAGTTCTAATGTTCCAGAGAACCGACGAGGCAGTGGATAGGAAGATCAGAATCTTGACTAAAACTAAGAGCGAGAGATCCAGAACAGAGCAAAGCGAGGTCCAAAGTTTCGAGTTAGACGAAGGGTTGCTATATAGAGTGATGGGTGATGAAGGCAACAGACGTCTCAGCTTAGTCGTACCAAAAGCAATGAGAAAAGCAATTGTAATTAGACATCACGATCTATCGAGTCACTTCGGAGTAGAGAAGACGGTCGCAAAAATCCAAGCACACTATTATTTTCCACGTATGGCAGCGTATGTGAAGAGACACATCCAAAATTGTCTAGAATGTATACTCGCGAAGCGAAAGACAGGAAAAGGGGAAGGCGAACTTCACCCAATTCCGCCAGGAAAGCGTCCATTCGACGTAATCCACGTTGATCATTTGGGACCATTCGTGTCTACACCGAGGGGAAATAAGTACGTATTTGCAGTCGTAGATAATTTGACAAAGTATTCCCAGATCGAGGTAGTAAGGAACGTTAAGTCGCAGCCCACCATTAGGAAGCTCGAACAGTTCGTCGGTCGTTTCGGAGCTCCAAACCGGATTGTCTCTGACAGGGGTACATGTTTTACCTCAAAGGCCTTTACGAGTTTTTGTGACAGGTATGGCATCAAACATACACTCAATTCAAGTCGTCATCCGCAAGCTAACGGGCTGGTAGAAAGACTGAACCAAACCATTCTTCCAGCGATGCGCTGTAGCGTGCTAGAAAAGGGAGAGAACAATTGGGATGCGGGAATCAAGAGAATCGAAAGAGACCTTAATACGACAATCAGTAAGACAACGGGAAAAACACCTTTCGAAGTTCTCTATGGATTCTTACCGAGATTCGAAGAAGGTAGAGTAGGTAGTCTTATTTCGAACAGGCAGGAATACAGATTGCCAAGCGAGTTACAAGACGAAGTCCGCGAAAGCATTCGTGAGGCTCAAGGAAGGTACAAGGAGAAATACGATGCGAGACGTTTCAAGAACGTAAAGTACAATATTGGCGATATCGTGTTTGTAAAGTCAAATCCAGTAGCGACAGGAGAATCAACCAAGCTACAACCTAAGTTTCATGGCCCGATGGTAATAGTTCAAATTTTGCCAAGCGATACATATAGAATCCACAAACTTGGAGCTAAAAGTCCACAAACCTTTGACACGACGGCGCACGTCAGTCAATTAAAAATCTGGACTGGTAGGGACCTAGACGACGAAGAAGAGGATGAAAGCGAAAGGGAAGATTGTAACCCCGACGTAGAAGTAAGCAAAGAGATTATAACTAAACTAGCTGATAACGTCGCACAAAAGAAAAGCGACTTACCTGTAGTTGTACCTGAAAAAGAAAACTTACCTGAAGTTGTACCTGAAAGGAATGTAATTACTCATAAGCCACAAGAGGTCAAGGCGAAGGGAAATGTCGAGAAAGAAAGACACGAACCAGACCCTGACGAGAGTACAATACCCAGACGTAGCAACAGAGTGAGAAAAACTCCAAAGAAAATGACTGACTACGTTACAGAATAAGACAAGGGATCAAAAAAAAAAAACATAGCAATACATAAACGAAAGTTCCTTTATCGGTATGACGTACCTAGTTGTAAGAAAAGTCATGTTAGATCATAAGCATTGTTGTAAAACCTAGAAATAAGCATAACTGTAGGACAAAATACTTACCCAAGTTCGAGGACGAACTTTGTTAGGATGGCCGATTGTTAGGGAATCTTGTGCATTACAGTTGGTAACGCTGGAGGTGAGAGAGAGAGAGAGAGAGAGAGAGAGATGGAGAGGGAGAGGGAGAGTTAGTGTAAGACGGCCTGCCGTAGCGAGAGGTTGAGGTGGCTTCCCACGGAAGGATTGAAAAGCAAAAACTGTGTGTAAGAGAACCAATTGTGCCGTTCGAAACTATTAAATAAATAAATCACAATATTCAAGATAAAAGAGTGAGATTCAATAATCCTGACAAATACCCGAAATAACCTAACACCTAACAATAATATATTCATACGAGTCAACCTGGTTATTTATATAAATCCATGTTCAGACTCATACGAACCCATATAATTTCGTAGATTCCAAGATCCAAGTTCGTATGTAAAAACCATGTAGATCCATCTATCCATGGATTTCTACCTGCAAATTCTCAGTAGGGATATCTGTTCTCTCGTACCTAGTACTCCTCCTTTTCAGACATATTTTAACTCAATAAAATTTGAGGTGCTGCATATTACGAACATTACGGCGAAGCCAGTCTCGCGGAAATATAACTGGCACGGAACATTCGACATGCGAGTGGGGCTCTACAAGTTGTTCAATTAGTTGAACTGAAGGAAGCTGGCTGCGAAATATGAAAATTTGATTCGTAAGGATTGATTGTTATGAATCAATTTGTATAAATGTTTCAATAATAATTTCGATTTTTTTTTCTTTCGTGTGACAGGTGTACACCCGTGGACAGAGATTCTGGCGGACCTAGAGTTATGCAACCGAACATACACGGACTTTCTTTGATGGAATCGGTAGTAGCGTAGTTCTGCAGTTTGGCGGGGTTGGGCTAGGAGATTTCGGCACGTAAACAGTTGTCAGTTACCCCAACCTCAAAAGCCAAACAAAGTTACTGTCATAATAATTTGAACTATCGGAAATGTTCTGAATCTTGGAAACATTTAACCTAACTTTATAATCACCATGTTTAATTGTGGAAACATTCCACCCAATTATATGTATAATGACCAGATTTATTTAATAAACTAATATAATCATAAGCTCACTTACAAATCTGAGTAACAAATTATAATAGAAATAAATAATAACTTTACACACTGTGATTTGTAAGTGAGCTTATGATTATATTAGTTTATTAAATAAATCTGGTCATTATATAATTAGGTTGAATGTTTCC
>JAEUYN010002070.1:0-28107 GCA_018257835.1 Euura lappo | reverse complement strand
CTGTAGAAACGAACTCTGTAGGAACGGTGCCCTCTCGTTCGTTTCTACAGAACTTGGTACAGAAAGTTCGTTCCTACAGAACTCGGTACAATAAGTTCGTTCCTACAGAACTCGGTACAATAAGTTCGTTTCTACAAAATTCGGACCAAAGAGTTCGTTTCTACAGAATTCGGACCAAATAGTTCGTTTCTACAGATCTCGGTCTCGCGCGTTCGGCTAGGTATGTTGCACAGGTAAAATCCAAAGCCCTACCAATTCGGCCTAGACGGGACAAACTGGGGTGCTTAGGGACCCTAGAAGCCATGTATTCGTTATGAGACGTTCAAATCAAGAGACTCGGTAGAGTCTCGAGCCAAATACATTAAAAAAAATTTTTTACGCGCGAGACTCAACGGCTCTATATACCCGAGCGACCACTGTTTCGGCCGAACGGTAATTTTGAAGTCGTGTTTATTTCGTATCCGCGACAAATATGGCTTCTCGCATACACGGGTTTGAATGTAGGCTCAAAAAGCTCTCATTTAAGCCCAATTTCACCGTAATCGGTTTACTGTGAGCTTAGATTATAGATTAGATAAAGATTTCTGATACCTCGTTTCATCGTCAATTTCATTTCCTCCTCCTTCAGTCGATTCCAAATTCTGAATATATAATACTATAGAAAGTCGTTCGAGTAATAGGGAAGTTACATGGTGCTGAAATATCACAGAGTTTCCGATCTATCTAGTATAATAGATGCAAACAGACGAAACAACATTGTCTATGGCCGTCAAGTTAGCCGTTATTGGCCGTTGTTCCATGTCGGCTGCTAGAGGTACAAGTTAGCCGTCGTTCTACCTACCTATGTCAGCTTCTAGATCAAATGAGGTTAGGTTCTGCTAGGTTGATGGAGCGGTCAACAAAAGTTTTCATTTATTAATATTCCCGCTCAACGTTGACGATGTAACGATATTGATAATAGGCACAGGACAAGAAACAATGATTCATGATTTATGATTTTCTACTGCAGTCGATTGGTGATTTCAAAAAGAATGTGATAAAGTCAATCGACATTTGGTAGTACCTAACCTATGAGATTGATCGTGCTATTGTAATTGAAATGAAATAATACTCTACGATGTTGAACGTTCGCGTCATGCTCTGTCTTGTGAAAGAATATTCGTTCGGACGAGCGATTTATTGACATGCGACGAGGCCTAAGGAATAACAGACGTTTATCTCGGAGGACAGTCTAGAGCAGACGTAAATCAGAATACGCTTTTTACGAATACGAATACGAGGCGATTATAGAGCTCCTTACACATTTCCTATACGGTTTCATGGGTTACATTTCAGTTTTAAACTGTCTACCGAATACGTCTGTTTCCGCAGGACTTTCCGATATGAACAAGCGTTCAATTGTTTTGGTTATATTTTCGCACGCCTACTTCTAGCTCTACAGGAAAAATGTGTACGCTGCAGTATGCTCCGGAGGTTTTCTTCAATGACAATGACAATGTTCACGTTGCGGAACAGCTCTTGGAGCATTCGTGTAATACGACGTCAAATCATCGGATTCTAACGATAAGAATACCTTGGTGGACCAGATGGAACGGACGAATCTTGCCATGCAATCTAATAACAGAAGTACTATCGGAAGACTTTATTGAGTGTATATCTATAGTTATTCATTGATTTCGATATTTCCATACTATTATTATTTTTGTAGGAGATCATAAAATTATTATACTGAAGCATGGCAGGATACGGATTTCCACTTATGCTGAAGTTCAGTGTCGGAAAATTATAAAAGTATTCATCCGGCCAACGTATTCAGTTGAGGGAACACTGCAGTTAAATTTTGAAACTAGCTATCAGATGTGATATCAAAAAATCCTTCCAGCAGTATTTGAGTAATGGTAGTATAGACTGTGAAAAAAAATTTCAGCCTTCTGCGATGAAAGCGTAAGTGCAAGGAACCTTGCGAAGAAGATTTTGTCCACCGCTACCAAAATCCCCTGCGTCTACACTTTCACCGCAGGAGGCTGCAATTTTTTTTTCCCCGTCCCATACTGCCATAACTTCAAAATTACTGAGCGGACTTGTTTATACGCCTCTTTTCCTACTGTATTATCTACCACAGTAGCTTTTTGTCTGTTGCAACATACAGCTGCTTGTTCCATCAACATTTTCAAAGCAGATATAAAGTAGATGGAAGCAAGTAGTATGGTGCTCGTTTGCTCAACGCGCAAGCTCACTTGATTGAGGGCTGACAATTCTCAGGGGATGAAAGATAAGAGTGCTAAGGTCAAGAAACAAAACAACGAACATTACAGCTGTGGCCAATACAAGTAGCTGCATGAATAAATCGATGCGGATATAAATAATTTCAAATTCGAGTATTTTTAGGATTTTCTTTATTCTCGTTATTCCGCCCTCTCTGTTTTATCTTCTCCCCCGGCCACGACCAGCGTTCGCCATACCAAGTAAGAAGTAATAGAGGTTCTTCAGGCGCCTCTGCTGCCTCTCCTGCCTCTCGCGCACCGCCCTTCCAGCTCGCATGTGCCGACGGGGCCTATCTGAAAACGTGAAAATCGGATTATATTGTTCACAGAGGTGCAATAATTATACAATTCGTTGGTCTCACTGCGAACGCACACTGCGAACGTAACGTAATGTAACGTATCGAAATAAGATCAATGAACACTCTGCAGAAGCGGCCAAACCTATGTCGGCTTTCTACATAATAAAAGTCGGCGGTCTAAGATACAAATTGAACTGGAGCGAATCATACAAGAGGATATGATTATTTGACACATACTATAGTCGAGCAACATGACTGTATATGATTAGTCAGAATCCGAGTGAAAAATGGAACGACCAAAACACCTCGTTAGAGGAGAACCTCCGGTATTAATAAAAAAAAATAGATTTTATTTCACTCCGTGCGTAAAGCGCGACTTTTCGCACGCAAGCGTGCGTATAATCGGACTTTACCCGCGTTTGTGATATAAAATTTTCTTCGATACATGTGCGAAAGTTGTTTTTCTACTCGTGAGATTGTCACCCTCGCTTTGCTCGGGCGACAAACCTCCCACTCGTGCCAAAACAAACCTTTCGCACTTGTATCGAAATATACTATTTGAATTAACTTTAATTAACTCACCAGGCTGATGTTCTTCATTATTAGGGTCAGAGTTTCTCACTGACCCTGGCGGTTCTGCGACCGGGTTCCCTGCTGCCTCATTCACTGAAATCAAAAATATATAGTAAATTGTTATAATCAACTCAGTGTCCGAGCGGTAGTTGTTTTACTTATTTAACATGCTCAGTAGTATTCATGTACGCCTTGACATCTAATTGTCCAATTTTATGCGCAGAAACGTAAATCAGTCGATTTTTGGTTGCTGCGCAGAGATAAAGTGGCTGGAAGTTTAAAAAGTCATCCATGAACGTTACTTTACATCGTAATTTCATTGTGAGTGGATTCGAGTGACTAACTGACCTATCTAGTCTCTTATACGCATTGTATGTGGGCAATTCCACCAATTATCAACCAATGTTTGGGCCCGAAAAAATCGATTTGCCTCAATTTTTTTCCTCGCATTCTGTGAACCAAGATTGGCAGATTCACCAAGTTTCAGTCAAATAGGACTTACCATTCACGAGGAATACGATATTCAATTTTTAGGATAAATTTTTTTTACGCATTTTTGACGTACTTCCAACGTCACAATAAAAATTCGAAAAAATACGTTTTTCATGTGAAAAACTCTCAGCTTTTCGAATCCATTTTTTATTTTTCACTATCTCTGCTGAAACCAGCTCAAAAACACGTTTTTTGACAAAAAAACAGCGATTTCTCGATGTGCTCAATGTTTTATCATTCTTTTGAATTTTTATTCCGAAAGCTGAGATTTTTTCAGTAAGAAACCCAAATTTTCAGAGTGGGACGGCTACGTGGTCGCGTGTGAGCTACGATTAACCCCTTGGCAATGATGCAAAAATGGGATTTTCGTGCCACGTTTGTATTTGAAAAAAAGTCAATACATTCATCCTACAATCTCAGTACTACGGTTTTTGAGGTCACTGAATCCGAATCTGAAATCGGATTTTTCAAATTCAAAATGGCGGATCCAATATGGCGGATCCAATATGGCGGACGCAAATTCGGAAAACAGTTTGATTCCGATGAAAGTGAGTAACTTCAGGTTTTCGAGGTCGCTGGATCCGAATATGACGTCAGATTTCCAAAATTCAAAATGGCGGATCCAATATGGCGGAAGAAAATTTCAATAAGCCTGTTTTTTCAAACACAAAAGTGGCACGAAAATCCCATTTTTGCCTCACTGCCAAGGGGTTAATCGTAGCTCACACGTGACCACTAGCCGTCCCACTCTGAAAATTTGGGTTTCTTACTGAAAAAATCTCAGCTTTCAGAATAAAAATTCAAAAGAATGATAAAACATTGAGCACATCGAGAAATCGCTGTTTTTTGTCAAAAAACGTGTTTTTGAGCTGGTTTCAGCAGAGATAGTGAAGAATGAAAAATGGATTCGAAAAGCTGAGAGTTTTTCACATGAAAAACGTATTTTTTCGAATTTTTATTGTGACGTTGGAAGTACGTTCAAAATGCGTAAAAAAATTTATCCTAAAAATTGAATATCGTATTCCTCGTGAACGGTGAGTCCTATTTGGCTGAAACTTGGTGAATCTGCCAATCTCGGTTCACAGAATGCGAGGAAAAAAATTGAGGCAAATCAATTTTTTCAGGCCCAAACATTGGTTGATAATTGGTGGAATTGCCCATGTATTATTATGATATTACTCTATTGATAAATATCGATCGTACTATAATAATGATTGTTAACGCACCGTTTTCCAGCTCCTGGCACTCATCGTGAATGCACTCATCTGGCACGGCCTCTGTGAACAAATATTATACATAAATAACTGATTTCAAATAATAACTGTGCCATACCTAAGTATCTTAGGACAGCCCTGGCCGGTCATAACAAACGGGTATCAGGTTACCCGCGGCGCCAACCTTGCCCCTCCCCTCCCCCCCGGTGCTGTGGCCGGCTGTGGCTCGGACCAATGACCGGCTGACTCGGCTGAAAATTATTTATCTTAAAAATTCCAAGATGGTGGCGATCTTGAGCGCTGGCTCAGCTATTTAATCTGACACTTATTTTCTAAAACCTGAAATGCTAAAAGACGGTGTCTCGCTGATCTGATCATCGGCGATGCCTAACCTGAAATTGGGAGAGGATATTTCTTCAAAAATAATTCCGGGATATTATTAACGTTTTATTCCTATATCTAGCGAATACACAATAAACTAATTTACAATCTCGCAGAGATTCGTATGCTTAGAACTAATTGATTAACGTTTTATTCCTATATCTAGCGAATACACAATAAACTAATTTACAATCTCGCAGAGATTCGTATGCCTAGAACTAATTGACAGGCTGAATAAATTATGTACATTGTTTTTGAACACACTTCTGAATACAAACTAAACGCTCAGCACCACTTTTATCGCAGGTTTTTAAATTATTGACCAAACATCGGTAAAATCTGGCGGCTATTTTGACACCCGCGTACATCTCCCCCCAGGGCTCCCGCTGCGATACCTGTAAGTCACGAAGAACCGTTAATTTTATCAAGCCTGGATTATAACTAGGAAGACCGTACGATCGCCATAAAATCAGTGTATATTTCTTACCCGAATTAAGACCCCTCCCTGAACGTGACAGCGTTGTATTGACCCCCGTGAAAGGTCATGAACAGCTTTTCAGCATCGGATAGTTCGATGAGATTCTCGACCGATTTCTCATCCTTCAGGAAGGCTTTTGCAACCCCCGTGCCGGTAAAAACACTGTAAACTCGCCGTTCAGCTCCACGATGATTCGACGGCCAAATTTCGTCTGCGCGGTGCGAACATCCGTGATTTGGTATTCCTGCTCGGCCTCCAGCTCGGACATCTTTTTCGTTGGCAGGAACTCCTCTCCCTTGCCCACTTTGTTTATAGCGGTGAAATCCATTGCGAAGTTGGTATTAAATAAACTGAATATAAACACGTAACTTTTGCTTCAGCGCGTCTAACGGCACCGGAGGTAAGTGTAGTACTGGCTCGTTGTCGACGAGAGGCTACCGGCACCGTCCTCTCTCTCGCCTGGGGAGAAACGCTTGCGACAGCTTTCTAGGAGCAGCTCCCCCGCGGAGTAACCCGAGATTCTCTCTCAGGGATTGTGTCGCACGGCCCACGTCGCACGGCCCACGTCACCCGGGGCGAGCCGGCGTATCGAGGACCTCCGGCTTTGTCGAAAAACCACGCGGGTGGATCGATCTATCCGGTCAATCATCGATCGGGTTACCCCCCCGCCCCCACGGTCGAGCGAGCCTGAGCCCGCGCTTATCAGCTGATGACGAGGCGCGACGACCACGCGCTCCAACTGATAACGCGGGGCCGTATCCGAGCGCGCGTGCGTCGTATTAGCTAACGACCCCCGCGCGCCCTAATCTGATACTTATTTTCTAAAACCTGAAATGCTAAAAGACGGTGTCTCACTGATCTGATCATCGGTGATGCCTAACCTGAAATTGGGGAGAGGATATTTCTTCAAAAATGATTCCGGGATATTATTAACGTTTTATTCCTATATCTAGCGAATACACAATAAACTAATTTACAATCTCGCAGAGATTCGTATGCTTAGAACTAATTGATTAACGTTTTATTCCTATATCTAGCGAATACACAATAAACTAATTTACAATCTCGCAGAGATTCGTATGCCTAGAACTAATTGACAGGCTGAACAAATTATGTACATTGTTTTTTAACACACTTCTGAATACAAACTAAATGCTCAGCACCACTTTTATCGCAGGTTTTTAAATTATTGACCAAACATCGGTAAAATCTGGCGGCTATGAGATCGTTTTTCGCGTAAATGCATGAAAATATATCTGTAAACTCTTCGAGAGTGTAACCACTGTACATATGATACAAAAACATAACACAAAACTGACCACACACGTCCGAAAAGGCACTCTGAAGCTGCTGTGTGTTACGCCGGTAGCTGGAGCAGTTTCGCTGGAGACGATGAAGATGGTTTGGGATAAGAGGCGGTAATCCGTAGCTGTCGAAGTAAACCCCGTTCCCCGAGACATCGCTGTAGAAAGCCACCCAGTGACTTCCCGGTTTCCGGTGGTCATCGGTGTTGACAACGAGGGCGACAGGGTGTGACCATCTAAACGGTACTCTGTCAGCCGGATAGACACCGCGTGTTCTTGCTGGTAGCAGATTCAGAACCCGTCGAATTTCCAAACTGTTCATCGTCTAAACACTACTTGCGACACCATGCGCAACAGCCGTGGCAGTCGGATGCGGACTCTTCCGAATTTTCAGGCTGCTCGTCGATGGTGGTGTTCCAGGTATCGGTGGTGTCGCTCCCCGACGCCGTGAAATATCTGTCGTTCAACCACGTTCTGAGTCTGGTGGCTCGATTGAGGGAGCACGTGAAATCACGCCGAGCGTCAGCACCGTGGTAAAGACAACGCGTACTCTCCGGCCGCAGATCCTTGAATGCCGGACACTCCGCATCGTCCTCGAGGTTTATTATAACCCGTGAGGTCACGCCCTGCAGGCTGCAGCAACTTCGCTTTTTCATGACCACGCGTATAAATTGTTCGCGCCGTACGCGCGACGTTGCGTAGTTTGGCGTAGATCTGGTCGGCCGGGATGTCACCGTCGAACCACTCGAGCCCGTGGTGTTTCCTTGAGAGATAATTGTTGCGATCTCGCACCGATGCCGGAAGCTCCTCGAAGGCGCACGGTGGTGTGGCGACCCAGTGACCCATGTGACCCTCCTCAAGCGCCACGACGCTAACCTCTTTGACGACAAATTTGTTGGACGCGTCGAAGAAGCCTTGTATGTCGATTACGTAATCCATGTTTCAAGACGAAGCGTATGGTCTGGAGGCCGATTAAGAACTGAGGATCTACGTGGTTTTGTGGAAACGCGTAATCCCCGCTAGATCCCCCTCGCCTATACCGATTGTAGTCAGCGTTTTTGTATACGTGCATGAATGTGCCGATTCAGCATTCAGCATTATTATTAGCCACCGAAATCCACGATAACTTGACGAGCTGAATCAATCTCCAGCACGTTGTCAAACTCAGCGTATATGATACAGTTTATCGTTTTAGCGAGAGCTTTTTCGAAGCGTACTTCGATCCTCACGCTCCCGTGTCTGACCAGATTCCAATGAGTGTTACTGCCGGCTGACAGATCAGGTGTCAGATCAAAGGCTGTGAGGCAATAGCCATTCGCGTAGTCGTGGCGGCCGATACAGTTTCCCTCATTCTTGAAATGAATCCCTGTACCGGTGAAGAGAGTTTGATAAGAATCCACGAAGAGGGCTGCTTTAGAGAAACTAGGCTGCAGAGGTTTGGAGGGTGTCTGTGTACCGTCCACGTATAGCGATAGAAAATTCACGTTGAAATGTTGAAAGTTGAACGGGTTGTAGGTCTTGTCCCCGTTGAAAGCCTTGTTATCGACGAATCCGACGATTATACGTTTCGGTAGCTGCCCCAGGAAGACGTTGTCCAAAGTTTCACCTTGTACCCCACTGTGAATCGTCATTGTTTTCACCTCGACTCTGGTCAGCGGATACTTCGCGGTCCCCTTACCGAGAGCTCTAGCGTGCGCCAGTAATACACCAGGGCTTATCGTCACGCGTCGTATCAGTAGCGAGGCCTCCAGTATCCGTATTTTATGGGTGTTTGTACTCTCCATGAGACAAAAAGCATCCCGCGATCTTACGAGTCGCAGCCGCAGCTCTACACCGTTGAGGAGAAATTTATCCTGATTGAAGACGTCGCAGTGAAGATGCCCGATCATATCCACGCTATCGTCTGGCCTGAGTAAGGCCTCCCGGGTTGCGAACCCCTTGTTGGCCACTGTAAATTCCTCTATTTTTCCCGGGGTATCCTCGTACCAGAGGGTACTGGTAAGATGTGATTTTTTAGCATCGCTACCGTAATTGAGCAGCGTCTCGATGTATGCTCTATAGGCGTACGCGTTATTGGCCGGCGAGACAAGTTTTTGATTGAAGAACACATCCACCTGACTGAATAGCGAGTGCATAAAGTTGTTCACCGGTGCGACAGGTGGTTTCGATTCCTTCGGGTCGGTAGGTGGGTTCGATACCATACCCACACGTAGGCTGAGCATCGTGTGCGACAGATCCAGATACTCGTCGCTGAGCCCTGGTACCATAAATTCGATTGGTGAGTCATCCGTAAGCGACGACACAGGTTTGTAGTGGACCCACTGGCCACTCTCGATCGTTGTCTGCGTCGGCGGTAGCGTGAACAGATCCAGCTCTGATTTCGCACACTCGCACGAGTTGTTGTGGAGATATGCCATCGTTGATGGTAGGATATAGGCACGACGGTGTTTACCCGGAACCGAATATATCAGCGAGCGAGCGTTTCTTACAACAACCGTTCTTCTTCTTTTTTACAGTCTTTTTAGGTTTATTTTTTTTATTTTTAGCAGCTTTGACACCACCACGTTTATTCGCGGTCTTGCGATTCTTGACGGGTTTCTTCTTCTTCTTCTTCTGCTTCTTCTTTTCACCATCGAGCCTCTTCTTCTTGATGGTTATCGCGCCCAGCCCGAGCGTCGACTGAAGACCCCTTCCGGTCCCTAGTGTTTTATATCCCGACCCGGTCATCACAGACTGTAGTTTATCAGCCGCCTTCCTTTTCAGATTGAGACCCGCCTCCAGAGCGCGATTTCTGAGAGCCTGTCTGAAGCTGGTATCGTCTTGCATATCGTTCACAATGTTCACACCGGTGCGCAGAGCCTCCTTTCCGACAACAAGCGCCCCCGATTTGATAAGAGGGAGGGCACGACGAAACAAACCACCCAGGAAACTACCGATACCGTGTCCCCGCTGATGCTCCGCACCGACGTAGACCCTGTCTACACTTCCACCACCAGTCACCTGATCGTCGTAATATTTTTCGTAGTGCGGCATCTCACGATTATCAGTTAACACGTTTGAAGTGGAGAGTGGCTGTCAATGTCCCATCCGCGAATGGCATCGGTCTCCCCAAGGACCCCCTTATATCGATTTCGATCGTGCGAAAACTAGTAAGCATCACGGGGAGATAATGCGCGGGCGAAAGAGTTCTAAGCTCTAACCGGCCTTTGTGAAAACTCTTTCCCATCGTAGGTATTATTCGTAGCAGAGGCGCGCTGACATCACCCACGATTCGTGGTTCTACGATGCTGCAATAGACGAACATCTGCGCTGGTATTTCGGATAAGATATCGACCGGTTGTTTCGCCTCCAGGCTAGACTCTATATTGGTGGTCATTTTATCAAATCCTAGACACGTGTACAAACGTGGCGAGAAGGAGAGGTAGTGACCGGTCTTGCAGCGGCAGATTCTAGCAGCGACCAATCGACCACCCCTCTGCCCAAAACCGATATGTCGATTAAGCCCCTCCGTAGCGTTCAAGACTCGGATGATCTCCTCAACATTGGTGTACACTCCGGGCTCGAGAGGATGAACAGTAGCGCTGACCCGACGGTCTTCGGTTTTCTCAGCGATATCGGTGAACACAGTTGAGGGTTTTTCCGAGTGATGAATGTGAAGTCGAACCAGGTTGAATTCTTCGCCGATCGTTAGAAAGGACAGAGGATACTGGATCTCGGCCAGAGCAACCTCCCAATCCCCGACGAGTTCTATGTGGCGGGGTAGCTGGGTGGTAAACCGTGCGGTGGTGTTTTCCGCGAAATATTTCAGCGAGCTGTCGCTCGGAAGAGTAATGTAAAACTGATCCTTCATACCGACTCAGCCACTTTATCGGCGTCTATCCAGGAGTTGAACTTTTCTGGATACCCTCGCCAACTGACGAACAGTTTCTTACTGGCGCCTTTTCCTCGAGTCCGTATGATTTTATTTACTCTGAAAACACCATCCATGATTACACGCTGCAGTTCGGCTTCGTAAAATAGACCGTCAATTTCCTCTCCGGCTAAATCCTCCAGCGCGTAAACGACAGGCGTCCGATTCAGAACGCGAGTAATTTTAAAAATCTCACTGGTCCAGCTGGCCTCGTACCCCTTCGCAAAGATTCCCTTAGCCTTGCTAGTGTGCACGTGATCGTTGACCCGAAACGAGGGTTTTTTCGGGCGAGGTGGCCCCCCGCGCGAGTTCATCATATGTGAACGCGCGACGCTAGCATTTTCTAGCGTCACCGTAGAGGGGGCCATTTTAATCGTTGAGTGAATCGCGTGGTTGTAGCCGCGTACGAGTTGCTGTAAGACGTCCACGTAACGGTGCGCGTTTGTATGAGTGAAAAAGCGCCACATCTTCTCCTTGAGCGTGCGGTTGAAACGCTCCACCACGGCGGCCTTGATGTCTGGGTTACGGGTAACGCGATACCGCACGTTCTTCGTCGAGAGTAATCTCTGCAGCGGGGCACCTGTAAACTCCTTTCCCTTGTCGGTCTGCAGATAAACAGGGCACCTCCCGCTCGATGTCAGCACGCGCCCGAATGCTTCCGCAACCGCGTTTCCAGTTTTGTCACGGATCGGCTCCACCCACGCGAATTTGCTCAAAACGTCTATAATGACGAGAAGATATCCATACCCCTCGTTGTATTCCTTGATCGATCTCAGATCCACCAGATCGGCTTCCCACACGTCGTCAATGTTTCCCACGTTGTATCTTGCTCGAGGGAATTTTCGCCGTATCGCCTTGTACAGCGTGTACGCGTCCCGAGCAGCTAACCAATCGGTCACATCCCTGCGCGATATTTTTCCACGAACAGCTCGTCTCAAACCCTGGCTACCGCGGTATCCCGCGGGGTGAGCAGGGTCGTAATACAAGTCGGCCAGAGTCTTCATTTTAATTTGAGCGTCCACCAATGACCACCACCGATCTGCCCCGTGTGTGTCTTCTTTTTCGGTGGTTGTCCCACCGGGTCCTCCTCCTCCTCCTCCTCTTCCTCCTCCACCTCACCCTCGTCATCTGTACTTATCGTGACGAAGCTGTTTGAACCTCTCTCCTCATCCCCCTCCTCCTCCTCCTCCACCTCCCTCGAGTCCTCAGGTAACATCTCCAGCGCGCGCGCGTTATATTGCGGGGGCGATCTCGCCGTGCCGCGGGGCATAGTCGTGTCGTGTCTAACTTTCGCGAAAAAGGGGTTGCCGATGTACTCTTGCGGTGTGTTGATCTGGTGCAGAATGCTCGCGAATCGTGTTCTACCCGCAGCCTGCATGTTCTTTCGTTCGCGTACGACGTCGTTTATCAAATCAACGATGTTCGTCCCCTGCATTGGTGTCCCCGCTACCGACACCACACCCTGTCGATCCCACGAAACGACCCCGTTGCTGCTCAAATGCCCCAACAATAGTTCGGCTTTTCGCTGATACTTTTGCGGCACGGTCCCGACTATCTCGCGTATCGTGGGATTCTCAGGTGGCTCACCTACCACCACGTTCTGCTCCATTGCGGATTTCTCCCTGTCATCAACGATGGCTGCGCTGGGTTTTCCTGCTTTACCCGGGGTCTGCATGACAATTTCCAGCGGTTTCCGCCGCTCTCCCGCGTAAAACAGATATCTCTGTAAAACCTGTCGATAGAGTTTCCATTTTTCACGATCGCTTTTCCCCGGCGAATGTAAAATAGCCTGCATTTCGGCGTCCAGCCTGTTTGCAGGATCTCTCATACGGGGATCGGCGAGACCCGGTGTTTTTCTTTCGACGAGTCGCTCCACCGTCTCCTGCGGGATGAGCACCATTTTTTTCGCACGTTCCATATTTTCAACCGGTAATCAGCTTGACCGCAAGCGCCGCGACCAAACCCTCTATGACAGGGGCTAGTAACAGTGGGAGAAAACCCCCGTGCTGAATCACCAGGCGCTTTTTACTCTTCCAACTCCCCGTGTTACTGGCCAGGCGACGTAACGGTTTTCTGTGTTTTCTCAGACGCTCTTTCTGCTCGGCGGTCAACTTCACGTTACCCCGCAGCGTGTTCAGAGCGCACTCACAAATATTCTGGACGAGCGAGGGATCCGCAGCGCGTAACAATGCGGTTCTCAGCTGGGTGTTCAATTTACAGATGGCCTGGAGGGCGACCGCGTTGGAGGTGGTGAAACGCGGCGGACCTCTCTTCTTTACCACACTTCTCGACGTCATCACAGGCGAAAGACTGGTACACCCCGCGATCCACCCCCCTTTATATCCTTTCGCGGTACGTACACGTGGTGGTGACGATCCATGGGGAATATATCCGTTCGAAATCGACAGTTTTCCGGGGTCGACTGTTTGAGATCGAGGAGCAGATAACCGTGAGGCCGAGCTGTGGCGTCGTGATAGGCCTCCTGCAGAAACCGCGAATCCTCCGGATAAACCTGGCGCGCCAGATGCTGTATCTGACCACGGTCTCGAGGATTCTTGAAGAAAACTATGTAATTCGCATTGAGCGAAATGTCGCGCTGACCCCGCCCCTGATGGAAGAGATTCTGCGTGATCAGAAACACGCTCATGTTCTTGTGGTGGCACCCCTTGGTGAAAAGATCTATGACTACACCGTTCGACGATTCGCGCATCAGATCGTCGATAATCAGTAATTTCGGCTTAGAGTCGCCGTCGTAGTCTGCCGGTTCGGGGAGACCCTCGCGATATTCGATACCCGCGGCGGTCGCCTCACTGTACAGAGGCTGCCACTCCGCGTAATGCCATACGATCCGTTCGAACTCCGTGTCGCACATATCTCTCGCGTAGCGAAGAAAATTCTTCACAAAGTTTGATTTACCGCATCCGGACGGTCCTGCGACGATGGCGGAGAACGGGTGCTTCCAGCTAGTATCCATAATCGAGACTTCGGCGTGAAGGGATCGGGGGATCAATATATATACGCATCACAAACGTATCATTGACGCGGGAGGGGGGCGCGCGGGGGTCGTTAGCTAATACGACGCACGCGCGCTCGGATACGGCCCCGCGTTATCAGTTGGAGCGCGTGGTCGTCGGGCCTCGTCATCAGCTGATAAGCGCGGGCTCAGGCTCGCTCGACCGTGGGGGCGGGGGGGTAACCCGATCGATGATTGACCGGATAGATCGATCCACCCGCGTGGTTTTTCGACAAAGCCGGAGGTCCTCGATACGCCGGCTCGCCCCGGGTGACGTGGGCCGTGCGACGTGGGCCGTGCGACACAATCCCTGAGAGAGAATCTCGGGTTACTCCGCGGGGGAGCTGCTCCTAGAAAGCTGTCGCAAGCGTTTCTCCCCAGGCGAGAGAGAGGACGGTGCCGGTAGCCTCTCGTCGACAACGAGCCAGTACTACACTTACCTCCGGTGCCGTTAGACGCGCTGAAGCAAAAGTTACGTGTTTATATTCAGTTTATTTAATACCAACTTCGCAATGGATTTCACCGCTATAAACAAAGTGGGCAAGGGAGAGGAGTTCCTGCCAACGAAAAAGATGTCCGAGCTGGAGGCCGAGCAGGAATACCAAATCACGGATGTTCGCACCGCGCAGACGAAATTTGGCCGTCGAATCATCGTGGAGCTGAACGGCGAGTTTACAGTGTTTTTACCGGCACGGGGGTTGCAAAAGCCTTCCTGAAGGATGAGAAATCGGTCGAGAATCTCATCGAACTATCCGATGCTGAAAAGCTGTTCATGACCTTTCACGGGGGTCAATACAACGCTGTCACGTTCAGGGAGGGGTCTTAATTCGGGTAAGAAATATACACTGATTTTATGGCGATCGTACGGTCTTCCTAGTTATAATCCAGGCTTGATAAAATTAACGGTTCTTCGTGACTTACAGGTATCGCAGCGGGAGCCCTGGGGGGAGATGTACGCGGGTGTCAAAATAGCCGCCAGATTTTACCGATGTTTGGTCAATAATTTAAAAACCTGCGATAAAAGTGGTGCTGAGCGTTTAGTTTGTATTCAGAAGTGTGTTCAAAAACAATGTACATAATTTATTCAGCCTGTCAATTAGTTCTAGGCATACGAATCTCTGCGAGATTGTAAATTAGTTTATTGTGTATTCGCTAGATATAGGAATAAAACGTTAATCAATTAGTTCTAAGCATACGAATCTCTGCGAGATTGTAAATTAGTTTATTGTGTATTCGCTAGATATAGGAATAAAACGTTAATAATATCCCGGAATTATTTTTGAAGAAATATCCTCTCCCAATTTCAGGTTAGGCATCGCCGATGATCAGATCAGCGAGACACCGTCTTTTAGCATTTCAGGTTTTAGAAAATAAGTATCAGATTAAATAGCTGAGCCAGCGCTCAAGATCGCCACCATCTTGGAATTTTTAAGATAAATAATTTTCAGCCGAGTCAGCCGGTCATTGGTCCGAGCCACAGCCGGCCACAGCACCGGGGGGGAGGGGAGGGGCAAGGTTGGCGCCGCGGGTAACCTGATACCCGTTTGTTATGACCGGCCAGGGCTGTCCTAAGCTACTTACCTATACATACTATGAGTAAACGAGGAAAGGAAACAGTGCGAAACCAATACAGGTGCATGCTTATACATCTACCAGCGCTGCCAAACGCACCTGACAGACAGACGACTGAAGCGTGCGCCTGTGTTGGTTTCGGACTGCTTCCTTTCCTCGTTTACTCACGGTATGGCGTATTCCATGTCAATTCGACCAATGATTTTCCCTCACCATTTTTTAATCGCTCCATAATTTTTTAAACAATTCCCCGATTCCAAAAGGCACTTCCAAATTTTTTTTAGATATTTTCCGTCAACTATGCATTATTTATCAATTACTCAGTTAGAATGATTGATAAAAAATACCGTTTTGAGCTGGGTTTGAATTATGATACAAAATAACCGAATGGCGGAAAGAATCTGAACAAATTTGGGAGTGCCATTTTGAGGTATAATTGCAGAAGAATTGTATACAAAATCATGGGGCGAATCAAAAAGGGTGAAGGAAAAATCGTTGGTCGAGTTGACATGCCCCGTATACATATTCATGTTCTTTATTTTGGCTTTTTATACCGACCTCGATTATGTCCGCCATCATTGTCGACCTCAATCGGCTTCTCACCGGTCATTGCTTTTTCCATGTCTGATCTCTGAATAAAATGAAATAAAATATTGCAAATTAATGTAATGTTTTATCTTTCTTTCTGAATTCGTCTCTTTTTGGCCTCAACTACGACTAGTGCCAAGTTTATGTTATTACATATTGTTAGCACCGGTGCGTACTTACTCGACAGCACGAATTTTCACAGTACCTTGAATACCTTGAATACCTCGAATCTCGATCAAACTCAGACACATCGTGTTGAATCGAGCCTGTATTGTATGTAAGGTGTCGCTAGTGTTCCGTTACGCCACGGTATATACTGTAACGTGGCAGCTTTGGCTCGCCTCGTTACTAAAGGCTCCCTGAACCCTACACTGTTAAAAATTTCTGTTGTAAATTTACAACAAATGTATAGGAAGCAATATTCGGATTCGGTATTTTAAATTTACTACACATTTTGTTAGTATTTTTTGAGGTCTTGTTTCGCACATTTACTATACTATTGTTGTAAAATCATCAGCCATGAGTGAAGTAATTTAATAAAACGGATTAGCATTATTAAATTGATGAATAGCAATTTCAATGTTCGAATGTATGATCATTTTTATTGCACTGTAAAAAGTGTTTATTGGAAATTCACTGAAATTTACTATACTAGTTGAGTAATTTTGTGGCGAACGTACCTTAACATTGTACATGAACAAAAATATGTTAAAAAAAGGTTTTTTAATCAATTTTAGGCATTATTATTGAGTGCCAACGATGTTTCGACAGTTTACGATTACCCTAAACATATGAAAACGCAGATTTTTTGTCCGAAAAACACCGCTGTGTTGTTTGTCCTAACCGGGATTCGAACCGTGTTCGCTCGCTCGCTCGGATTATGAGTCGCACGCCCTACCTACTACGCCAAACTAACTCATGACAGGGCTCGACTCCATGTGACAGATATACAATCGTTGTTGAATACATCCAAGAGAGAACACAGTTGATAAAACATTATCACAGTAATATATTACGTAGTTCCTTTTCAATTGTTAGCTCAACCGCAGATGTATTCAATTACTACGTAAAATTAGTAAAATTAAAAATTCTCTATTTATTTGTTGAAATTAATATTCATACTAATAATCATACAAATATGCATATATTTGACACATTACTGATTCGTGCAAATTGAAAAAAAAATCCAGAAGATGCAAATAGCCATTCGGAATATTTAAAAAATGGTACGGTTATTAGATCATCCGATAATATCAAAATACGTTGGGGCGATTTCAGAATTACGTTGAGTAAAGTTCGAAATTTGATTGCAAAATTAAAAATCACTTGCGTCAAATTAGAATTCACTTTTGGGAATTTCGAAATCGAATATAGTAAAATTGATAGACGTGTGTAGTAATTCCGTTTGATTCACTATATTTTTTATTTCCACACAGTGTAATCGAATTTCCTTAGACGAGGGTTTGGTAACTTCACCAGAATATTCAGTAAATTCAAAATACTGCGCTGTAAATTTAGAATGCGCAATACAATTTCGAAATAAAATATAGCAAAATTGGTAGACATATATAGTAATTGTGTTTGATACACAATATTTTTCATTTTCACACAGTGTAATTTAATTTTCTTCGACAAGGGTTTGGTAAATTTAGTAGAATATTCATCGAATTCAAAATACTGTGCTGTAAATTTAGAATGTACAATACATTTACTATACAATTTAGCAAATTCAAAACACGGTTTCGTGGTTTTCCATTCAAGTTTCGTAAAATCCAAAATTTAATTGTAAAGTCAGAGGAAAAGCTTAGTAATTTAATTTGCCACGCCAAAATTGTAACTTTGCACCACTTTTGTGTAGTAAATGTGTCGTAAATTCACAATCATTTTTAACAGTGTAGACGGTAAGTAAATTCATTTTCCTAGGAGTGACTGTGTGAGAGGATGAGTTTGAGTGAATCTTCACCTAGGGAACTGTAGGGACCGAGAAAAGCTCCGAGCGGCGACAGAGACAAACATGCGTTAATGAATTTGTTAGTAATTCTTTTGTTATTCCTAAAATTCTCTTGAGGTAACCCGTTTCCCGTGGGGAACTACGAATGACCATTGAAAGGCATGGAAAGGACTCAGAGGCGAGAGACAAACCCAGGGAGGTACGCAGGCAAAGAACGAGTCCGGGGGAACATGATCACGAGAGGGTATCTGACCGCTCACCACCGGGGGACAAGGTAGCGAAGGTCCTTTTGCTACCGAGAAGCACCGTGAATCTCCCCAGGACAAGGACCCGCCTGCAGAAAGACAGCCCGCATCACACTTCAGTGACTCAACACCGCATAACTCCCAGGAGTCAAAGGGTTTTCCGAAATCCGCCAAGAGGACGACACTAACCGATGATAGCGTTAAGTTGAGAGTAAGGAGGGGGTAATAGACACCCCGCTCGTCATCGACACTCTGGCGTTAGCTCGTGTAACGGACAGACGTGCGCTTTTGGTAGAGAGGGAGAGAGTGTCTTTGGGTTTTGAGTTGAGAGTCTGTGGTGTTAGCTTTGAGGGTTTTGTGAGCACCAGGAGTCCGAGGGGATTTTGTGCTGACTTTTCCGGAACGCTGGTTTTTGTTAAAGTAAGTGGCGTCATTTTAACTGCGGTAAATTTGAACGGATCCCCTTGAGTTTGAATTATATCTGCGGTCTGAGAATAGACGTTTTGAGTTCCTTGGATCTTAAGTTCAGGTTGATACTGAGTTTCGAATTGCCGACCGAAGCCAGAGTTTGTAAAATGGGTTACTAGAGAATTTTTGTTGTTATTTTTGAGTATTGAATAGAGCCTTTTTTCCTCGCGGAGGGTTTAGCCTCGTGGCGTGATTCGCCATCTTGTCTCTGTCGTTGGCTCGTGGCTTTCCGCGGAAGGTCAGACGCGCCAGAGTCTCTTAGGGCTTAGTAATTGATTTATTTGAGTTCCTTTTATGAGAATTGTTGCCTTGATGGCCTGTTAATTAATTATTGTTACCTTTTTGGGTATTTTGATCCCTCGTGGGATAGTTTTAAGTGAATCTGGGGAAGTCAACGGCTCGCTTCTCGACCGTTGAGTTTGAAATTGGTACGGAATCATTTGTTTACTTTCTTCCCGGAGCTCGGTCTCGCCTCACGAGAGCCGCGCTAGCCCTGTAGCGGGCTCTGCTTATTATTAGTTTTTGTATTATAGTTTATTAGAATAGTTGTGAGCTTTACGAACCTTGGGAGAGGATTATCACCTCGGCGGATATTGATTATTGTTTTTTTTTGATGATTTGAAATTGTTATTTTTCTTTGAACATTATTTTTGAATTATTGGTGAGCTGTTAAATTAATTGTAAGAATGATTCCTGAGGCTCGTTAATTGTTTGATCGGTTAACCCGGGCCTGTCGGGGAGTTAACGTTTTTTTCTTTTTGTTCCGAGTCCTCAGCCTTGAGCTGCCTTACTGATTTGTTTGATTATTGCTTTTTTTATTATCATTAATCCCCCTTGGAGATTAACTGCATTTTCATTGAATAAATTGCCTTTTGATTTGATTAATCTGAAACCTGAGTTTGTTGCTGCCAACCCCTACTTCTCCCCTCAACCTTGGCTTGCCTTACTTTCCCCGCCCCTCTACCAAACACTGAGCTGCCGGCCGTTATTGTTTTGTGTTGGATAAGATTTACAGGACCTGAAGAGACGGTACGTGAAGTACCTGGCGCCCACACCCCGCTTTACCTTGTGAGTTGGTACGGCAGAGCCGTACCGACCTCATTGAGCAGTTAATTTGGTTACCTTGGGGGTCGATCGTATCGACCCGGATTGATAACGCAGAGTTCAGTGACCCCGTGAGTCAGTCATAGTGAGGTTTTATTTGCAGGTTCTTTTTCAGTGGCTGGATGATAACCAGAAGCGGCCTGGTTAATTAAGAAAAGTCCTCGTCACAATACACATCGTTCTGGTTTACCATTGGATGTCTGAATGTAGATAGACGCATACGACCAATGACGGCGCTGAATGTTTCACGGATGTGAAGTGAACCTTTTCTTGATCAGCTGAATCCCCGTATTCTGTGCTCTTTCTTCTCACTACCTTCAAGCAAGAACATCATGGCATCGCAGCAGCCAACATCAGGAGCCCTTGCGTCTACCGAGGAAAATGTAGGTTTTGATTCATTCGAATCCTACTATCGTGGTTACAAAAATATTACATAAATATTGTATTAAAATTTATTTACAGTCCCGAGATATTGAAGAACAACTGTCGGCTATCAGGATTCCGGAGATGGCTGACGATTTACAATTGCCCGCGGAACACGAGGGTGAGTATTCCGAGTATTCAACAACGAACAACGACAACGAACAACGACAACGAACCGACAGTGCGTGATAATATTAAAAACGATAAGAAATGACCGATTTTGTTGTGATGATTAATGAGGCTTCTGCATTAATTTCGAGAAGAAATACAGTAGAAGCATGGTTATCCTAACCTGGAATATTTAAACTCGATTATCTAAACTATGACTTATTTTCTCCGAACATTCGAAGCATGGTTATCCTAACCTGAAATATTTGAACTCGATTATCTAAACTGTGACTTATTTTCTCCGAACATTCGATTATCCAAAGTTGGCAGAAAATATAGCGTGTCCCAGAACTGAATGCCAAAAATGTAAGGTTTCATAGACGAGGCCGAGCTGAGTGAATTAAATTAACCTGTAGAACATGTGGTCTCAAAGGCGTGTTTATTACTTACGATGGGCTGAACGGTTACGCTAACGCTGGTATATAGCTGCCAAATTTTTCAGCGGAGATCGGTCTGCGGTTTCGTTTCAGGCGCGCACTACTTTATTTTTTGCATATATTTTGAAATAGATTAAATTGTTGATCGTATCAGTGATCAACTCGACCGCTCCTAAGAATACAAGTTTATAAACGGGAGCGCGAGCTAGTCTTACAAACGCTACGCCTAAGGTACGGCCACATAGACAAGCTTCCGAGCTAGACTTTTATTCGTAGTAGCGGTCAACCAGTCTGCGAACCCATTACCACTGGAAAATTGACTGCTACGTACCACCGCTAGCGTGAGCTTTTAACTGATTCTGGGACAACCTGTATACATTTCTTAGGATTCAGGCTTCACATTTTTTATATGACGCAATAATTTATACTCACATTCACAGGTGCGGAGGAACCACTGGACGACGGCAACGCAGAATACCTAGAAATGGAGATAGTTGGTATGTTACAATCACTCATTCGCTTCCTTCGCTGTTCTGGTTCTCACTCATAATTTCAGTTTCTAAAGACTAGCTACACTGTAGCTGCTACAGCCAACGCACATTAGATGAAAGCGAACTGAATTCGACAGAAACAAAAATTCAAATTCAATTAATATCGAATTTTATGCTTACATTTTCACTCGTTGCAGAGGCACCTGCAATGATCGGCAATGACGACGCTGGGCAACAGGCTATCCCTTATGACGACGCTGGGCAACTAGGTACTGGGCTTTGGTATGCCTCCAAATGTATTTCGGTATTGCCTTCGTTTCACATCACAGTAGTTTCCTTTTGAGCACATTTCTGATCACGTTTACAATCAGTCATCACTACTTTTCTCGATTTCAATGTGTCATGCATCGCACTAATTTTTGACTGATTGTTGTTGAGTTATACATGTCTACACTTGATACGAAACACAATTATTACAATTCAGGACGTGATTTGTGTTGTTCCTTATGTTATCACCACAGAGGTTGTAGCCGCTCCGGGACCCATACGGTGGCGCAATAACTGGCGCAATCGCCAAAGAAACACCATTAACTGGATATTCATGATGGCCAACTGCGACAACAGGCCACCGCGCCACCAGAATCAGGAAAATCAGGGTCTGGCCCAACCCCGCGGAGGAGGTCAGAATCTGGCTCAACCCCGTGGCAGAGGTCAGGGCCCGGCTCAACCCCGCGGGCGAGGCCAGTTTCGTGGTCGTGGACAACCGCGAGGCCGTGGCCAGTAATCTGGCATCAACCCTACCATCTTACTCGAATTAATACTATTAATACTACTTTATATATATCATCTATAAATAAAAAATATAATAATAAATAACTATTGAAAAAAAAAATGATATCAAATATTTGGTGAAATATTTTGATATATTCTCAAAGCTGTTTAATAAACACAGTGTTTATATTTGGAACAGCTGTAGTTGTATGTGTTAGTTTTTTCAATGACTTCCCTCAAGTTTCTTCCCAGACTGGCAACCCTTACGTCCGTTCATCTGAAAGGGGTATTTTTTCTGAACAATTGAATAGAAACAAATTCAGAATCGGTCCAACGGTACTCCTGAAACCTTGCAACAACTGCCTAATTTTGTATTTTTCCATATTTGGCATAACGCCTATTAAATGAAAGTAATACCGCATGCAAAATGAAAATATGGATAATGATGGTAAAACCTTTCCCAAATACGATTTTTTTGTATTAAGAAAAAAAGGGGGTGATACGAAGGCAGGGATCTGTCCCATATAGCCTGGATTATTATTATTAGCCTAGGGATGCCACCTGTCGGCTCGCGTAGTCAACCATTGTGGTTCTTCATTATTCCGCATTATGGCAACAATGCCGCTACTGTTCTTTTCACCCAATTTAACTTCACTGGTCTTCAGGGAATTCCTGAGGTAGGATCAACGGCGTCGAAGGGATCAAAAAAATGAAGAAAAAAAGGAGATTCGCGTAAAAATTTGTTTTCAGGTTACGTACCAGGAGTCCGGTTACGTAAGTATTCACAGGTATTGGTAGGTAAGAGACTTCAAATAATAATTAGGCTACTTAGGTTACATAGGTTAGTTAGGTTAGGCCGTCTTCTATCATCAGAGGCAGATAAAGGTTGCTTTGCGCCTAATAATAAAAGAAAACGGTCGCTTTGCGCCTCATAATAAAATTGAGCCTGTACACTTGATAGAAGACGTAAATCAGTTTCCAATTATGAAGGACGAAGAGATAACTGTTTTATATGATAAGTACATGCGAATTATTACATCTCGCGAAATGTTGTGGGATCTTCACATAGATCACTTTGCGAAACTCGTTAAACGTGACTTTCGCTGCACTCCTCTGGAGACGTGGTGGAAATATTTTCCAGACGATATCAAACCTGCTTCGCAGTTCAAAAAGCACGTTCAAATACTGCATTCCGGCGTCAGGGACGTCGACGAGCACTGGGTGTGTGCTTACTTCGACACAAAGTCGATATTTATATACGATTCAATGAATTCGGTTGTACTCCACCACGATAATAAGCTAATTCTGAGGAAATTGTTCCCTTTTTACTCATTCGACAGTAATCCGGTGGCGTTTCCTAGGGTTCAACATCAGGACCAAACACTCGACTGTGGAGTATTCGCGATCGTTTTTGCCGTTTCGATCATACATGGGCAAAACCTAGAGGACATTACTTATGACCATCCACAAATGCGCAAGCATCTGTTGAAAATGTTCGAAAACAATGTCATTAAAACTTTCCCATGCATTGTCGGAACGCAAATCAATGATTCCAGGGACAAGATGGCTTTTCGTCAGCATGAATCGATTTGCAAAAGCACCCACCACGAGCACTCGCAACAAACTGCTGTCAAAACTTGGGCCGCGATTGTCCGACAACCAAACACTGCAGCCATTCATGCAGGAGCACGAGACGAAAACTATGCTGGAAGGTCTCGTAGGAAACCACTTCTGGGTAATCTGAGAATGAATCGTGTATCTACTCCTATCAACCCTGAATCGACCACGGTTAATAATAATTATAAAAACAATAATTCTAGCGCACCACTTTCGCAAGATACGAACGGAATTCAAAGCGTTAATGACATAATTACCGCTAAGCCAATTTCGTCGCAGGCCGAGTCTCAACGTGATGTTGTGCTTTTTGTTCCACCTCGGACGCAAGTTGGCAATGCTACGGGAAACGTCCAAACTGCGGTTATTGCTCAAAAAACTGTAAAACGCAATCGCATCCGTGCTCCGTTAATTTTAGATAACGTATCTAGAGACAAAATCACATCGGGACCCTGGTTGACTGATCTCCACATGAATCAGTTTGTTTTGTAACGAGACTATTATTAAAGCCGGGGATAAAGCTTCAATTAATAATCCCGTCAAATTAATACCAAAATCAAATAAAATCCAAAAATTACAAAAGACAGGGCGCTAGGCACTAATGTGCCGCTGAAAGATTACAAAAGAGAAAGAAAGAAGCAAACTCAGGACTAGGCCGGCAAGCCAGCGGAAGAGGGGAACGAGGGGTCAAAGCAATTTACACTCATTCAGTTTCTATTCAAAAGCAGCAAAAGTTTATTCAAAAGGAAAAAGCAATAGGTACGAGTGAGAAAGCAAATACGGAATTTAATAATCCGACAAATATAATATAACTTTACAAGTCCAGAGACCGAAAGAAATCTTATATGCTAGAGAACAACAAACGCTCAACGGAAGAGAAAAACAGCAGAAGGCTGGGTGAGGGGGAAGGAGGACACCCGAGGGCCACTCACTTCCTCTCGCTCACACTCACGCACTCACTCAAGCATACTAGAGACAGCGGACTCACACACACTCCCCACATGGAAAAATATATATGTACATGCATTTATCTGGCATACATTTCAAGAACATATATGTCATGTATATAAAACTAATAATAACTATATATCTCAAATACATACTGTTTATATGCGAACATATAATTGATCACTTACTTACAATTCATATATGTCATATATATGGCTAATATATTTTACTTATAATTATCAATATATATATTTAGTATATGTGGCAACTCACTTCAGAGCATAGAAGAAATATTGTATATGGGTCATATATTTTACATATATTCATTCGCAAATATTTTGAGCACATGGAAATATACAGGGTGATCCGGTAGGTTCATATTTTGAGTACGCTGGCGGATTCCTTGGATCATTTTAAGACGAAACTTGTTCTTGCTAATTTTTTTTTAAAGCAACGGTTAACGAGTGAGAGTCAATTAAAGTAGGCCAATCCTGGCACAGATAAGCCACCGTCACAGGGGCGCCGCGTTTCAGTGGGGCTCGCGGGCAGCGCCCCAGCGTGCGCGAGCGTTCGCGCAGAGTCAATGAAACAAAACGACGATCGGAGTCAAACAATTGGATACAGTTCGCCGATGTGAATGAAACACATGATAAAAGCCGGAGTTTTTTCTTCCTTCATGACACTAAAGCTAACCGCCGCACAGTGGTCCGAAATCCCGAAAAAGCGGACATAATTCGGAATTCGGGTGAAAGTCTGTACTCGGGGGGTTTTTGGGGTCGCTGAATACGAATCCGAAGTCAGAATTTTCAAAAACAAAATGGCGTATCGAGAAGGGTGAAAAATTCCTTAAAAGCCCTGTTCGATTCGGGTGAAAGTCTGTACTCGGGGGGGGGGTTTGGGGTCGCTGAATACGAATATGCAACTGAAATTTCAAAAAACAAAATGGCGGACTCAATATGGACAGCTACTTTTTGGAGAGTCAATTTGATTTGCGGGGAATACATTTTTTAGGAGTCTTCAAGGCTGCTGATCATAAATATGGAGTCGATTTTTGGAAATCATGATTGAGAATGAATTGAATAGGACTACTACTACAACATGTCGCTCGAATCGTTCCGGCTTCTCGGAAGAAGCCCGGGCCTCGCTGTGCTTTCCGTAAAAGTCGTCAAACCTTCAATTTCAGTTGTGAAAAATACAGAAACGTTGAGCCAAGTGTAGGATTTTTCTGAAAATCTCTTTTCTATCCTATTCGCTTGTTGCCACTTTTTCCTGAATTCGGATACCAATGTTTTCCGGGCATCTTTCTGATTTGGCGGCAAAATTGTATGGATGCTCCTGTTTTTCTTAAATCTGGGCTTGAATAATTTTCGAGGGTTTTCGATCCGCCATTTTGTTTTTGTGAATTTTGCCGCTCACAGTTCCCGCCGGTGGCGATTTTCGGTGATGAACCGTAAAATACTGAAAATAGACTATTGAAACGTCGTATTTTTGTTGAATTAACCATTTTCGGAAATAATTGAATAGTTTGTATTTTTTTATTAATTAATTTTGACCACTTTATTCTTGCACTTCGAATACGCGGCTTTGACTGAAAATCAACCTTAATTGTGAAATAATAACAATGCTACATTGAAACTTGATATTTCGCTTCAATTCGCCGATTACAACGACGATTTCGTATTTTTTATTTTTTAAATAATTTATTTCGACCACTTTACTCTTGAGGACTGAAAATCTACCTTAATTGTGGAATAATAAAGACGCTACATCAAAACTCGGTATTTCGGTTCAATTCGCCATTTCCAACGACGATTCAGTATTTTTTATTTTTTAAATAATTTATTTCGACCACCTTACTCTTGTGCTTCGAACCCACGGGTTGAAAATCTACCTTCTTCGTGAAATAATAACAATGCTACATTAAAACTTGATATTTCGGTTCAATTCGCCATTTCCAACGACGATTCAGTATTTTTTATTTTTTTTTATAATTTATTTCGACCACCTTACTCTTGTGCTTCGAACCCGCGGGTTAAAAATCTACCTTTTTCGAGAAATATTAACAATGCTACATTAAAACTCGGTATTTTGGTTCAATTCGCCATTTACAACGACGATTCAGTATTTTTTATTTTTTTTTTATAATTTATTTCGACCACCTTACTCTTGTGCTTCGAACCCGCGGGTTAAAAATCTACCTTCTTCGTGAAATAATAACAATGCTACATTAAAACTCGGTATTTTGGTTCAATTCGCCATTTCCAACGACGATTCAGTGTTTTTTATTTTTTTTTATAATTTATCAGTCCTCAAGAGTAAAGTGGTAGAGATAAATCATTTAAAAAATCAAAAATACTGAATCGTCGTTGGAAATGGCGAATTGAACCGAAATACCGAGTTTTAATGTAGCATTGTTATTATTTCACGAAGAAGGTAGATTTTTAACCCGCGGGTTCGAGATTCAAGAGTAAAGTGGTCGAAATAAATTATAAAAAAAATAAAAAATACTGAATCGTCGTTAGAAATGGCGAATTGAACCGAAATACCGAGTTTTAATGTAGCGTCTTTATTATTCCACAATTAAGGTAGATTTTCAGTCCTCAAGAGTAAAGTGGTCGAAATAAATTATTTAAAAAATAAAAAATACGAAATCGTCGTTGTAATCGGCGAATTGAAGCGAAATATCAAGTTTCAATGTAGCATTGTTATTATTTCACAATTAAGGTTGATTTTCAGTCAAAGCCGCGTATTCGAAGTGCAAGAATAAAGTGGTCGAAATTAATTAATAAAAAAAATACAAACTATTCAATTATTTCCGAAAATGGTTAATTCAACAAAAATACGACGTTTCAATAGTCTATTTTCAGTATTTTACGGTTCATCACCGAAAATCGCCGCCGGCGGGAACTGTGAGCGGCAAAATTCACAAAAACAAAATGGCTGATCGAAAACCCTCGAAAATTATTCAAGCCCAGATTTAAGAAAAACAGGAGCATCCATACAATTTTGCCGCCAAATCAGAAAGATGCCCGGAAAACATTGGTATCCGAATTCAGGAAAAAGTGGCAACAAGCGAACAGGATAGAAAAGAGATTTTCAGAAAAATCCTACACTTGGCTCAACGTTTCTGTATTTTTCACAACTGAAATTGAAGGTTTGACGACTTTTACGGAAAGCACAGCGAGGCCCGGGCTTCTTCGGAGAAGCCGGAACGATTCGAGCGACATGTTGTAGTAGTAGTCCTATTCAATTCATTCTCAATCATGATTTCCAAAAATCGACTCCATATTTATGATCAGCAGCCTTGAAGACTCCTAAAAAATGTATTCCCCGCAAATCAAATTGACTCTTCAAAAAGTAGATGTCCATATTGAGTCCGCCATTTTGTTTTTCGAAATTTCAGTTGCATATTCGTATTCAGCGACCCCAACCCCCCCCCCCGAGTACAGACTTTCACCC
>JAEUYN010002069.1:0-173357 GCA_018257835.1 Euura lappo | reverse complement strand
GCCGAGTTACAGTTTTTTTTTCACATTTTTGACTCGAATTTGGGTATTTTCGATTATGCAAAGGTTTTTTGTACTACGTGGCTGAAAATCGGTTTCTTTATGTAAAATTGACCCAGGAACACGAATATGGCCACAGATTTGACCTACGAGAAAAACCTACAATAATATTAGCCAAAAACACCCGAAATTGACCAAAAAAGTCCCAAATCTTGGGGAAATGGTCCAAAAAAATGTTTTCGACTTTCTGAGGCAGCAATCTTGTAGGAAAAGAGCCAACGAATCCAATGATCACACCCCCAGATTTCTAGGACGAACCGTTCAAGAGATACGCGTTATCAAAGTTGGAGAATCTTGTTTTTCTGGCAATAATGGACTTTTTTGACCTCTTTGGACAAATGTCCGACCTAAAGGCCTATTTTGCGGCATCCACCACGACTATCTAAATCGAGTATCAATAGGTTATTTTCATCAAATGAGATTCGTCAGATTCTGGTCAAAATAATTAAATGTACTTTTCCATGAAATAAAATAATAAGAACCCTTAAAAAGGTCCATTATTTGCAGAAAAATCAAGATTTTCCAACTTTGACAACGCGTATCTCTTGAACGGTTCGTCCTAAAAATCTGGGGGTGTGGTCATTGGATTCTTTGGCTCTTTTCCTACAAGATTGCTGCCTCAGAAAGACGAAAACATTTTTTTGGACCATTTCCCCAAGATTTGGGACTTTTTTGGTCAATTTCGGGTGTTTTTGGCTAATATTATTGTAGGTTTTTCTTGTAGGTCAAATCTGTGGCCAGATTCGTGTTCCTGGGTCAATTTTACATAAAGAAACCGATTTTCAGCCACGTAGTCCAAAAAACCTTTGCATAATCGAAAATACCCAAATTTGAGTCAAAAATGTGAAAAAAAACTGTAACTCGGCCAATAAATTTTTTCGGGACATAATATTTTGGCATTTGACTACTCTCCAGGTAGGTAACATGCTCACAAAAAATCAGCCAAATCGAAGGGGGTGGGTGACAGGCCCGGCTTTTCTTAAATAATTTGACAATATCAATAGAATTATTGACGTTTCTGTAATTATTATTGACAACAATTTTGACAGTTTGACACCATTTCTGACGGAATTATCGAAATTACCATTCGACATCATGTACAACAATTTTGTTGACAGAATAGCTGGCAATATTATCAATATTGAGTACAGTTTTGACCATATTATTGACAGTATATTTGACAGTTATGACAGAATTATTTACATCGCCATTGACGCTCATTGAGAATGTTAACAATACAACAGTTACTTATATCATTAGTTTGGCAATATCATCTTGACAACTCTGACACACGTTTTCTACGTATTCGCTGACATTATTGACTCAAACAATTGTCAAAAATTATTTATATTGTCGATGATACCAGGATCATAACTGAATAAACGTTTACCATCAAAATAAATATTATCTTTACAACTGGTCTTATCGTTACCAATATGATTACAGAGGGAAGATTGGAAGGTCTCGACGAACCCCCGCCAGGTTTTACTCCCCCGCTGCCACCTGAATTAGTGAGGGTAGTATCGTTGCCTGTGATAAACAACGAGGCATCGGCTAATCGTGCGCAGTTGGAAATGACAGTCGAGGAGGAAGAATCGTCAGATGTATCGGACAAGGAGAAAGCCGAGTTACAACGTAACGCAGCAAAAGACCCTTTCCAGCAGCAGGGTAGCGCAACGATCTCGACGTGTAACGGACCCGCTGCAATATCAATGTCGAAGAGCATGGATACCAAGATACCTGTCAACCTTTTGATCGAGGATCAGATAGTGAAGAAGGCGTTGAACGAGAATCGGAGACAGTTGGAAAAAGTTAGCGACGCTATTAAGGAAATTGAAAGCGTGAAGAACAGCGAGTCCTACGAGAAGAGACGCAGGAACAATATAGAGGCAAACAATAAATCTGGAGCTAATAATTCAAGCAAACGAAACAGCTTTGAATTCATTATCACAAACGAAAACAACGGAAGCAAGAAAAATGTCTCGGACAATCCCTACGTTGAAAGTAATCACAGAACCAGAAAACCGAATAGTTCCGATTCTGAAACCTCGAAGCACAGCAGCGGCTCAACTTCGTCGGACACTGAATTCGACAGACGGAAACAAAACGAAATCCCCGTTTTTCAGGGGCCGCCGGGAGGCAGACGAATCAGGCAGAATGGCAACGATCAGAAACAAATCGAGAACGTGATTGACGCCATTTTGGAAGATTCGAAAAACCCCGATTTCCAGGTCAGCGTTGAGGTTCTAGAATTTCCTCCTCTTCCCCCGTCTCCGGTCGAAGAGGCTGACGAGGAGAGTTCGGACATCGGCATAGGCACCGTATCCTCAGTCACCAACAAGACCAGCAAGACTTTAGGCAACGGCGGGAGCATAGCTGCTATATCGAAACCAAAAAATCACGGGAACAAAACCGTCGATTATAGACCAAGAGTTCCTCCTCATCGAGCCACCATTGATGCTAAGGACGGACACGTTTCTTCGCTCAACACAAGGTCTATGGACGCAGGATTCTCAAGGGGAAGACGGACCCCGGCTGGAAGCAGCTCCAGGCGAGAGGTGAGGATGACGATAATTTTAATTTAAAAAAAATAGACAGGACTGTTAATTAACAACGCGCGACGGGATGATTTTTCATAATCGGAGAGCACGAAACGATTCCTGGAGTTTTCTAAATTCCAGGGTATACTTTGAAAAATGACAAATGTTCGCACGCGTAATACCTAAAGGCAAAATACAACAGAACAGTTCTTCGCGTCCCTGTCACGGAACCCCCTAGCAATCCCCTTGATCTGCGCCTCTCGGAATGAGGGGTGAGTTCTGTAGGATACGGAATTCGAGGGAGAGAATGAAGGGCGGGGGAAACGGACGGGACAAAGGAGGAAATGAAATGGAAAGTAAAGTAAAAGTACAGATAGGATGGTATCTGCGGTAGCTAGAACGTCGGATGAAAGATATTAAAAAAAAAAAATGTTGCTCAAGTCTAGATTCCGTGTTTTTTGTTTTATTATGTACAATAATTTTTATCAGTTCATTTCAATCTTCAATCTAGTCGCCGCAAACAATAATGAAAATAGAGAGAATAGAGATGTACACATGTATTATGCATACAAAGTTTTGAGCCATTGCACGGTACAGGAAGAGGCGGTTGTCGATACGATCGAGTATGTGTAGGTTTTTTTAGGAAAATGTCCGAATCTTAGACTCCTCCACCCTCACCCTACTTTTATACAGTCTCGCGAGGCTATAGCTTGAATAATAAATAAAACATCCCCCACGTCTACTCCACGCGTTTGGTCTGTCCGTCGCCACCCTCAACCCTCCGCTCGCACACAACTTTTGAATAATACACCGTCTCGATTCCTATGCTATACGCATACCTGGTATAATATTCTTTTATAGACAGACAGATTTGTGTTGTTTTTTTTTTTTCACCTTTCTTTAGGAAAATTATAAAAGAGAATTTCTAGTTTTCATAAAGCAGTCCTATGTAGATATCGTATCTCTGAATTGTATTCGCTCGCTGCGCTCGCTCTATTCAGTATTTTTCGATCTCCGCTCTCTGCGCTCGTGTTCTACCTATAAGACGTATAAGATACATCCGCGGATCAACTTTCTGAAATTTAATTAACTCCGTTTAACTTTACTTGAATTTCATTTCGTTTTATTGTTAGATCGATTCAATCCTGCTCACTTCCTTCCAATGAGCACCGAACAAAGGAAGCGTAGCTTGTTAAAAAGCGGTAACTGATACACACAGCATAAAAATAAAATTACATAAAGAAACTTTTATCGAATACCAGAGGGAAAACCTTGTTAATCGAAGGATAATTAATATTTTCTCTCTATTATATCAATTATTATCAAAAATTTTTCATCATACAATAAAGTTTTACAGTATCGAAGAATTACACAGCATTCAATGTTATTTTGTTCTTATAGTCTCCGGTAACAGAATCAAGAATGATATTCAAATACAGATTTGACTAGTTTACTTTTTTACGATAGATAAAATTAATCTAGCTGCGCCCTTCTCGCTAGGGATACCCTCGTTCGATATCGTGTATGTAAATTTTTTAATCTATTAATGGGATTGGCCTCAAGGGGCGAGGCTCTCTCCGGTACATAGATATTAACGATTCCTTCCGCTTATACTTGTTAAAAAATCAAATAAAATTGTTATCGGCTACTAAGAATTTCTAGAAATGAATGAGTTTCTTTTATTTCCTGCCAAGGTGCCCGTGGAGCGAAGAACCCTGCCCACGGATCTCCCTGGGCCGTCTCGACGAAGGCCTTTCGCTAAGTGGCATTCTCCGTCTGCGGAACCAGCCTGTCCTCCGAGTGCCTCGACCACCGGGGTCTCTGGGATGCAGACCTCTTGCTCTTTGCCCGAAACTCCGGTATTTGCAAGAGGCAGCGACATCCCTAGGACTCCGCAGCACGCCGGGAATCCTGGACAAACTAGACGCCAACCTGGGTGGTACGCCCCGACTACCGCTACCACTGGGTAAATTTAACGGCTCGCATCGATTATTCGTTCCATCGATCTCGTTTCGTCTAATTTCTAAAATTACGTTTCTATTTCTTAGCTACAGAAGGAACAACCTGGGGCTAGAGCAGGCGATCATTGGTACCGAGCTTCTGAGATTAGCCGGAGGTCCGAACCGGGGTTGGTATCCTACGAGGAAGGGTAATCAGCCGAGACCGGCGTCTATCGAGCATCTAGAACGTCTGAATAACGTGTTTGAGGGGAGACTACCGGGGAGCGGCGAGCAGCAGAGGAAGCCGCTGACTCTACCGACGAATATAACGCCAAATAAATACTTCGGCCAAAGTAAGCACAGCTCTGCATCGACGACACGCGAAGCTTTACGGAGGGTCACTAGCTTGCTCATCAAGAAAGGTAAGCGCAAACTGCGCGCATTTTTTACTCCATCTTTCCCTCTCGATCGCTCTCTATCTCTCTATCTTTTTATACGAAAGAGAAAGATGAAAGAAAATTTAGAGTCATACTAGGCTGAATCATTCGAAACGATGCGATGCTTCAAGTTTAGTCAAAACGAATTTTGAAAAGGTTTTTGGTCTCTGATGGACTATTTTATTTGCATAATCGTTGACTTTGTTGGTTTGAGACGCAGACAACAGCAAACTTTGAGAAACTTGAACGATCGATTAAAGAATGGGCAGAAGTATAGATGTTATAGATTCATCTGATTGTTGAAACTGGCAAACTCTTGAGGAGATTGAAGGGCTTCTGGTATTTGTTTAAGAAAGTGGAACACAAGAAGCCAAAGTAGGAGAGAATCTGAAGCATAAGTTCCTCAGTTTCATTGTATAAACAAAGTTTGTCTGTTTGTTTTCGCCCTGAATGAGGTGGATCGCATATCGCGTGTCTAATGACATAAGGTCGTAAGCGCCAAAAACACGATTTTGGTGGCAAAAGGTCGTATGATTTTTTTTTTCACCATTCGCTCTAAAAATGATCAAAACGTATTAGATCAATTGAAATTACGAGATCGAAAAATAAAAATGCAAAAGGTCGTATGTTGGGCGAATACGTCATTCTTTCGTTACAATTTTTGAGCAAAATAAAAACAAATGGTAAAAGCGGAAGGTCGTATCCGCCATTTTTTTTTCAATTTTTCATGATTTTTCCAAAAAGCTGTAAAAACCCGTGAAACGAAAAGAAAAATCGAAATCGACGACGTTTCGAGAAATTCGATAAAAAAAATTCGTTGTTAAAAGCAGAAGGTCGTATCCGCCATTTTTTTTCAAATTATTTTTCATGATTTTTCAAAAAGTCTCAAAAACACCTGAAACGCGAAGATAAATTGAAAAAACGACAATTTCGAAAAATTCGATTAAAAATATTCGCAGATAAAAGCATAAGGTCGTATCCGCCATTTTTTTTCGTTTATTTGGCGGATACGACCTTCTGCAATTAATGGAAACCATTTTTTTTCTGCGAAGTTAGGACCGAAAGGTCGTATCCACCGGTACATACGACCTTCTGCTTTTAATTGACCTAGTATTAAATTTCAACGTTTATGAACGAATCTTCGGGTCCTTGGTCTAAATTATACCATTTAAAAAAATATATACGACCTTTTGCTGTTACGAAAAGCAAAAAGTCGTATATTGGCGCTTACGACCTTATGTCATTAGACACGCGATATCCTTGTGTATAATTTGCATCGGTTACGTAGACGGTTTTGTGTGACTCTGAACTTTTCTCAAACCTTTTAATAACAAGTAATTCTTGAAGAAGAGTAAAAAAAAAAAAAATACCTATCTTACTGTCTCCTATGTGACCTTTCGTAGCGTATTATCTATAATTAGATCTACGTTTTGAATTTATTACATCTGCTGATATGGAATCTTAGATCTATTTTTCACTAAAATTAATATCTTATTTTGGTTGACATGATTATGCGTCTACTATTCATAATCTCTTTGTAAAAGTGTAAACAATTACACAGCTTTTATTTTAATCAGCGATATGATTTTATTCTTTTTTTTTTTTGAGTAGAAGAATTGATAATTTTTATAAAAAGTTACAGATATTCATAAAAATTTGTGTTATAAGACACGATAAATTTCTGTAACGATATCCACAATTTTCAATGATAAAATTACTAAATCCAAAATTTCTCTAAAAAAATTTGTAGGAATTATAATTTTATCATAGAATTTGTTCTGTAATATTGTTTGAAGAAACAATATTCAATTCAGGATTATTGGTCAAATTTAAAAGAAAAATAATAAAATTGCTCCAATTTTGATTTTTTTTTTCATCAAATTCACCAAATTATTGATAATATTTCAGTAAAATCTAAATCATGAAATCAATTACATTAAACAAGTAAAATGAATTTGATTTAAAAAAAAAAAAAAACATCTTGCGAAACTCTTTGAAAATTCGATAAGATTCTTGTAAACGAAAAAAGTCGTGGACCTGAATTTCAAAATTGAATAAAAAAAAAAAAAGACAATTCAAAAGTAAAACAGTTTGAAAATTTCAATTTTAGTATTGATGATGAATCATCTACACGTCTTTAAATATCTAACGATACTAGTTTGAAATAACCGCGCAAATAATTCTACCGTGCCGACGGAGTCACTAGCAAAATTTCACTTTAATTTACCCTCAGGTATCTACTTTATTTTACGATGTACACTATCGAATTTATCTCGGTCGGTATTGTAGGGATTTATAGAAGAAAAAAAATCTCTCTCAATCAATGGAAATTTCGTCAGACAAGACAGAAGCCTTTTTTTTTAACACATTCATTGAATAATAATCCTTTTTTTTTTCTTCAATTCGATTCCTTTCTCATTCCGCGGCCACTGTCTAGCAGCGTTTCAAATAGCCGTCGGGTAGCGACACCAACGTGAAAATTGGTAACTTCTAACTCTGCTAGACGAGACTGGACCTGACCGTGAGGGACCTTGAAACAAGGTTGACATCGAACGTGCAAGGACTCAGTGCACAGCCCGTTAGGCTACACACCCGGCACACGCGTTGCGATAACGTGTGAATGCCGTGTGTATGAGACATGAATTCGATTCTGACGGAATAGAAAACTAATGGAATAAAAATTTATATAAATTTGAACAAATCTAAGAGGCATATTGACGCAAATGAGGAATCGTTATGACTAGATTTTTGGGATACCAAAAAAAAAAAAAAAATCTGATAACCGTTACAACGTACTTATTACCGGTTAGCTAGACGCCTAGACGGTAGCCGCGTGCGATCCGGCAGGGTTTGCCGAATAGCGGCTAGTTGATACACCGGTATTTATACAGACAAATTATAGATACGACAAATTAACAGGCTGAAAAATGCAATCATGTATGAATCAGAAAATCATATAGAGTTGAAACCAAGTGGGAAGAAGATTAAACTTTCTCTGAACCCGAATTAAGCCGATGAAACGCATTCTCGATATAGTTTCTTTGCTTTTACGATCTTATTTTCATTTTCTCTTATTGTTAGCGTGACTTTATACCAATCACTTTAAATATCCTATCCAAGGTTCATTAAAGATCGAAAAATCAACTTTTTCGAGAGAAGTAGAGATTTTTCTTACACGCAATAAGACGTAGAGCCGCGTTTCGTGAGCTTAGATTCTCTTATTGATCAAATCAAAAGGTCTTCCGCGGTTCGTTGGCTCGGAAGAAAAATCACTGGACGTACAATTTTTTTAAAATTTTTTTTATTACTTTCTTGACATTATCGTTATAACGTTTGAACAATAGCGAATAAAGCGGGGTCTCATGTTCTCGCAAGTAATTTGTGTCAGAAACAAAACAACACGTATCTTTTTTTTCCAATTCTTTACTTCATATACAATACAATGCGTTTGTTACATCAACAGCAACGCTCTTATCGACAAGTTTTATTTATAGACTTAACGTGAATCGGTAAAATAATATCGTATTTTAACTACGAATGTACAGTAAAATTTTCTCTACAATATCAACGACGTTCGTTACAACTATTATATGTTTTCTAAAAACTTATGTCTAATAATTAAAAAAATAGATTAAAGAAAAAAGAAAAGGCCCTTTCTAGTCCCCTTAACGAAAGTGACGGGAGAATCGCGTTTCGTGCGATCTTGATGACTGTGATGTGATCGTCCGCGTCGGAGACCGCGGCTACTCGCCTCTCGCACGATTCTCGGGGGTTCAACGTCGCAGGCTAGGTGTCTCTCTCTCTCTCTCTCTCTCTCTCTCTCTCTCGCTTGTCCCTATCGATTCCGAGAAGTCACGCGTATAGATATACACACACAGACAGACACACGGACCCATCTCTCGCTATATCTTTCTCTGTCTCCCTCTGTGTGTGTGTGTGTGTGTGTGTGTCTCTGTGTGTACTCTATACCTTTTACATCCTCCCCCCGCATAGCATGATTGTCTGACATTGCCGTGAACATGATTAGAAACAATCCGTCTGTCTGTGTACGTGTGTGTATATATATAGATGATCTATCTATATTTCGGAAAACAAGAGTCGAAGACGGGAAAAAGAAATAGAGACAGAGATATCGAGACACAGTCCAGTGGCATTGGCAATGGCAGAGTATTGCGATATGCGCAGGACTCATTATTTGGCAAGTGGCACACTGTGTTTGTATGTGTGTGTCATAACGATTGCATACGATACTATACTACTATTACTACTACTACTACTACTACTACTACTACTACTACTACTACTTGAATGTGGTATTGAATTCCGAGTTTTCATTTTTTGTATTCTATTTCGAGGAGGAAAATAAATTAGAAATAACTGTCGAAATAATTGAAATAATTGGAAAAAAAAATTCATTAGAAATATAAAAATTACTTCGAAATGAAGAAAAAAAGAAAAGAAATTGAAATAGATGAAAAAATTTGAATTATTTCATTAAAAACAATAATAATAATAATAATAATAATGTGTCAGTTAAATCTTGACTTATTTCCCCTCCCGTCGTTCTGTATCAAATATTGTTATTTTTTTGTTTTTTGTTTTTTGTTTTTGTCTTTGATTATTACTTTTGTCGTTGATTTTTTTTCCCCAAATTTTATGATTTCTCAATTCGAAGAAAGAATAGCAATCACGAGTCGAAAGGATCACCTAGATTTGTTCCTCGATATTGACATTTAATACCTGATCGATATGAAAACAGACAATGAATAAAATGTATGTCACATCAGATATCTATATAATATTACGACTTTAATTCTAGCCAAACAGATTTTAAAACTTTTATTCCTATTTGAACGTACGCAAGAAAAAAAAAACAAATAACGAGATCGATGATTCCTCTGCATTAGCCAAAGAAGTCAGAGCCCCCCCTCCTTGCGGCCCCTTCTGCTCGATTGTTGGTATAAGATCGGTGTTGTTCATCGACCTTGTCCTCGTTTCAAATTGCGGTGAACGCGAATACATAAATTTATTATCTTGACAGTGATCCTGTTTCGGAGGCGATTTTTACGCTGTGAAATTTTCAACATTGGCTCATTCGACGCTGATTTTCTCAACTTAAAACTGATTAGATTTTGGATTCGATCGGTTCACTACTTTTAGAACTATTTAGACAACAATATTTGAACAAATACAACGAAACAACGAGATCAACGGATTTTAACGAAATTTGGTATCACATGGTTTTTTGGATCGTTTGGATCACGAATCTTAAGTCAGATCTGCGAAATTCAAAATGGCGATTCGATTTTTTGCGGAATAAACACTAAAAACATTCCAAATCTTACGGAAATCGGTTCTAAAAGATTTTCTTGATCGCTTATCGAGAATCTGAGGTAATATTTTCAAAATTCAAAATAGCTGGAAACAAGATAGATAACCGGAAGTTCAAAGGCTGCCTCACAGTCAGTTTGTCTCGAATAATCGATGATTTAGATTGGCTTAAAAAAAAAAAAAAAAACACAAATATTATTGTGTCTTATTTCACAATCTCTGTGAATAAAAAGAGAGAGATTGGCGCAATGTTTGTTCTGTGTGAAAGTGAAAAAAAATCTGAATAAAAAGAAAAATAAAATAGATCGGAACGAATTGTAAGTTAATAAGGTCAAAAAGTGAATTAGTGGCTTATATTTTAAACACAGTTGTACGTTTTTATATATACCTTCGCTTATTCAGACATGCGGTCTGGTTACCAAATAAGAAGATATCGATCATTCCGATCTGGTCAAGTATAGAGAAATTTCTTATTAGGCCAGTACGGACGGTGACCATATTCGTACAGCCTTTAGCTTAGCTCACATTTACGGACTCTGAATCGAGACTAGATGCTGGCCGAGTCATACGTTAATTGGTTTTCTTCAAGATTTTTATGCTTCTGTGGATTCAATTATTCGTGGGATAATTTCTTTTTAATAAAACAGAATAATAGTCAACACTGCAGTGCACTGTTGGAAATTTCTGTAAATAGAATTGATCATATTTCGCGTGTCTAATGACATAAGGTCGTAAGCGCCAATGTACGACTTTTTGCTTTTCGTAACAGCAAAAGGTCGTATAGATTTTTTAAAATGGTATTTAGACTAAGGACCCGAAGATTCGTTCATAAACGTTGAAATTTAATACTAGGTCAATTAAAAGCAGAAGGTCGTATGTACCGGTGGATACGACCTTTCGGTCCTAACTTCGCAGAAAAAAAATGGTTTCCATTAATTGCAGAAGGTCGTATCCGCCAAATAAACGAAAAAAAAAATGGCGGATACGACCTTCTGCTTTGATCTGCGAATATTTTTTATCGAATTTTTCGAAACGGTCGTTTTTTCAATTTATCTTCGCGTTTCAGGTGTTTTTGAGACTTTTTGAAAAATCATGAAAAATAACTTGAAAAAAATGGCGGATACGACCTTCTGCTTTTAACAACGAATTTTTTTATCGAATTTCTCGAAACGTCGTCGATTTCGATTTTTCTTTGCGTTTCACGGGTTTTTACAGCTTTTTGGAAAAATCATGAAAAATTAAAAAAATCAAAACAATGGCGGATACGACCTTCTGCTTTTACCATTTGTTTTTATTTTCCTCAAAAATTGTAATGAAAGAATGACGTATTCGCCCAACATACGACCTTTTGCATTTACATTTTTCGATCTCGTAATTTTAATTGATCTAATACGTTTTGATCATTTTTAGAGCGAGTGCCGAAAAAAAAAATTATACGACCTTTTGCCATCAAAATCGTGTTTCTGGCGCTTACGACCTTATGTCATTCGACACGCGATATCTATTTGTATAAATTTTTATCAGGATTTATCAGGACCGAATTCGATTTTAAATTTCTAGTGTGTCAGACATGGGTTCACGTGTATCTAAGGGCGAACCACACCCTCTGGTAGTTCCACAGCGCGGGTTAAATCTTATTGATTTGCCTCGAGGGCTGCTGTTTCCTCTGCCGAGATACCCAGCAGCCCTTGCCGGGGTTATGCTTAGGGTGTAATTTTCAATATTTCACCCATTTTCCGCAACAGATGCGCTGATCGACTCTCGGTTTTGTTCTCTTTCTCTATTTTATTACCTTTATTATTTTACGTCACACTACACCAAAATTCAGATCTTAATCTAACCTAAGGAGAAATAAGGACAGTGTAAAAGAAAAGGATCGAATCAGGGAAACAGTAGGAAACATAGAAATTAATCGATTCTTCGTTTTTGGAAGTCGAAAGAAAAAAATTGTTTGAAAGAATTTTTTCAGTCACTAATTGGTGTTATTTTATTCAGAAACAATGCTATTTTATTTATCAGCGTCAGTTGCTCGCTACCAGCATCCGTAGACCGTTGGTAAGGCTTTGAGTTTCGTCAGCACCGACCGATATGATAAGGATAATATGATATGGACGCGTACAACGTCCCATTGCCGCATGACTCGTATGTAATATAGTAAAAAATTATTTCTTTTTTGCCAGAGCCTCCTTAATCTATATCTATAAAGGAACAAGTGGCATCAACGCCCAGCCCAATTGAAATTTGGGCAACATGTTCCCTTCCCTTCGTAAACACCCACTAAGAAGCGATTTTTCGAAATTCGCCCCACAAGGAGAATAAAATGGGTAAAACACGTTTTCGCGGATCCATGGATATCTCCTCGGTCCGATGAGATATTGACTTCGTTTTCGCTTCAAATTATTGCTCATTCAAATACCTAGAAAGTAGTTTGAGCGTTTTTTGAAATTCGACTCCTAAGGGAATGAAAATGTGTGAAACCAATTTTTTGGGCGCGTAGCGCCGACCGGGGTGGGCGCGCGAAGCCCCTAGTATCGCATAAAAATATGATCCTACTGTGTCCGGTATACATATCCTGAATATCCGGAGATCGAGATAACGATAACGTATCAAAATTTGTAGATAGGGAAAATATAAAACGAGGTGATTAGATTAAGATCAAGATAAGACGTACGGTCAGGTAGAAAACCGACTTGGACTAATATTTATACTCCAAAACATTTTTTTTTTTTTATACTCTACTATCAGAAATCAGGATGTTTGTTGGATTCTGACTCATTTATTTCCCTTTTGCTCATCACATACAGAAACTTTCAGGATAAAAATGGTTCATTTATTACTGTATATCGAAAAACATGACAATTAGATTTTCTACAATTTTATTTTTTTATCATCATATTTGAACCATTTTTGTCCAGGTTTGATCCGAAAAACTTTTCCAAAATTTGTAGAACCGCAAATATTTGAGAATAACAAAATCAAAGATTTGCAATAATAATAAGAGACGATGGATTCGTTCGTCTTGATGTTTCAGGGGGTAACAGCAAGGACAGCAAGGTTCCGAAGGATATATCACCGTCGGGTCATTTTCCTGGTGAGTTTTTTCATTTTTTTTTTATTTAATTACTAGAATAAATGACAGAATTTCTTTTGCTTCATTAACGGTTTGAAAATCATGAAAAGAATCAAAGTAGATCAAATGTATTCGACTTTTCTTGCTACTCTGGAAATTTTTCCCACCATCACCGATGATATCACAGAAATATAAATTGGAGGGATATTTTTAACACACTTCGTGAGTGAACTGTATACCAGAAAAAAAGAATGAAAAAAAAAGGAAGGAAAAAAAATTAAGGAAAGAGACAAAGCTGACCGTAGCGCCATCTGGGCTGTGTGTGACGTCATACGGAATTCAAACACGCCTCCCAAAAAATCAGATTTTATTTATCATTCTTGAAACACCGAGAATTCTTCCCCTATCGAAATCGGATCGTAATCTTCTATCTTTCTTGCGGTTTGATAAGTCATAATATTGTTAGTCATAATAAATAAAAAAATGGTAAATTTCTTAAGATAATTGATGCTTATAATCAAAAAAACTAGTTTCTCTTTTTTTTTTTATTTTGCGAACATTACTTCATGAAATAACAATTTTTTTGTTAATATTATAAGCAAAGTAAATGCTTACTTTTTTTTTATATTCAAGTATCGGTGGCATAAATCTGAGTCTCACATAATTTGAAAAAAATGTTACAAACTTCTCAGTTCCACAGGCACACAGAGTTCTTCTTAGGTTTGGCTCCACAAATTCCTAAAACTATTAATATTACTAAGTTATTTTGGTATCAGAAGACCTCTCACTAGGAACGCCGCGCTATAACTTCGATAATATATGCGTTCTCTCACACCTAACGTCGAATACACATTTTACACGGATTATATAGTCTTTTTATGATTTTATATGAAAAAGTACCTTTTTTTTCGTTCATTTTTCACTCGATCGAAAAACTGAGCAAACATTTTATCACAGATTTGAGTGAGCATCTTTTCGCATCGGTAATAATGAAACGAAACAAAGGAAACTGTGGAAAATTCAAAGAATGCCAATTTCCTATTTATTGAGATACATAATTTTGCGAATCTCGATCCTGTTTTAGCTGTTTTCTTTGGTCAAATGACTAATTGACATGTGACAAAGATTGAATCAATATTAACGATCACACACTCAATATCACTTATCGATATGAAATTATACTTATATGCGCATAATGACGCCCTGATAAACAATTCCCTGCTGATAGTGTTTTATCTCCGCCCAATGAGTCGATAATCAGTACATGTACACCTACAGACGAGGAAATGACGTAGGTATACTGAAAACTAATGAAAAAAAAAAAACGACGATTTAACATAATTAAAATTGTTGAAAAGTTTAGAAAAATTTTCACGACATAAAAAATTCATCTGAGTTCTGTGTCTGATTGTAATAAGATAACGGAATACCGCAAAGTCTGGGAAAGCCAGAGGAAGAGAATTTCAACCGCAATCGCAGACATGGTGGTTTTCCTGAATGATAATATTATACTTGTTTTATGTTGTTGCAAACTTGCAAATAGTCATGTTGTATATGTCTATAAGTATTTTTGAAATTAAAATTTGAAACGAAAACTGATCGACCGTGCGCAGGCTTCGGAATAATAATTGTAGTTCATGTAGCTGCGGACAGATGGAGATGGCGCTAGACCTCGCGGCGCTCTCTCGCAGTAGAAACAACCTGGCTTAACACTTAATACAAGATGTTACGATGATAATCTTGACGGTATTTAAAAAAAATTTTTTTGTTTGGTTAAATTTTTTCAGGTGGTGAGACAAGCGACGCCCCAAAGAAGAAAGGTTTCTTTAAAAGTTTTTGGAAACGTTCGAGGCATTATTCGTTAGAAAATCAATAGCCCAGGTGGGCCCGGTTGGCAAGCCGTCAAACCAACAACAATAATCATAATCGTTGTGCAAACGGTGCAAACACAACAACAACAACAACAACAACAACAACATTGACAACAACAACTCTTTCAAATCCTTGTTGTTGTATCGTACAGTAGTAAGACAATGAAAATAATTGCGTCTATACTAAAAAAAAAAAAAAATTTATTAACACGCTATTATAGAAACCATAGCGAGAAAAATATTTCTGTTAATACTGAAATAATAACAAATATAATATAATAACTTAATTAAAACACAAAAAAAAAAACGATTAATTAATTATGTTATACAGTGCAGCGAATATGTTCTGGGAAATTTTTGTAATATTTAATAATCAATCATTAAGTATATAATAATATAATATAATAACAATCTAATTATTAAAAATGTGTATATATAGATACGTATACGCGAAATTGAGTCGATGAATAATGATTAAAACGATATATATAGTACATATGGCAATCTATAGTTGAACTTTGTTAGGTACTATGATAAATTTAGTCACTTATTATATTGATAAATTTCACCATTCTTTCATTGCCCCGAAATAATATTTCAATATAACAAACACATGAAAACGGCTTGTTTTAAAACTTACAAATAATTAATACATAGTCTCACTAAAAATAAATGGCACAAAAAAATTAAACACTATAAAATTAAATTCATGTGAGTTTTTATATGAAAACTAGAATTTTTAGAATAATAATAATTTTACAGAATGACGAATATGTGAATTTTTATTATCTATCCTGAATTATTGTATCAATATATATATATATATATATATATGAACACGATGAAAAGAATCAGCGAGAGGGGAGGGTGAAAAAAGAGAAAATTAAGAAAACGTTATAACAATTAATATATTGTATACATAGTTACATAATATATATATTAATATATGTATATATATATGATAATATATGAACACGATATTATAAATATATATATATATAAATATAATATATTGACGATGATTGAACATTATTATTATTATTATTAAATATTATATTATATACTTAGATATACGTATGTATAACGTAATCAATCGCGTATATATATATAAACACATTATACACATTAACGTTTATATATTTAAAAATGAAAAATAAATGAAATTAATAAATAAATGAAAATTTATCCGATGAAAATTGATTGAATAATTCATGTATATTCGTATAAAAGAGTTGTGTATAATTAATAATGTTGCTAGTTTATCCTATATATGATATAATATGAGATAAGAATTAATCGATGGAAAAAAAAAGAAAAAAAAATTGACACCCGACAAACAAAAATTCTTTGATGCACACAAAAAAAAACGGAAGAAAAAATAATTAATTAGTAAGAATCTCACCATATTATATGCACCGATGACCTTAATTGACTATAAAAAAATATAAATAATTTATCACACATATTATAGATACGTATTTATATTATTATATAATATATAATGTGAAATCTAAAATCTTGCATCATTGGGTATATATATATAATAATAATATATACTATAATCTATTTAGTAAGTATGTACTTTAATTATAAAATTTACTATTATTTATTAACAAATGAAAATCGGACAATGAGAAACAACAACAAGGAAAAAAAAATAAACTTCGAGTATCAAATATCAATCGATATCATCGCGGTTCCAATTATACAGTCATAAACTGCGTCGACGCTGCTACGATCCACTGCGCATGCGATCTCATATATCCGCAGCGCCGATTGGCTATCGAAACACGACGCATGCGCACTGGGTTCAAAAACTCGCAGACGATGTAACTTTTTTATCGTTAGAAACGTATTCATGTATAGGAGGTAAGTTGGCATTTATTTTTTTTATCATATAATTATAGATTCTTATCACAGACTCAGCCTTTTTTTTTTTGCGGAATTTCTTTCATTTCCTTCAACTTTTTGCTCAGAATTTATTAAAATAAATGATAAAAAAGGATAAAAATTGGTTTTTTTTTTATTATTCATTTGATCGTATACCTATTTGTGTTCTCTGTGTGTGTGTCTTTTTAGGTATGTATATATGATAACAATAACAATTTGTAAATGTTTACACACACATATATTCGGTGGGAAAAGTGCGAAAGTTTTAAATTTCACCTTTAAACGTTGCATTGAACAACAATTTAATAACAATTAAGCCATAATTGCTAATTGCTTAGTTTTATTACCTACCATACCTATTAATATAGACTTTCAATTGACTACACTGCACTTTCTCTCATATAATAATCATTTTTTTATTATTTGTATATTTCTAAATATACAAAAGTTTTCTTCATTTATATTTATCATAATTCATGATTAGAAAGCTCAGTTTCTCTACTCGTCATTTTATGTTTATTTATCCAATATTTCGCTTGTAAATAATTGCAATACTGTGAAATTAAAATTGTAATATTGATTATTAACACAATTTTTTACGATAATTTCATAGAAAATTTCAAAATTTACACAAATTTACCACCGTTACTCTATACTGAACATTCTAAACGTATATTTAGATCCATCAACGTCAAGTTAGGTAATTATAATCTAATCACGATATTCATTCCTGAACTAAATTACATACAACCCTTAAACCTACCTATAAACAGATAAGTAGAAAAAAATCTAATTGAACCACCTTCACTACATGCCTTATAAATAAATAGTTTAAAAATCATAATAATAATAATAATAATGCACTGATTATATCCAATAATCACCAAGTAAATCTACCCAAATATGGCAAATATTAATTAATTATTGTATCGTAGCCAAATTGTTTTATCATTTGTACAACTTGACACATTTTTTAGTATAATTCGATCAAAAAAAAAAGTAAAAGAATGAAAATAAACTTGTTTAAATTATACTTCGAGGAATCGATTTTTCTTTGATTCTTTCTCCTCCATCTTCTTCTTTCATATGATTCTCATATCGGTGCCATTAATCGAAATATTAATACAGATTTCGATTCAATTTTTACTAAATCTTATCGACTATCGAATTAAATCATATTTATATTAGATTTTATACCTCAAATTTCTCCATAATTTTTGCTGCTGCAACATTTGACCTTTTTTTTTCATCTCATCGAATGTCCCTGCGATTATTATGATTGGAAGCATAATCTATAATAAACAATAGAAGTAGGACTACATGAGAATTTATTAATAATAAATAATAATTAATGTATTTAGAAGCAATATTTGACACGGCAACCCTGAATAAAAATCTCTGGCACGTTTATATTGTCATATATCGTTTTACGTAGGAATAAAGAAATTTGTAAAACGACATTGAAAATATGATCAATTAACGATATGGAGATGATAAAGAAAACGTAGGGTTAAGGCTAGATAATAAATTGATCGATAAAAACTGAATTTAAAATTGAGCTAAATGAGAAGAAGAATATGATAATGTTTATAATGGTCTTTTTTTCCGGTAGCGAAACATACATGGAGTATAATTATTGTTAATCGTATGCCAAAAATTTAGTACAAAATTGACGATTCTAATCATTCAAGGGTAGACTATAAACGTGAAATTCTATGTAACGGTATCATATATACATGTATATTTCCTTTTGTTTACACATTTATCAAAACTATTGAAATTATTATGTAGGTAATATGAATCGACCTGAGCAAATCGCAACAGGATATATGGATATTACGGAAAAAAAGTCATTGATTAGATATTATCAGAATCCATATGACATACATGAGCATGAGGTATATAATAGGGGATGAAAGGTTTTTTGATACACACATACCACCCGGATGGATTTGTCAGTGGATATAATTATCGCGCTAATATATACATAGATAATGATAAGAATAATAATTATATGTATGTAATCCTTACGTATACCTACATGGCGGTCCGTTTGAAATAAACAGATTTTAAAAAAGATTCTTTTTTCAAGAACCACACGCAGTTTCCGAGAAGAATAAAAATTTTTATCAATTTTAAAACACGGAAGAAAGGCTTCAATCTCTTATCAAAGACGCAATTTAAAAATTGGCTCTTTTGTTAAACACTGAAGTCCGTAGATTTGAATTTTAGTAATTGTAGGAACACAGTAAAACTCCGAATAGGGCCGCTTTCCCCAAATACATTTCTGTTTACGAGCGTTTGGACACTTACCTCCGAATAGGGCCGAGTGTTGGTCCGGAAAGGTTTCAGGCGGCCCTATTCGGAGGTTTTATTGTAAGAATTTTGAGATAGATCTACGTACCGGAGTTAGGAATTTAAATATAATATTAATATATACATAGTATATATGCAGTTCACTATATTACTTATTATTCATAATAATCCTAATAATATAATATTATTTGAAGTATATACATGTATATTTCGTAATACCTACATATTACGCAATTTTGTATACGTATATATATAGGAGCCGATAAAAAATGAAAATTAATAATAATTATTACTATTATTAACGCTGCATAAAATATTTTGTAAGAATTGATATGAAGGAAAAAAAATACGTGAATGGTTAATAAATGAATAGATAAATAAAATTAATTCGTTGCATAATTTACATAGAATTTTTCTTATCTCAGAACCTGAGAATCAGCAAAAACCTATTACATCAAAAATCGAATTCGCCTTTTCAGACAGATAGAACCTCGAGGTGGCCAAAATTCTATAAATTTTCATAAAAATCGCAGCACAACTAGATATTATTTTTCAATGTTTGTTACATTTTGGCTAAGATCTTATTCGGAAAAATATTTTTCATCAATGTCTTCGAAAGAGATTTCAATGAACAAAATTCAACATTGCCTGAAAATAAATTCGAAAGTAACTGAGCCATAAAAATCGTCGGTATAATTATCCTTGTAAATTTGATTTCAATTTTGACAAAATTTTAGAAACCAAATTTATTACCTCGCCATAAAAAATTGTCTGAATAATATTGAATATAGCGAAGAATAAGCCATTATCCGCGTACTACCTGCATGATACTCGTCATGTAATCAAATAAAAAAATATGAATCGTGTGTACGTACCTCTACTTACATTTGCTGTGCGTGGGGTACGTATGTACAATAAACCAATGTACAAAACATGTATAAATAAATTTATACAAACACTAATACATAAATAAAACCGGTTTGTAGGTTCATTCGTTCTAAAATCGGTCGATGATCTCCTGACGGTGACTTGGCGAGCGATCGTTAAATCAGCTATACAGTAGATGTGTCGTTAAAACCGCATCGTAAACCGTGTAGCCGAAAAAAAAAAAAAAACGAAATTGAGAAATTAAAGAAAATAATTTTAACCACTTTTATCATTATACTTACCTTAAAGTTTGTCTTTTCCTAATTTAGTTGCTTATCATGTAGAGTATATCTTAAGAAAAATAATAATAATTCACAAAGAACTTGAGAAAAAAAATGATCAAACAATGGATTTTTTTTTACCACTTTATACAAATTTATTAATAATTATTAATTATCGTTCTCTTGACACAATTTTTCTTTCTTCTCGGTCAATATTTATTCAATAGAGGTTTTATAAGTCAGGGTAGGAAAGATTGAGGATGGGCGAAACAAGAAGGAGAAATAAAGGAGGCGAAGGTGGATTATTAGAAGTATAAAATGAAGAATATTACAGTTATAATAATAGGAAGAACACCGTGTCAATATCAGAGGATGTATAGGTAGTATTAAATACGTTTTACAAAGCTACAATAATTATTATATGCATATGTGTGTCTTGTTGTGTATACAATTATATCCAGATTTTCGTATTTGTATTTTATTTCCCTCCCCCCCCCCTCCCGCCCCTTCTTCTTTCTTGGTTCTTCAATTCTTCTTTTGTATTTTATTTTATTTTTTCTATCTGTTTAATGTATGAATGCTTATTGTAAATATAATATTTACTCGTAAAATTGTATGTATGTATAATTTTTAAGACACAATATTGAGACATTTTTTATTTTTTTTTCAACCATTTATAATAATTACTTCAATTTTTACCATTCCCTTTTTGTTTTGTTTTGTAGGTCCAAATTGTTATCGTAATAATCGTCAACCGTGATTCGTAATTATTTATCAATTATTAATTATCAATAAAAATCGTCACACAATAGTTTGAGATGTTGCTGCTGCTGCTGTTTCTTCTTCTTCTTCTTCTTCTTCCACTGCTTCCTTCGTTATAAGTCCTTTCCGTTTCTCTTTCTGCACATCTGATCGCATCTTTTTTTTTTACTCATATTATTCACACTCTCATGAAATTGTAGAGTGCAGTCGAATTTAAACATGATTCGCATGCACGAGATCAATATTGTCGGAGGCCAAGGTGAGCACGAGGTTAAAAAGAGAGAAATTATATCTTTCTCAAAAAAAAATTTTTTTTTTCAACTGTGAAAAAATAACAATAACAATATATATCAAATATTTTATCCCTTTTGTTATTAATAAATCTTCTCTTCGCCGCCTCTCTTTTTATTCCTCTTTGGCAATCTCCTCGGTTTATTGTTGTACAGTATAGTTGAAAAAAATTGCAAGAAAATGAACAAAAACTAGACAGAATAAAAAAAAAATTGAAGAAAAAAAAAGCCTACGTCTCCTATTATACATAGTATACTGGATATTTTTTATTTTTTTTTTATTTCCTATTTAATAATACAATTCAATTCAAACAGACAAACATAAGCACAAATACACACACGCGCATACGTATTTAATAAAATACTAATTTCTATTTTTTCCTTATCTTTTTCTTTCTTTTATCCCAGTTCCCTTATTAACGTTCACCATCGTTCATCGTCTTGTGTCGATTTCTGATAAGACTAATCTCCCCTTCCCCCTAACGTAAAACCGCCCTCTTCCGTTGAATTGAGTTTTTCGTTTTTTCCACATCGTTTTCCCTCTCTCTCTATCCTCTTTCTATATCTTCAACCATTTCCGTCACATTGCAGCAATCCCCTGACCACATCGTTACGATACCTTCGGTGTAATCTGCGACTGCATCATAACCATGGACTTGCGATGCATGAATGTGTATAAATTTAAAAATAATAATGATGATGGTTATCCTATATCCGTACTTTAGCACCCATAGAATAAGATCAACATACCGAGTCTCCTGTGAATAAAAAAGTGAGAGAAGAGGAGAAGAGATAACGCAACTTATATTTCGAGTTGAACCTTCCTCCTAACATCTTAATGGCCACTCACCTTGTACTCCTCCCCGATGCTTACGTAGGATACAAACTGATTTGATCGGATGTATGATATTGTTAACATTGATTGCGCGTCTATCGGCGAATTGTGAGAAGTAAATGAAGCTTCTCGTCTTTGAGATCGTATCATATATGATTATCCAACGATTTCACGATTTCTGTGATTCTATCCATTATCCAGATGAGGGTTTTCTCGTGTCTCGATTAGACACACTTCACATCCTACTTTGATACATGTACATGTTATTATCGTCGTCGTTATCATTATCATCGAACCGTTTTACTGCTAGTTTCCCTTTCTCTTTTTAATTTCATTCGAATATCATCGTTTGGTATAAGTAACTCGTAACTCCATACACATCGTTAATAGTTGGTTAGAGATAATGTGTACGGGTATCGGTACAAAAAAAAAAAGACTCATATAAATGAATTTTTTTTATGATTATAGTTGAATTTAGTATCTTTTTTTTCATTATTATGGTGGGAAGGGTCTGAGATATTAAATTCTCAATTTACAAACGAAAAAATGTATTGTACATTCTTTTTTTTTCTGTGTTTTTAGTTCTTTTTATTATTATTTTAAATTCATTTTTTTTTTTAAATTTACTTTTAAATCCTTATCATCTTATTCATATGTTTCTCGTGCAGATGTTATTGTTCTTTTTCTTATTTTTTTTTTTATTTGTTTGTTTGTCGGTCATCGTAGTAATAAGATTCGTCGTCTAGTCGGTCGCCTCTCTCCATGTTTAGTTATCCATATATTTTTTTTTCACCTTCTATCTATCCTTTTCTTCAGTTTTTCGATTCTTCGTTTTCCCCATACATCAAAGATCATAAGGATAATATATGTTACGCAGTCAAGACAAAACAGAAGGACAAACAGACAAGACAGAAAACGCAGTCTTTGCTTGCTTGCTCGCTTCAACTTTGATGGAGGGGGTTCGGGGGCAGCTGTTGCAGTCTTGGGGGTTGCAGGCCCTTTTTTTTTCTTTTGTTTACTTATTCGTTTGTTTTTTTATTATTCATTTACTTTTTTTTTCTTTGTTTTACTTTAATATTCGCGACGGCGGTTATAATATTACCGCTCGCGTTATCCTCATCATTCGCTGTCATTAAAATAATCGACCGTATCATTATCGTTAATATTAGATTTTTTTTGTTTGTTTTTTCTCTTTTTTTTTCTTTTTGTATTTGCGGGGGTTCCTCTCTCACTCTCTCTCTTTCTTTCGATTCTTCTCCTTCTCGATGTTATTCTTCATCTTCTTTCTCTACCGCACCGGTGTGTTACTGTGAAGAAAAAACAAAATGAAAACAAAATTCTTACCAAATATATATATATGTATGTATATGTATATGTATAAACGATAATGAAATTACACTACATATTATTGGTATTATTATTATTATTATTATTATTCGACAAAGATAAACTCGCTGAGCATAACTTTGACCTGATTCAGCGGATATTTCAGAACTGGAGGATCTTCCCTCCCTCTTGCTTCGCCTCAAACGGCTGACTATGCTATTATTATGCAGGAATTTAAAACCCCTTCGCTAGCCAAGTGCGAGTGTCTTAAGTTTCTTTTCTTTTTTGCTTCTTTGTTCATGTTTTTACAAATTGAATGTCTTCTTAATTTTATACGGAGTTATTATAGATCGAATTAAGATCGAAAGATAGATTCATTTATTGCGAATGATGCGTGTTAACGAACCTAATAGCCACACGAGACGAGGTAGTCGCCAAGTTTTTCGACTACGGAGGCAGCTTGTTGAGGTTGTATAGGATCCTCGTAAAGGGAAACTACAACCGCCTGCGTCGTTTTCATGCAGTGAACACCGACCTTGTTTAATTTCGCCCTGATCACACGATCCGTACCGGACAGGTATATATATCTATTGCCGGCCAAGGTTACGCCGGATGACGTCAGTATGTCTTGTTTGTCAAAGCCTTGAACGAGCTTTGCTAGCTCCTCTTTACTCACCTGGAACAGAAACGTTCGACAATCTTTGATTAACAAAAAATCAAAACAAAAAACAGCAACAATACATTTTATCAACAATTTAGGAATGATAAAAGAATACAATCAACATAAATCGATGCCATTTATCAACTGGCGTGACTAGCGAGACGGTAGAAGTATTTGCACAGCTGATGATAACGAGATAATCAAGCATACACATCGATACGTGGTGAAGTTTATTATTTACATTTTCATAATCACATAGTGAGCACGGGAATATTAAGAGATGAACGAACTTTGAATTAATTATTTCAATACTACATAGTCATCGTTAAAAGTGAGGCACTTTCCTTAAACTTCTCATTCTTCTCTACTCTGACCGGACATCGCGATATTTTGATTCTACATACAAAAATTAGTCACAAGTATGAAGAATAAACTGGCGATGGATGGGAAAATCCGATTGGCTCGGTCGATTCTTTCCAAGTTATGACAATTAGTGATTAATTATGAGTAGATCGTTAAGTGACGTCATTTAGGAATTCACCGAAACCCATAACAGGGGTCATAAAGAATTATGATAATACATGATAGATTTTGAAAGTATGCAGGTAACCTAAGGCTGCCTAGTCGTTAGTCATAATCCGTATTTACCTCTTATCTATGCACGTGGGTACGTAAACGCCGAAAAGTACCGTGTGACCCATAAATTAATATTTTAGTGACTACTAGGCATCGACTGTCTTCCACGACAATGAAAAATAGTGTCTTGAAATATCGTCAAATTAAATATTCTATGTTTGTATCACGTGTCATGAGATAAAGACGAACAAAAATATATCGGTTATCGCATTTGTACGAAAATTAGTAAATGATTGCGTGTTACTAACTCGCGACACGATAATCGATCCACCTATCGGTTCATGTATTTATCAGTTCGATAGAGCCAAATAATACGAATTCGATCGAGCCCCAAGAATTGCGAGTTAGCGTTCAGTAATTAATCTCATTCTCATAAATCGCGGTAATAAATTATCTTCGGTAAATTTGTTTTTGTTTCGTATAATACGTCAGACTGTCTATTATGATCAGAAACGTGCGAAACAATTGATTTTTGCCATTAAATCATACAGAATACAAAAATGAAAGAAAGGAAACCGAGAGCGAAGTATCGACATCTTTGCTTATCACCGTAGACGGAGAACAAATACATCAAGGTATCATGACCGAGTGCAGTAGCTAACCTAAACTCTGCTCAAGTGAGTCACCCCACATAGTTGCGAGTAACGGACGACGAACGGAGGGACGAGGGAAGAACAACGCTTGCTTGTCGCTTAGCTATAGGCTTACATTTGCGATTAGCAGCCGTTTACCATCAAACGGTTGGATCACGACTGCATTCGCAACTGTAACCTAAAACGGAACCTATCAAGGATTCCATAAGCCACTCGACTATGGAACAGTCTGAAGTTTGCTAGAATCGAGTTGGATCGGTGTCATAACCGTCAAAGGGCTCGTTTCTCGATTGTGGCCAACTTCAGATTGTTTCATCGTTAGGAATCCACCCTGTATGTAGACTCGAAGAGGCATAAGTCATGCGGTTTATGGAATCCTAACTCCACTCGATCGTTCGTTCTAAAAAGTGTTGAACGACGATAAAAGACAGTTTGTCGAGTGCAGTGTTATAGCGCGGATTCGGTCGTCGAATCGCGTTTAATCTCTCTCGTAGCATAGAGGTAAGTCGAGAGTTTGAGGCTTTCGAGGCCTCCGAGACCGAGCGAGCGAGGAGGAGCATTAGCCAACCAGCTAGCGCACCGTCCGTCCGTTCGAACGGCCGGCCGGTTTCGCCGTTTACTCTGTCGCCATGCGGGATACGTCGGAATATCCCGACGACGAGAATGAGAATGAGAGTAAAAAGGAGAAGAAACAGAAGGAGGAGAAAGGAGGCAGTAGACATCTTGAATGATTCCGTTATTTAGAAAAGAGAAAAGACAGGATAAAAAAGAAGAAGAAAAAGAGATACTAAAACCGTTGGACTTATTTTAAGAACTCCGAGTATTCTCTCCTGCTAACTTGGAATGTAAGTCTACTGTCGTTTGACTCGAGAGAACAGCGGTGTTGGGTGAAAAAAAAAATCAATTGTATACGAAAATTTCAACACCGGTATCGTTAACAACGGTAATAATGATAATATTCATTCGATTTTCGAACGATTCGTCATGTGGTAGATAAAGTGACTAAGCGAGGAGGGGAGGGGAGTGGGAGTGGGAGTAAATCGTTGAAGAAAAATAAATTGTCTATATTTACGATATTATTAGTATTTTAGTTTTATAATTAATTTTCGTCTATTACACAGTTATTACGAACATTGATATTATTATAATAAAAAAAGCGAAAAATATATATAAATTGTAGAAATATAGAATATAAAAAACTAAACAAATTTTAGTGGAGGATTTAACGTAATGCAGAATGAAAAGAAGAGAGAGAGAAGTTTAATATCGATCGATTTCTAGTGTGTTTCGTGCTCGAACCTTTACACACTCACACATCGCATTCGTGTATGTATTTAAAAATCGTGTAGACGAAATGAAGCATAATTAGTCGAGAACAATTAACTACTCTCATATTTCTTCAATACCGTGAACAAAAAATATATACATATTCCCACGTAGCGAGGGAGAGGGTAAGAGCCGGCAGCGGTCGCCATTTTGATATTCGTAACCGGAAAGTGCAGCAGCAGCAGCAGCAGGCCGAAAGAACGAGTGGTGCAAAAATGATATTAGTCACATTTGATTCATCGTTTCTGTAAAGCCTAAGGGGCACATCGAAGCTTCTGGATTATCAACGTGGACACGATCGTGTGTTTCAGCCCCGGCGGTTATTCCGACGGAGGAAATCACGTCCACACCCTTTGTAACCGTCGTGAACGCAGCCCGGTTCCTCGTTTCGCACGATTTTACGATATTTAGGCTAGTTTTCATTCTCGATTAGATGGGTGAAAGGTGTTGAAAAGTATTTTTACTCACTTCAAAGCCCTCGGATTTTGCCCACAGGTTACCGTCGTGTCCGGCGATAGCCGCTTTGGTGACACATCTCGAAGCGAGCAATTGCTTGTCAACGTAATCCTGCCAGCTCATTTTGGTGGTAAACACACAAAAAACGTTGGATAACGTAGAAAATATGTTATATAGAATGAATTAACTTCAAATTACAGAGTTAGAGGTTTTTTTTATAAGAAATAAAAAAAACCTATTAGCTACTAGGCTTTAACGTCACTGAGCGAAGAGACACACAACCCGAATCACTTCTGCTGACTGACTGACTGACTTGACTGAAGCGCCGAGTATTCTCGACTCTCGCGAGTGAGACGATGAGCTTTGCGTATGTGTGTGTGTGTGCGTGTGTGCGTGTGTGTGGGGCGAGTCGGAGAGTCTAATAGCGAATGTATTAAACGACGTTCGAAATCCTACGACTCTGGTTGCTCGATTATTCGCTATCTCTGTATCTGCGCCTCTGGATACGCTGCCTCCTCTAGCTTCGGTTCGACTATCGCTTCTATAAGCTGTGCTTTGTCGCGCGATACGCCTGACTCACACACCTCGTTACACGGAAAACCTGCGCGCACACAAGCGCGTTCGACACACGCCCTTGTCCAACGCCGTCGCACACGGTCCTCTCTGTTCCGTTCGTGTATCAATGCGCGGGGGCTTCCTCGAGCCGCAGGGAACGCGCGAACGGAACGGCGGAACTGGACCGATGCCGGTCCGAATATATTCTAGAAACTTTATACAGATTTTTGGACTTATGATAGTCACGTTCGGATCGGATAAACGGAGTGTGAGGATTGAGGAATTTTTCTTGAGTCTCATTTCACGCTGCAAGCAGCGCGGTTAGGATTTTTATTGCTATTATTTGAAAGAAGAGTCCCATTGGTGTTGACAAGGGACTAGTTCTCGATCGCGGAGTTATTTCCTGTCCGGTGACGCAGAGTCTAGACGCTAGGTGGCGACACTCGGACCCTTTCAGACCAGAGTTTTTATGCACTCTCCTCTTTTTTCGGAAATTAATGTACCAAATTCGGACAGAATTGTTCCGCCCATTTTTGCAGGATCTGATTATCGATCGATATAATAATAGCATGATGGATTTTATCATATATATATATATATATATGTACTTTAGAATTTTATAAAATAAGATTTAAAAATGTATAATTGGATAGGTTCAATTATTTTAATGCGTTTTTATTATTTGATTATGAGAATAAACAATCTACATTCCCATGGCTCCTCCTCAGCCTCCATCCTTCTTCTTCTTCTTCTGCACCGAACATCCAACATCCGAAGAGACAAACAAATCTTGACAAAGTCTCTGTCACTAAAAAATCAAACAATTATAAAACAGAGAAAAGAAAAGAACGACGACGACACGACGAAGCGGCAATCGGATTCGAAGACTGCAGATGACGAAGAAGAAAAAAGGACAAAGACGATAGGAACAAAATTCACACTGAAAGAAAAATGGACGGCATCTAGAAGATTAAGATAGTTATATCAGATTTTAAAAATGTTCCATGCAGAATGGTTTGAATATTTCATCGCGGAACAAAAATAGCAAAATAGAAAGAAGAACCAAAGCAATCATGAGATGAATTTGCTAATGATGAAAATGAGCTAATCGAATGATATGATATGATGTATGTTATGTATACGTTGTCCTAATAACTTTATTCATTGAAAATTTCTGTGTACAGTTACTAATAATTACTTCAAGCCGTATTAAAAAAAGACAAGATTTGAGACAGAGAAAAAAAAAACTAACAAACTGAATCGCAATTGACTGTATTACAAAAAAAAAGGTAGCGATAAAAACTGTGTGGAATATATTTATAGGATTTTTTCTTCTTATTCTATCATGTCTTCCACCTCCTTCGTCTTATTCGATTGAAGTACTTAATTAGACTAAAGAGAAAAAAAATAAAATAAACAATTAAATTATGAAATCTAAGCTCGACTATAAACAGTAAAAATTAATTATCCTTTTTTTTTTAGTAAAATACTGTACTCGATGGAAAAAAGAACAGAGAGAAGAATGTAAAAGTAGAGACACACAAGCAAAAAAAAAACCGAGAAAATAGAACATAAAAAAAAATAATATATCGACCGAAAGATTCGTTACCTTATCACTATCATTACTACAACTATTACTAATCGTTTCATCGACGACAAAACCATACCACAATTTTTATTTATTTTTTTTTCTATAAAAGTTTATCGATTATTATTTGTAAATGTATATAAATAACGTTACGATTATCCAAGTATGGTTTTGATGCCTAATAATTAATAATTTCTTCTCGACTACCCGTTACGTTTGAACAGGAATAAAATGTTGATTAAAAAAAAAAAAAAATGAAAAAAAAAATAATAAAAATAAACCCAACGAGTAGACAAGTTCATAAAATTCCTCTTGTAGTTCCTTTTCTTTTTCGTTCTTTTTTATTAATTATAATATTAAATACTCACACCATGTATACGAGAGAATAAGAGAAAAAGATTATATATCAAACAGTTTCTTGAGAAGCGCCCTTGTTATTGTTGTTGTTGTTTTTTTTTATTCCTTTTTATTGATTTATTTATTGTATTATTATTATTATATAATGAAATTGTTTTTTTTTTCTTTTTTATGATTAAAAATATCCTATATCGGATATTTTGTTGTTGTTGTTGTTGTTGTTGTTTCAATTATTTTCTTTTCTTTGTGTATCTTGTCCTTCTTCTTCTTCTTCTTCTTCTTCTTCTCCTTTTGTTATTTTCTATAACTTCTTTTTTCTCTTCTTCAATTCTTGTTGGTTGTTGTTGTTGTTGTAATTGTTAATTGATTTTGTTTTGTTTCTTTTTTAGTTTTCTTTTTTTGCAAATGTTTTTTTGTTTTCTTATTTTTTTCTCTCTTTATTTAGATCAAATCAGCGACGTTCATTGGCATCTCGTCGATATGCGTGTTGTAAAATTGCTCGATATCTTTCAGAGTACGCTTGTCATCCTCTGTGACAAAGTTTATCGCTACTCCTTTACGACCAAAACGTCCACCGCGTCCGATTCTATAAGAAAAACAAGAAAAAAATCAAATTAGTCATCAATTAATCTCAAACTTTCACCCTAGTTCAGAGATCTCAAGCCCTCACCTATGAATGTAGTTTTCACGGTTCGACGGCAGATCGTAATTGATGACCAGGGAGACTTGCTGGACGTCGATACCACGGGCTAGTAAATCGGTGGTGATTAGAACTCTGGAAGAACCAGTTCGGAATTGTCTCATGATGACGTCACGCTCCTTTTGCTCCATGTCTCCGTGCATAGCCGACACGGTGAAATCCCGATGATGCATGTTGTCCGTGAGCCAGTCGACCTTGCGTCTCGTGTTGCAGAATATCACAGCCTGAGTGATGCTCAGGGTGTCGTAGAGGTCGCATAGCGTCTCTAGCTTCCAATCTTCGCGTTCGACGTAGACGAAGAACTGCTTGATACCCTCGAGAGTCAGTTCCTCTTTCTTCACCAAAATGCGGATTGGATTTCTCATGAAGCACTTGGAGACGTCCAACACGTCGGCTGGCATCGTAGCCGACAGCAGGATCACCTGAATAATGATAATAATTGAATAAACACGACGAAAATGAATAACGGCAGAGGATAGTCGATCCGTTACCTGCACTTCGGTTGGAAGTAGTTTAAAAACGTCGTGGATTTGATCCTTGAAACCACGCGACAACATCTCGTCGGCTTCGTCAAGGACGAATAACTTGATGCTGCTCGCGCGGAGAGAGTGTCGACTGATCATGTCGTACACACGGCCAGGGGTTCCGACGACTACGTGGATACCCGCCTCCAGTTTTCTCATGTCCTCGCGGACGTTGGTACCTCCGATACAAGCGTGGCATTGCGCCTGCATGAAATCGCCGAGGGCGATCACTACTTTCTGGATCTTCGTCGCGACGGAGAAAGATAGAATTAAAAAGTGAACAAGTCGAGCTAAAATGGTGAAAAAATTGACTGGAAACAAACCTGTTGGGCGAGCTCACGAGTCGGAGCCAAAATCAGAGCCTGGCACTCGCGAATACTTGTGTCTATCTGTTGCAGGATAGAAATAGAGAACGTCGCTGTTTTTCCAGTACCTGTGGAGACACGGGAAGTCAATAGAACCGAGATTTGAGCATTAAAAGAAGATATTTGGGCTCCGAGAGACCGAATTGAGCGCAGAAATGCGATATTTCCTCACCAGACTGAGCCTGAGCAATAACGTCATGTCCTTTGACGCACGGAAGAATAGCTCGCTGCTGGATAGCCGAGGGCTTTTCAAAACCGTAGGCATAGATACCTCTCAGCAGTTCCTCCTTCAAGTTCATATCATCAAAGTTGTCGACGACCTGAGAGACGAAGAGATGATACACGGGGTATGAGCTAAACGTCGCAGATTCAACTTACAACTTCCCAGTTGGACTCGATGACTCCGTCCGGATCCATACCCGGTGGTCCGTCGTATGCGGGCTGTTCGCCCTCGCTCGGACCATTTTTAGAGTCGCCCGACCATTGATCTTCGTTTCTATTGACGATAATGAAACGAAACGTTCGATATAATAATATATATGTTATCAGATTTTGCTAGAAGCGTGAACAACACGCGGATGACTCATGGCAGCCAGTGTCTGGACTGACCCTCAGATGACTAACAAAGGAGAAGCGGAAAACGGCCAAAGAGCGTTATTCGAGTTTCGCGACGATTTTGATAAAACAGCGAATATGTAATTTGCACAAATAACGGCAGAGCGATGGAATAATCAGCGAAAATACAAAAAGAATGATTCAAAGATCGAGATAAGATGTTCAAAATCGATGATGATTTGTAGAAAGAAGAAATCGCGAGATCATATTTTTGATAAAATTCGGTGGATACGGGGTGGAGAAACGTGGTACGTAGATGACAAAGTTTGATGTGATCGCAACGCCATGTTGTCAGGCTGGCGCTCGTGCATCAAAGCCACCAGTCGTGCGGCAGATTGGGATGTGATATTGCAAAAACGGTTGGGGAAGGTTAATTCGTTGTTGAATAGGGCTTCGCGTATCGTGGGATTAGTATCTGGCGTTTAAATTCTATTCGGGGTGATTGGCGGTTTTATATCGTTCAAAGTTACCTTCTTTCGGACGTATACGACATGTTCCACTCACAGTAGCGCGACGGAAAGGACGAATTCTTATTGCGTCACGGTGAATATTCCTACGCACGCCGTGAGCTACTAAACGGCGCTGGCGTGTATCGCGGGGACAATTAAAAGGAGGCTTTTTTATTTTTATTTTTACTATTACGGGTACGGATATAGAGCCGTTAATTATTGTATGATACTTTAGGAATTTTTTGCATGCCCTAAGCGATAACGGTTTATGATTTTTTATTATTTTTAGATAACTTTGTCACTTCTGCGCATAAGAGGAAACTGCGTACGATCAGATACCCAGAATCCCTTGCGACAATGTGAACCGCGAGGTCGTACGAATAATGGCGGGAAATTTGAAAAATATTACACTTTTATTTCTGTAAAACGATTATTCTTTACAATTTATCACTTTATAATATCGTATCGAGCTGTATTCAAATTGTTTAAAGGTTTGAAATAACAGTTCAAACTCTCTTTTATGATTATTATATTTTATTTGGATATATTAACGTTTCTTTTTTTTTAATCATATATTTTTATATATCTTATAACTTTAAACGGACTAAAAAACATGTGTGATTATTGACGAATGTTTGATCAAGTGGCCAGCAGAGTAAAAATTATGTATTCTAATTGAATTAAAAATCGACATTGATATGCCGCCCTTTTTTTTTTTGGATACAATATATGAAGATCTGTGATTCACTCCTTTTTCTTTTCCTTTTATTTGATTTCAAGATCCTCAAAAAATGTATAATTTTATCAACTAATATTATTAGACGATACGATATAATATCTCTGATCGATTATATTTATCCTACGATATCACACTTCAATACTTCACATATATCCCAATTATTGCATACATGAATATAAGGTGCAAACATTGAATTGCAATATTTCTAGAATATATTTTATTACAGATTGCAATACTTATGCGCAATTACGCGGATTTATTAGAAAACTTTATCGCACAACCGTTTTTGTTTCTTTAATATTCTCCTCTACCCTTAAGTATCATACGTCTATATTGCAATTATCACTCTACGGGGTGAATTTCTAACGATGGAACAGACTGAAGTTACCTAGAATGCAAAAACAAGCTCAGACAGTACCGAACTAATCCAATACCGTCCAGAAGCCCATTTCTTCATTCAAACTGTTTCACCGTTAGGAATCATCCTGTATATATTATCTTACATGTATATGGAGCAAAGCGATCAGATTCTCATCGTCTCCGTTGTTCATGAATGAATGACTAAGAAAATAGTCCAATGAACCAATCATCATGAAAACTGGATCTTGGCATGCTTTGATTTATAGCTTGATTAGACGCACGAGATCTGTACGATGCCGGCCCGATGACATGAACTGCATCAATAATGAAAGAATATTGCTAATTATCAGACTAGCTAGTCAAAAATTTTCTTTGGATACTTTCAAGAATTATCCAGGAATTCTGTCGAATTTAACAATTGCCAATAGCTCTTTTCTTCCAAGAAGCTTCATTCATGTCGGAAAAATCTATCGAACAAACCAACTCGGTAGTGATCATAGAAACTGAAAATAGTATCAGTTCTCCTACGTAAAAAACCTGATCCGGTTCACATGAAAGCGCAACCGAGTACCAATAGCAGTACAGCGATTGGAAATATGGTATATATGCCCATCCGAGGATGGCACGTTGAAGTAAGTAGGCTGAGGTCGTCATCGGCGTTGCCGATTCCGTCCTTAGTGGGCACCTCGACTATCACTCTGTCGGCAGACAAGAAGTCGATGGAGAAAGAGCACTCGGTCCGGTTCAAGCAAGACTCTGTCAGATTTTCGTACTGAAAGGACGGCTTGTATATGTCGAATATCGCGTGCACATCGTTTGAGACGATGTCATTGTCGCTGTAAAATATATAGTAGTAGTAGCCACTGTCCACCACGTTGTGCTGCGTCTGTATCCGCTTGCTGTTAAGCAGGAAAGTTATGTTAGTGCACAACTTCGATGGCTCGAACTGCTGCGCCAGCAGCACCTGACCGTCGTAGCAGGTCAGCAAGCCGTTCTCAAAGCTCGACAGCGACGAGTCCTCGTCCGATGCAGTAAAATTCAGAGCATTTCCCCCGTGCTCTATCCCTCGGTCCAATAGGAGCGGAGCATTCACGCCGGTCGGGCTCCTCTTAGCTCTCGAAAGAACTTGCTCACCCTCGTCGTTCTCTCCCGGCGGTTCCGAGTCAGAGTTCAGGACCGATGCCAATAATCGGATACGTTCTTCGCGATTATTGTCTACGGAGCGCTCGGAGTGTCTCTTGGATGTGGATTTCTTCGGTTTTTCATATTTAACACTCCCGGTGTTGTTCTCTCCGTCGGTACCGAGCTTCTCGATGCCATTCATGGTCCCGTTTTTACCCAAAGTGTGTCTTTGGATGTGGCTAATAGCCGTTTTGCGCAGCAATTCTATCTCAGAATCCGTTGCGTTGGGATAATCTTTGGGACGACTTTTCAAGGCATCCGCCTCATTCAAGATCTGATTCTCTGCGGGATTTATTACTTGAGCGTTGGATCGAAAGGTGACTTGCACCTGCTGCCCTGCGCCGGGCTCCCTGAAGGGCTTTTTGTTCTCGTTATGGTTCATCATACCGCAGGTGCGCAAGCTGCGCTCGCCTTTAACGACGAGGAGAGAAGCGCCTTGGAATCTGGAATCAGAATAACTTTCAACCGCCGCGCAAGGGTTCGAACCTCGTCCAGTATCTACCTAGAGCAGACCGAGAGAGCTACCGTTGCCCCTTTTAGAAGATAAAAACCCCAGTATTCCAGAGTGTCGTCAGGCAGCGTCATGCTTTTCTTAAGCCTTATGTGCTTCCAAGACGAGGTCACCTCCGGCTGCTGCGATACCTTGAAGGCGTGAAACGGTCTGTCCATTTTCAAAGTGTGTTCCTGCGCAGATTAATCCTAGATACAATTCGGAGTAAACGAGTGTTAGGAATTCGCCCGGTTATCACAAAGCAGGTCTTACGGAACAGAATATCGTCGATATCCCGTCTTCTATCTCCATTATGTCAGACTCTGCCACGGAGTATGTGACGCTGGCGTACAAACTGTGCCGCAGGTACAACGGAGCTATTAGCAACAAAGTGGGCAGTACCGCCGTCAGCGTACAGAAGATAGCGACTCTCGTTATACCCTGCATTGCGAAGATTAGAAACTGCGGAAATATTCCCTCCGTCAATCTCACGATGAATTTTCTGTTTGGCGTGTGATAATTGACAAGAGTCTAAAATTCTTGGTGTGTAAAATTATTCTAATGATTGGGAAAAATTAGACAGTTGAGTGAGCCGTGATTAAGTTTTTCAAAATTGACTCAAACTACAAGCAACGCAGTTCATTTTATCACCTTCGCGCGAACCGATTACACGTATCGAACACCTAATGCTCAAGTCAACTGTGACGACGACTAAAGACAAATTTTAGCAAAGCAGCAATTTGTTGACATAGCTGTGCTTACGTAATTTTTCATCCTTATACCAGTTCCGTGTATTCATTTTGTGAATATAGTAAGATTGGAATTTGAATTTGAAAATTATTTTTTACATAGAAATTAATTCTGTCATCAAGTCAATATATAATTAATATCTATAACAATGATTTAATTTTGAATAATATAAAAAATTATATTTCTTAAACAATAGAGAATTACTTTTCAATGAAGTATGATTTGTTGTTCTAGGATAAATATTTCCGCAAATATGTGTAGAACAATGATTGTAGTGTGTATACACTACTGTTTAACAAGAATAATAAATATAAGAAACTTTTAAATTGCGTGATAATGACGATGATACGATAAATTGAATGGAATTTTTTTTTTTTTTTTATATATATATTTTCCTTCAACAGTCAACGATTTTACATATATAGTTATTACATAGAATTGAATAGGTGCGATTGCTTCAGTTGTAGGTAGAGGGGTCTCTGCAAGACTCCCGACCGTCAGCTAGTAGATAACAGCTGTAAGCTAATGATAATAAAACATTAACGAAGTATATGGGTGTTGATAAATAAACGTGGCAGTCTTTACACAACGGGGTCATGTGATGGATATACATGACACATACATATGTGTGGCTTCGCTATAAGTCCTTCGCAATATATATTGAACGTGTCTATCTATGTGCTATGTAGCGTTTTTTTTTTCTTGTCAAATTTAACCACCCGGTATAAAAAAAAATGAAAAAATTAAAAAAAAATTATTTGATTACAGTAATAACATATTTATGTATATTTTTATATGAATTTTCACCTTATATTATATTATATAATCATAAAATATACACAATAATGATATTCAGATGCTAAATAGTTATAATTTTAAAAAATGTGATATTTTAATTATTATTTTTCTGTTTTTCGTAACAAAAAAAAAGAAAAAAAAACTACGAAAATTTCAATGTTCAAATATTTCTAAAAGTTCGTAGAAACTATTTTTCTATCTACATTCGATATTAAACGTTTTTCGTAATGTTCTCAAGTGAAAAATTTTATATTTTTTATATTTCGAAAAAATTTTAGTTTTTTTTTTTTTTTTTTTTGTCATCAACAACTTTTTTATTTTTATTTTTTCAAACAGGCGCTTTAACTGCGATGCGCCTAATCCTATGCAACTCGCACATCATTTTACGCTACTATTTGATTCAAAAAACCGCGCGCGAATTCAAAATTTGTTACTTTTAGAAGAGAACAAAAAAAAAAAAATATTCAAAGATTGAATTTTATACAAAATTAGAAATTTTAGTTTTTTAAATCGTACTTTTAGTCTTCAAAATCTACTATAATTATAGATGTAACATGTGTAACTGATTGATTGAGGGAATTATAGAAATAAAAGAAGCTCCATGTTTTTATATATTTTTTTTTTAAATCGCAAATATCAATCTTATATTTTATTCCATGTTTTATATACAGATGCTATATGACCATATAATGTATTTATAGTATTTATATACAGAGGATATTAATTACTACCAGCTATTGATAAATCTTTGTTAGCGACTCGAGTTATCCATTAATCCTTGTATTGTTCGTATCGTTCGAGTGCTGATGAAATGACACAATACCACATATTTAACTTTTGTCTTTCGTTACTATTTTTCTTTCACTTTATTTCCTTAGATTTTTTATAATTACGAAAAATTTAACTACACAAAAACTAATTTTTTGTTTATTTGTATATTCGTTTTTTTTTTTTGTTTCTTTTTGAAGAAAAATATCTATTTACAAGTTTTTTTTTCTTGTTGTCTAATAATAGTAATAATAATAATAATAATAATAATAATGTACAAACATCTCGATCACCATTTCATACCATAAGAGAAAAAAAAGAATAGAAAAATTTCAACAAAGTACCTTTTTTGTTCATTATTCATCATATTTTCATCTTTTCGTTTTTTTTTTTTTGCCCATTTTCGTTTCGTTTTTCTTACAATAATATCAAACATATCATATGCGTAATAGAAAAAAAAAGAGATACACACACACTCACACACTTGCCATTATTTAATTATTTTAATACTGGCGTATATGAAAATACGTAAGTCTACGTGAATTCGTAAAGTTTTCTTTTTTTTTCTTTTTTTTTTCACATACAACAAACAAGAAAAAATTCCCCCTTTAAAGCATCTTTGCAGCAAGTTTGATAATATATGAATAAACAAAAACAAATTTTTTTGTTTTACGCTTTTTAATATTAAAAATTTTAGAATTTCGACTTTTTTTTTTTTTTGCTTTGTTTTCAATGTTTATAATTTGAAAATATATCAATTTTCAAACGGCTCTTCGTAGGTTCTAGTCTTTTTTAATATCGTTTTAGTGATCATTAGCTGCTTTGTAATTGCCTTTTCGACATTTTTTTTATTCTTATTAGACGCAGACAGATGTTGAAAAGTGTCTTCCAGGGCTCTTCTAGTCTTCATAAGACGTCGTTTCAGCGCCTCGTTCTCTTGCTTCAATACTTCCATTTCGTTCAGACCTACGGTTAACAAATAATAGAAAATTAAAACAATTTTTCACTTCACTGTATCTAATCTCATCTTATTTCAAACATTCAATTAGAACTTGTGGGTTAATTAAATATCTGGCTGGCTAAGCTATAGAAGTTTTCGTCTCTTTTTTTTTTGTTTTTCTTTTTTAATAACAAACCAAGGGAAATGATGAACTTATTCGTTTCTTTCGAGAGACAATTTTAGGAAAATAGAATATGAAAGCTTTTATCTGAGTGGTTGATCAATAGTTCTCGTTATATGAGTCTTTAAAACGCACAGAAAGATTAGAATCTCAAATATGATCAATATAACTTGATATTATCAATGATTGAAGAGTTTAAGTCGATCTTAGAAAGAATTACTGATACCATCAGAGAAAGAGAGCCGACGAACAAGAGAGACAGATAATAAAACGACGAATATTCATGCATTTGACAATTGAGGGAAATTATGATCGTGATTTTCGACAAACAGTCATGTCTATGCTACATGAATTTACCGAATAAATATAGTTTTTTTTTACTTCTTTTTTATAGACAAAGAAGAAAAAAAGGTGAATTAGGGCTGTAAGTAATCGAGTGCCAAAAGCGTAACGTTGAACTTAACTGTTCAGAATACATACTATAGTTATGCCCACCTATAAAAGTAAGAATAATACATGATTAAAGAAACACTAAAATATAGGAAAACTCAAACCATTAAAGAAAATAAATTTTATATTCAAAAACCACCTTCTGTAGGCAGCGGGCTTTCGCTGTCCAAGTCTCTAAGTTCTCGACTGGTGTTACAATTTTCATCCTCGCTCAAGAGATTCGTCATCGATTCAGTTATCTTCAATGTATCTTTCAGAGGTCGCGTCGTCGTCATCGCGGCGTCGCTCTCTATCCCCAGGTCGGGGGAACAGCTGGATTTGCTACGGCCCGTGAGGGCCGGGTAATTTATCGGTAGCCAGTATTGAGAGCCCTGAGAGCAATTGAACATAGAACGAATTAGGCCTCTGAGAAGAGAAAAGAGAACCGAGGCAGCGACTTTTGCATTAATTACGTTGTAAGAGTGATATTCCTGGATTATATCGTCGCAACTTTGTTTGATCGTTGTGTCGGTCGGAATTGACGAAACGCCGCTTGAGCTGGGCGCAGAATCGCTCGCTTCGCAGGCCATGACGTGCCGCCTCAATTCTTTATTCACCATTTCTAACTCTTGCATTCGTATTCTATGCGAGTCGTTCAGCTGGTTGAGGTCGGATATCTGGAAAAATAGAACCAAGAGAATGAGAATACAGCTTTTTTACGCTCCTGAGACAACAAAATTCATCAAAGAATTGAATTTTTCTAGAAGATTTGACAAAATAATCTTCAAAATTCAATGAATGAAGAAAAAAATGTTGAAAAGTTAGTTAAAATTGTAAAAATACTATTTATCTTCAATATTTTCGAGTTAAAATCGTCAAAAAGCCTTCATAATAATGTAATAAAAGATAAACCACATCGTCTCGACCTCTTTTGTGAATTTTTCGTGTAGAGATCTGAGCGTGACTTCGTATCGTCCTTCGTTTCTCCGCCCGTCTTGTTCGAGCCTGAGTTTTTCGTTAGTTAATTTAGTATTCTCGACGAGAACCTGGGAGTGCGAAAGCGTGATCTGGTCCATCTCCTTGGTGATCGAAGCGAGCTCTTTCTTGGCCGCTTCCATTTCCTCCTCCATTTTCTTGATCTTAGATCTCAGCTGCAAGGAACGAAGATGATAAAGTTAACGACTCTAGCGGAGTGAAAAAATGAACAACGTGAAATCAACTATAATCACCGAGTCATTTTCCCTGTTCAGAGCAGTCAGCATCTCGCACGTTTGCCTCTCCGCGTTTTCTTTGGCTTGTAAAAGCTCAGCTTTCTGCTTCGTCAGTTCGACAGCCATGCTTTCAACGTCCGTTATCTTCTTTTCCAGCTGCGCCTTGCGGAGGCTGTTGTGTCTTCCTTCCTTCCTGAGCGTCTGGCACTCTTGGATTCTCTTATCCAAAGAGGAATGAAGCCTCTCGCAGAATCTCTGCGACCGTTCAAACTTCGTTATCAGAGGCGCCAGCTTTTCTTCAAATCTCTGCAAGGTGGAACAAGAATCTTTCAAATCTATCACGTCGAACGTTAAAACTGCGGAGGAGTTATAAATAAATTTGAAATAAAAACTGGGTCAAGTCTCTGAAATATTGCGACGGCTTCCCAAAACACGGGAAATGTTGTGACGCAACTACTCACATCATCGAACAGAGTCTTCCTGGCCAATTCGCTTCTCAGAGCGTTCAATTCCGAGTAGATGAGATTGTTGGTTTCCTTGAGTTCCTGTATATGACTCGTAACGTCCAAATCATTGAGATCGTTCTGATAGGTCTTGTGGTACGGAACGTAGTCGACAGAGTCCTCAGAGTCGCTGAAGGTCTTTGTGTACTTTGAGAATCTGCTTCTATTCGCGGTCCCCGCCTTCTGTCGGGCTTCTTGGAGTCCGATCCTGGCCAAAGAAACGGTTCTATCCGGTTCAGAGAACGCCTCAGAGTCCGAATGGGCCGAGTTATGCTTCTTATTCAAGTCCAGAACGTTTTCGGAAGCGCTTTTCTTCCCCACGCTTCCGTCGAGCCTCTTCTCCTCCGACTGATTCCTGGGGGCGTCTCCGCACGACGAACGCGGTACGAAGTCGTCCGGTAAAATTTTCGAGTCCAGAAATACGTCCAAAAATATCTTCTTATGCTCCTTGCTTATCGTGTCGGAGTGATTCGCCTTCCTCAACATCTCCTTCATGAATCTGACCAGCTCCTTCAAGTGCGTTCTCAAAAGCTCGCAGTACTTCCTCGCCCTCTCAGTCTCGGAGCCCGAACTCTCCACCTCGTTTCCTATGTCCGGTTTCGATATCAACTTCAGCCATTTCAGGTAATCGATTTCCTTCTCGAGCTCGGTTCTCTGGTCGACTAACTTCTGGACGTAATTCTTGACGGTTTTAACGTCTACGGTCTCTCCGTCGTTCACGTAAGTCAGTTGGACCGCGTCGTTGGTGATTTTCACCTGGATTCCAACGTCCAGAAGTTCCTTGATCAACGCCGAGACCTGGGAGCCCGGATTGTCCAGGTTCCTGCCGTGGCTCGCGGTCATGTGATTGTGGAGTTTCGCGATCTCCTTATTCTTGCTCCATAATTCCGTGTTCACTAGTTTCTGGAGGTTCTGGGTCCTGATCTGCAGCTCTTTGCTCAGTTGCTCTATCTTCAGATCGCGCTCTTCGATCGCTAATTTGGCGGACGTCAGTTCGTCCCGGAGATTGTTTTCGTCGGTCCACTTGCTGGCCGCGGAGGCGTCCCGCCTTTCTTCTATTTTGAGACTCGCCTTGTTGTACGCTTCCTTGAGTTTGTCCAGTTCCACAGCCTTTTCCGATATCTCTAGGCGCATCGCGTTTCTCTCCGACTCCAGACTCTCGATTCTCTCTTCTCGGTGCTTGAGCTGCTCTTGTACTTCCTGGAGAATGAAGAAAGGGAAAGAAATCAGAACGGAGCGTAAAAATAGTGGAAAACTGTTCGGATCTTGTATTTGCGCTCACCTGGGACTCGGCTTTGATCTGCAACTCTAGTTTATTCTTCTCCGCTTTGATGGTATCGATCTGTACCCTAAGATCGTTGATCTTAGTTTCCATTTCCTCAAATCGTTGCTGTAGAAAGAAAGAAAAAACGATTTCCCTATCATCAATGAATAAACACAGAGTCTGAAGATAACGATTTTTCATACAAAGATCGAACTTTATTGAAAATTAATTCACATTAACAGAAAAAATATTACATTACAATCGAACGAACAAAATTTATCGGTAAAGATTCTAGTTTTTAGTTTTTAGTTTTCTTTGGCCAACGTCTCGGTGGTACAAGCGTGACAATAACTGGTTCCTGTAAGATTTTTATTCAACTGTTCAAACAAAATTTTGCTACAAAAAAATGTGGAGCTAGCGAGAGATGAAAAAAAAAAATTCTTTACATACCTCCATTCTGACCGAGGCGCAGAGACACGAGAACATGTTACGTTACTTTTAGTATTTCTGTTTATCAATAGAAGATAAATGAATGGAGAATTTTCTTTGTCTACTTAGTCACGTATTTTATTAAATAAAATACGTGCAAGTATTGATAAAAACTAGAACAATTTTGTATCCTCAGATTCACATGACTCTAATTCCTGACGTTGTATAAAGAACGCGGAGATAGAGATTATTGTACAACGATCGGTGAGAGAAAACTAGGAGAGTGCGTTACTGCGGCGGGGTGACTAAAGCCAGTTTTAAAAGCCAGAAGCAGCATGGAGAGGCGGCGGTTCTAAACTACCAGTCTGATTCTATTATTAGAAGAAAGGAAGCGGCGTCTTCTCTTCTACTTATAAACGCATTGCGCTAACTATCCTGAGATTTGAGGAGTTTCATTCGTTTCGATCAATTTTTTGCTGACCCGTTAGGTATTAGCTAAGCTTGCACAATAATTATTTAACACGACGTACGTAAAATGGCAAAGTCAAAGGCAACGGCGCAGGCTTAGAGTTTCAACATTTCTACCCAACGGAGACCCAAAATCTATTTTAAAGTGAAACGTAACACTCGGCGGGACGGTTTTTTATCCTTTTCTAAACAAGATAGCAAGAAAGTAAACAAGAAGAACAAACTAATTCTTTTTTTTTTTGTTTAAATTGACTTTAATGAAGAAAATCTTGTATTTACAATTAGATCAGAGATTTGAGTTTGAATGAATAATTAGTTAAATTCAAAACAGATATTTTCTCATTCTTGAAGAATAGGAAAATAAAGCAGCTGCAGAAAAATATATAGTCATGCAAAAAAAAATATTTTCAATTGTCGGAATAAAGCGAACGAAGAAGAAGAAGTAGAAGAAGAAATGATAATCAGTAGTGACTCTGGAATAAAAAAGCAGAGAAAAAAAGAACTGTACTTAAACAACCAATTAAAAGCAGGCAATTAAAAGCTTCGAATAATGATGATAATTACCAAAAGTATGAATAATCAGGGTCTTTACTAACTTTTTTTCGTTTGAATTCGTCTAATCAAGGTTTTACACTCATTTGAAATTGTTAGAAAGATCGATTTGAGGAAATTTGAATGATATTTGATCATAAAAATCCAAGAAACTATTAGAATTGTGAAAATACTTTGTTAAAATATTGCCACGTACAGATTTTCGTTCCGTCACGTTACGTTGCGCGACGTGTACCAAGTGGAATAATTTTTTTCCATTTCTTTGACTGTTTACAGCCTCAATATTCGCATTGAAGATTGAATTCATGCCATTATACGACTTTTTGTCGTTTTTTAGTGGCAGAAGGTGGTAGAATTTTGCTTTTTATGCGTCCTTTCCATTCAATTTTCCACATGATCAATTTTCAACAACGATAAAAAGTCAATAATTTTTGCATAATTTATACAACACACGACCCTTGATATTCTAGAAATAATGAATCAAAAGGATAATAGAAATTGTGTAAAGACCTGATTGCACTCGTCCCTTTCCGGATCGTCGGGCGCCCCGTTGACCTCTCGCCTAGGGTTGTTGCTTCGTCGATTAGATTTGCTGGTCTCCTGGCTCCTGGGTCTACTGAGTTCGACTTCAAGTTCCATAATCTTTCTATCCTTCTTCAGAAGTTTGTCTTCGAACTGTTCCTGCCTCTCGACAAAGTACTGGATCATTTTAAGCGCCTTTTCATGGTCGTCCGTGAGCTTTTTCAATTTTTGATCCGAAGCTTCGGCAGATTTTTTGGCATTGCACAGCTTCAGCGTCAACTGCTTCTTCGCCTCCTCCTCTTCTCGCCGCTGTCTCGACTCCTTTTCTTTTTCTCTTTCTTCGACCTCCTGAAATGAACGCAAATATTGGATAAAAATCTAAGGGTCAAACTTCTCAATCCGGTTTCGCACCTTAGAATACTCCTTGACGTCCCTAGAGCTGCTCCTCTGCAGGTGGCCGCTGTGCCTGACCCCCTTTTCCCCCCAATCTAGGGGATTGCTGCTCCGTCCGGGACTCCGAAGGCATCCTGATCTCTGGCCCATTGAATTTGTACGATGATCATCGACGGGACTCGTGGGAGGTGAGCAACTCCTCAGTTTAAGAGAATTGTTTTCAAACTGGAAATAAAACAGTTGATTAAAAATCTCTTCGATTTCAAATTCTAATCACGTTACTCACTTGAGAAAGGAGCGTTTTATGCTTGTTGTTAAGTTCAATCAGCGCGTCGTCTCTCGTCTTGACCGATGCCCTGAGAGATTCTACCTGTTTCCTCTTCTTCTCGCACTCGTTATTGAGCTCGTCATACAGCCTGACTCTTTCTTCGAGCTGGATACTCTTCTCCTTGATCACTCTCTCCCTCTCTGCCAATTCGTTTTTATGCTGTTGCGACTGACTCTCAAGCCTGAACACCTGCTCCTCGAGATGTCTCACTTGCTCCCTGCTCAGTTCCAGCTCTCGGCTTCTGTCCTCGGCCAAACCCTCCTTCGACAGGATCTCAGACTCCAATCGCTCCTTCAGCTGGTCCCTTTCGCCCTCCAATTCTAGCGCCCAGCTCCGCTCCTCTTCGAGGCTGCTCGTTATCTGCTTCAACTTTGACAACGGAGAAGAAAAGAATGTTCTTAGGTGCGTCTTTGATAAAGACCATGTCTAGACTGAGCAGCCTGAAATTCCATGAGTCTGAGACAGGCTCTGCTCCTTTTATCAACTCCGACCTCTGTTATCTTTGGTAAACACGAATGGACACACGGACATGAAGCTGTTGGTAGTTTTCCAAACACGCTGACCATAACATAAACAAAGAGACGGAATCATTTGGAATGGATTTTACAGTTCAGAGGAACTGAAGAGATTGTAGTTTTTCCTGTTTCACGATCGTTCCAGCGGCAAAGAAAATTTGATAAAGTAGCGAATCTCACCTCGACTTCAAGCGCTTCGACGAGCTCTTCCATCTGATGTAACTTCTCTTTATTCTCCAACGATTTTTCTGGTGATATGCCAAAGGCCTCTTTGTAGTACGTCGCCGTCTCTCCCAGCTTTTCTTTGTACTCTTCGAGCTCTGTGGGGAGTTTGACGTTAGATAAAGGTCCGAATGGACTTTTTCGACGGTGACCTCACCTCTTTCAAGCTCCGCGATCCTTTCCCTCTCAAATTCAAGCGACTGTTGATACTGATTTTGGTTCCTGGTCGAAGCCTCCTTCTGTTCTTCAATCAGTTCGAAAGCCTTAGCCGCCTGACTGAGAAGATCCTGCTTCTCGACGAGCTCTTTCCTCAGAGATTCTACCTCGACCTGAGATCACAGACGACGGTGAGGTGGAATAAGTGCTGGCGATGAAAAACTGGGATGTAATTCTCACCTTGAGTTCGATGTTCTTTTTGATCGCATCTTCGTCCGCGGAAGTGATGCCCATTCTCTCCTCGAGGAAGTATATCCTCAGTTTAAGGTTGAAATTTTCCTTCTTAAGGACGCCGAGCTGGTCCTCGTACTCCTTCATGGTCCTGCCTCCGGTCCCTTGACCGATACCCTGAACTCTGACTCCGTTCAAGGCATTCCCGTTGTTATTTTGGTTGACAGAGCCGCGGGGGTTCGCAGTGCCTGAAGGAGAAAGAAAAAATCGGAAAAAATGTGATGAGAAAGACAATTTTTAAGCGATCCTTGATATTCTTACTCTGCATATTTCGATTTATTCTGTTATCAACGTGCTAGTTTTGATTGTCGAACATCGTCAGTGTCCGCGGTTTCAAAGTGTTCTTCCAGGATCTGTGACTCATATCCTGAGCAATAGGAAATACCGTAAATTTTATTGCGGTTCCGATGAAGATAAAAAAACTGTCCGTAGCCGAGCAGAGAATCTCACAAATCGTGTGTTAACTCACACATTTATTTTATTTGTTTGAAATTATTAAGGAATTAAAAAAAAATTGTTCGTCATGATAGGTTGATTATTTTAGTTTTTTTTATTTTTCCTATTAAACGATTGAAATTTTTTTATAAAAATACAGTTCAAAGATTTCTCTCTTGATTTATTCTGACAATGCAATCATTTAAGATACGCGTTTATTGAATGAGGTAAATAGAAAAAAAATTACGCGATTGTGATACTTTACGTTAAGTCTGCCTTTTTGGAATTTCAATGACAGCTCAAAGAAAATCTTTGTTTCCAATCATCGACACGTCGTGTAACAATTGAAGCATTAGATTTGTTCGGATCTATCTATATACACGGTGTATCGTTAAAAAAAATATATAATCATTTATAGTTTTTTTTTTCATATCTGTTTAGGTCCGAGGTGTGTTATAGCTAGTATAGTATAGTATACGCAAATAAACACATGAACGTAAAACGTGAAACATGAAACGCGGAAAATGAAAACGTGGGATGACGACGGATTTAAAACGATTTTGGCACAATTTCAAAAAACTTGTTTTTCCCGTAGACAAATTGTACAAAAACAATCCTCCTGTCCGGTTAAAAATATCATTTTCATTCTTCCATTTTATACTCTGATGTGTATAGGTAATCGCTTCGGTTCCAAAGAAAAATCAAAACCACAGAAAGTCATGATTTTAGAGGATTTTTTTTTTCTGTCTACTATACACGAAATTGAATCTACCGGTGAACCGATTTTAGTTTTTCTGGTCTCAAACCGTTCAGTAAAGACGCTTTTTCAATATGAACAGATAACTTTATTTTTACTCGAGTTATCATAAAAAGTAACGTATCAAGACAGAAAAACGTTATGTTATTCTAAAAAATGATGAATATCTGGTACAATTTTGATCAGATCAAGAATTTTTCACCATCCATTTTGAAAAGGCTTCTTCACTGAATAGTTTGAGACCTGAAAAACTTGAATCGATCCACCCATAGATTTTATTTTGTGTCCTCGGACTGGTGTGTACAAGAAATAGCAAAAGATGTACATATGTATGTAGATGAAGATGAAGATAAAGAGAGTTTAAATAAGGCGAAATTATGATCCTGCATATTATGTTGCTGCACCTGTGGGCGGACAGTGGGTATAATTTGGTAGATTGTAGCCGAAGGTTACGAGTCCGAATTAGCGGTAAATTTTGATCAATTCTTTATTGTTGTTAAATTGAAAGAAATCATGTCGAATTATATGGGCAATTCCACCAATTATCAACCAATGTTTGGGCCCGAAAAAATCGATTTGCCTCAATTTTTTTCCTCGCATTCTGTGAACCAAGATTGGCAGATTCACCAAGTTTCAGTCAAATAGGACTTACCATTCACGAGGAATACGATATTCAATTTTTAGGATAAATTTTTTTTACGCATTTTTGACGTACTTCCAACGTCACAATAAAAATTCGAAAAAATACGTTTTTCATGTGAAAAACTCTCAGCTTTTCGAATCCATTTTTCATTCTTCACTATCTCTGCTGAAACCAGCTCAAAAACACGTTTTTTGACAAAAAACAGCGATTTCTCGATGTGCTCAATGTTTTATCATTCTTTTGAATTTTTATTCCGAAAGCTGAGATTTTTTCAGTAAGAAACCCAAATTTTCAGAGTGGGACGGCTACGTGGTCGCGTGTGAGCTACGATTAACCCCTTGGCAATGATGCAAAAATGGGATTTTCGTGCCACGTTTGTATTTGAAAAAAAAGTCAATACATTCATCCTACAATCTCAGTACTACGGTTTTTGAGGTCACTGAATCCGAATCTGAAATCGGATTTTTCAAATTCAAAATGGCGGATCCAATATGGCGGACGCAAATTCGGAAAACAGTTTGATTCCGATGAAAGTGAGTAACTTCAGGTTTTCGAGGTCGCTGGATCCGAATATGACGTCAGATTTCCAAAATTCAAAATGGCGGATCCAATATGGCGGAAGAAAATTTCAATAAGCCTTTTTTTCAAACACAAAAGTGGCACGAAAATCCCATTTTTGCCTCACTGCCAAGGGGTTAATCGTAGCTCACACGTGACCACTAGCCGTCCCACTCTGAAAATTTGGGTTTCTTACTGAAAAAATCTCAGCTTTCAGAATAAAAATTCAAAAGAATGATAAAACATTGAGCACATCGAGAAATCGCTGTTTTTGTCAAAAAACGTGTTTTTGAGCTGGTTTCAGCAGAGATAGTGAAGAATGAAAAATGGTTCAGCGAGTTTTCACGTAATATATTTTCAGACATATTAGATGTTAAATCAGTTCAATATTAAAGCCATCCTAAGGTCGATATCATATAATGAAGAAACAGATCACTAATCCTCGTTCCTGATGAAGAAACGTCGAGGCAATCAGTTTCAGGCCCAAACATTGAATGGTGAGTACCATCTTCCCTCCCTTCCCTTTTGATCTCTCTGCGTTCCTACCCCCAAAACACTTCTCACTCTAATATGACAAGGATTTAGGAAAATTGCTTATCTCTAATTAAACCAAATTTAATCGGATACCTAATTCAAGTTGAGATATGTAATTCATAGAATGATTCAAATTCATTGGAATCTTGAATAATTTCCCCTCACGTTTTTTTTCTATTATTTTATTCCTTTCCTGAGGTAGGAAACGATTGCAAGCAAGGAAAATTGGTACATTACCAAACATAGTAATTTCGATTCTTATCGGTTTCACGTCATCGATAATCCTCGACCGAGTACATCCCATAGATTACGTTTTACACTGTTTTTTTTTCTCACTCAGGATCACAAGTAAGTAGAAAGAAAAAATGCAATTCCATTTCGTATGGACAGGATCAAAATGAATGACAAATAGAAATCATCATGAAATTGATTCAACTGTTCGGAATCAGAATTAGGGGGAGACACGACAGATCCACATCAGATCGATCATAGAACCAACTGGTTTGCAGTGAATAAAGTCACTGCTTGTGACCGGTTAGGCATGTATGTATAGATTCTATATTTATGCACTTGCAACGGTCGTTGAGATTGCAAAAGATTGCTACCGAGGCTATTACCTATTACATGTATTTATAGATTCAATAAAGAATATAAAATCACTATACTTTTAGTATTGTACGGATCATTAAAAACATACTCATGAGTAACGTTTTTTTTCCCCTCAATCTTGACGAGTAATAATATTCATAATAATAATAATAATTATAGCGAGTTTTTAATGTATGAAAAAAAGGCGTGCAGTTGTGACAGGAGATTTCCGTTTCCTCCTTCTTCACTCAATACTTTTTCTGTATGTTCAAATTTCCGGCTAGAGGACAGTTTTACACCACAGTACCGGATGTGAGATTAAAAAAGGGGGGGAAATAAAATGAAAGAAAATGAAGGGTCAAGATTTGAAGAGACTGTGAAAAAAACTAAAAGAACCCAATATGAGTGGTATAATAATTTTTAAACGTCTCCGTGAGTCCCTGAACCGAGAAGAAGCTTGGTTCGCAGTGCTAGTTGGCTCGGTCTCATGGTCCCCTGGTCTCTGTTTTGGGGTACGGATATAGAAACCAAAGCCAACCGCCAATGAACGTCTTGTTGCGTTGCAGATAGATAGAAAATCCGTATAACAGTATAAGTAGGTGTGAGCTAGTGTAGGTGAGGTGAGGGTATATCTCGCAGAGATTGTTCGTGGCAACTGGCAACTGCCAAAAAGCCAAAACGTCGCCCTGAGGGTCCAAAATTTTTCTATTTATAATACTAAACGAACCACGGTTCTTTTAACGTTGCCTGCCTGACTGCCAGTGGTCGTTTGATTCCAAATTATGCCTCTTAGAATATAAACAGGGCTGCTTAAAAGAAGAAAGGCCTCAAAAATTGGGAGAAGACGAACATATCTACACATAGAATACTGATAATATAATGAGATGGATGGATATGAAACGATTTCCTGAAAGTAATTAGCCGCGGTTTAATATTAGAGTCTAGTCTGCCTTATGTCTGTATCTGTATCTATGTACCATGCGACCTAGTGCAGAGTCTGGGGATCTGGTGTAGCTTGGGACCGATGTCTAGTCAAGTCTAGTGTCTAGAGTGCAGGTGAAGACTGGACCAGAGGTACATACATACTGCATACGACTAGGAGCAGTAGAAGCATGAGTAAGAAGTAAAGGGAGGGAGAAGACGACGAAGAAGAAGAAGAAGAAGAAGAAGAAGAAGAAGAAGCAGGACTGTCTTCTTCTCGACTTAAATGTGTCATCTAAAAATAATACTAGTCTTAGGCTGCTGGTCTCGACATATGCTGCGGCAAGCCAACCCCTGCAGCGAGCCGATAGACTGTGACTTATATACCGGCCCTATGTACATACACGTAACAGAATGAAGTGTTTTTTGGAGTAATCGATTGATTGATTGAATCGGCTAACTGAAGATGAAGATAAAGTAAGAGTAAGAATGAAAAAAGCTCTTGTCTTCCAGACGTTATTATTGTAGCGGGTTTCTTCAGAATGAAAGTATCGAGACAGAATGGAATTTGAAATTCGTCTGTACAAGCTGACGTCCAAATGCGACAGTTTGTCGACTCTGAAGAGTGAAGATACAGCATTCTTTGAAGAGAAAGCACAATGTTTGTTTTTTAATTCAAGGAAGTCCCTGAGATGAGACAACTTTGTACTTGAAAAACAAAATAAAACAAAAACGATACATACATCTCTCTCGCTTTTCTGTATGTACGCCTATCATACGATTATTATTGATTGCTTATTGTGCTGCTGAAGTGGATCGACCGAATGTCTAGATCCCCATTGCATCCATCCGCTCGATGGCACATAACAATTGGCAATTACCTAGAGGCGCCTTTCCGTATAATGTTAACGCAACAATTAGGGGTGCAGTATATTATACGGTGATTGCATTGTCTGTAAATCAAGCAATCTTCTTCTACTACTACTACTACCGGAGGTCATCCTTCCCTCATTACACACATTGATCACGCTTATCAGAATTCGATCATCGCACGACAAGACATCGCAATATAGAAGAGGGTCGATCAACCAATCTTGATCTTTATGGGCTACTGGAGATCGATGATGGGTAATTCGTTTCATGTACCTACTCATCGTCATTCTCATTACGTCACATCGTTCTGTTATACTATATAATCTTAAAATCGTGATTTTGATTCGTGTCTTGCATCACGAGATACTTATGAACGGCCAATCCATTCTTAGATTTGATGCAGCATGACTAAAAAAGTAGGTACTATGTATAGTTACGAACTTACCATTTATACAAGGTAGTGTGTGGTCTATGGTGATATCCTGAAGAGTCAGGTTCGTGCTGTGAACAGAAAGAAAATGAGTGATAAGTAAATGGATATATAATAATCGAATGCATAAAAATTTCCTCCAGTTATAAAATTTCCGAGCTTGAAGAAGAAGATAGATTTCAAAATTGTATAATTGTAAGACCTAATATAGAAAAAAAAAAACTGTCTGAAAGTTTATAGAGAATTGAGTAAACGGAAAATTAGAAAACAAGAAAAGGGAAATCTTAAGGTTAAAGACAGAAAAGGCACAAGAAAGGTTACAAAAGACAACCGCGCTCAACCCTTTGAGATGTCCCGCGACAGGAAACAGCCTCTCCTGAAAATAGCGCCTTTCTTGCGCCTATAGAATAGAAAAAAAAGGGTCCAAAAGGTTATTCCAGAACGTGTAGAGAAATCTCTATCTTGTCTTTAGCTGTAAAATTGGCTTAATTTTTGTGACACATAATTTGTCTGATTTTCTACAGTTTTCTATCCCAAATCCTGTTCAAAGTTTCAAAATCACGCGAAACAATGTCCAATGTTCTTTGTACATTTCAATTAGATTTGTAGAAAAACACATCGACGAAACTATAATTCATTGATTCATTCTAGTTTTCGTTCTTCCCTTCGACTTTTTATACAGCTATTTTCTTTCTTTGAAATATCTGCAACAGGTCTGCAATAAGCCATATACCATACCACAGTGATTGGAAACTCGGCATGTCTTTCCAATATTAAGACACAAATATGAAATTTCAAGATATTTCATTCCTTTTTGTAGAAGAAATATCAAGATATTTTCAACAGTGTAGTTAATGTAGTCAAGTGTGAAAGATCAGCCACAACTAACACGATTAATGGCTGATAATAGTCGACGACAGTAATGCCAATTCATCAAACTGACGCTGATGGTAAACTATGTGTACGTACATACGACTTACTCACATATACTTTGCAGAGGAAGGAAGTGATCATCGTGAGTATACAGAAGGGGCTGATGGTACCGAACAACTTTTACCACATAGATAGATCGATAGATTATAGATAACACTGAACGCGGTTCATTTCATGATGATAATATATGCTTCGAGTGTATTTATAATCCATTTATTTCCATTCCGGAAGCGTGAGAACTTCAACATTATTCTTCCTTTCAAGTCTACAGATGTTCACAATAGATATTTCGGATTTTCAGGTCCAGTATCTGATGTGATAGGTAATAAAGACCAACTTTTAGCCAGTGCTTAGTATTTACATAATAAAGCGAGGGTATATATTGTAATACAATCATGTTCAATTCAGACACATAAATCTGATATTTTGTACATGAATGGTTGACATTCACATGCAAAAAATGCATAAGCCAGCTGCACAAACTAAATAAGTAAAGTAAAACGTGAACATTGTGTGTGATAAACGAGAGAATTTATTACACTTGAAACAACACACAAGTTACAGACACATCAGAAATCTGTATATTATATATAGGAATAATAAATACTCCCTTCGAAATTGGGTTGAAACAACGAAAGTTGAATCAATCTCGTTTACATGCGACAAGCAGCATGTAGAAAAACAATTCATTTACCACACATGCATTAAAAACTCGTGTTTTTGCCCTCGCTTAACAGTTTTTTCACTCGCCAGAGGGAAGAAGAACTTTGGCAGGAGAAAATCCGTGGCTTCAGAGTGCTCATAGGAAATGGAGAAGATAAAACGTCTGCCTGTACGTTTGGAGGAATAGGGGAAGCACTGTAAAGCCTCTTTTCGATGTTGGAAGGCTAAAAACAATGTATTTCAAGATGTTAAATCATCAAAACAACGTTACATGTTTATAAATGCCTGTGCATGAATATGTAACCACCATGTGTGCAGTATTATCTTCCAAACATTACATAACATTCACTATACGTCATAACATGGAAAAATGCAGAATGAGGTTTATAGTCTTCTCGAATAGTGGCGATTAGTGATTATACGGTTCGAAGTTTCGGATTGATTGATTCGGATAACGAAGGCACTGTCCCTGCCTATGGCAAATATATCCTAAGATCAACGCTATACCTAGTGCGCGTCCTATATTCTAGACTGGCGATCAGCCAAATTTTGTTATTCTCCTTTTATCCTAGCCAATGTAGTATTAGTAAAATATTATTGGAGACTGGCCAAAATTCATCAATATAGTAAACTACACGAAACGCAATTTTCGTTTTTTTTCTTGGTTTCACAACAAAGATGAAAACTCTAAAATATAAATCTTGATAGAAATAGAAAAAGATAGAAATAAAGCCATGAAATTCTACTATTCTGTTATCCCACTTATTGTTATTATTATTATTTTGAATACCACTATGAGAGAATTACTTGAATATTCTTCTTTTCTCACCTTCATCTCAATAAACTACATGATTTTTTTCTCTAATCTTACTATAAGTCCTCATAACGAAAGATTCGAATTAGGTGTCTGAATTACTCATCCATGCACCAAGTAGGAAGAAATCGAGAAATAAATAAATAAAGTAATCCGTTGAATCGTTTAATTTATAAACAAGGTCTGAGAAGATCCTGACGTCATAGGGTCTAAAAATATTCCCTAATTATTGTACCAGTGTGGAGTGACGCGATATTTAGGCTACGAGAATAAAACAAACTGAGATCAAGAATCGAAAATATTATATATTGAATATAAACTCGAGGAGTGATGAGAGACGGAAAAATTGCAATTATCATAGCCGCTGTGCCAAGACTTAATTTTAATCCCTTCCCAATCGAGAGTTCCTAGAATTTTCCCTCGCCTGGTCTATTATTGGGTGATCACCGTGAGCGTGAGCCTAACGAAGGAAAGATACTAAAAGACACACGCGTGTACGAGGGGCCCGACGTCGTGCGACGCACCAGTAGCAGCACCAACTGATATTCAAAAATAGAAACCCCAAAAACCTCTCTCATGTCGTTACAACCGAGGGTGCAGGTCTTAAAAAAAAAATGGGGGGAAAAAATTGTGTAAATAAGACATAAGTCCGACAATCATTTTTTGGTTCAAGATATACTTCGGACGTTTGGAAGTGTGGAATTGGTCTGCAAATGTGTTCAAATGTCAATTTAAACTGCGCAGAGCCTTAATGTTTCCTATAGCTATATGCTCATATCTTTAACATTATGTATCCATGAACTATATGAAATCAAATATATGTAATTTTTATGTCTAATTATAGTAGCTTTTTATTATTAGTCATCATTATTCAAGTTCGTATACTAGACACTTCTTTTATGACCATGTGCAGTCTGTTAAACCGAAAAGCAGTCTGTTACAACATCACGACGACAACAGGAAAGATTGAAAGACAAATTCTGGATAATAAATCTTTTACATATACATAGTCAGAAGATTTCAATAATTTTCGTTGCTTATCACGTTTTTTATATTAGAGAGCGACAAGCTGCGAGAAACTCGCTTGGTGGTCCATTGCCCCCTCGCTCTCTTCTCTTCTCTTCCGACCGTCACTACAACACGTCTCTCCTTCAGGGAAGTATTGATCTCTATAATTCTCCTCTCTTCCACGCTACTACGCTCTACTCTGCTTTTGGTTCTGCTTTAACAATGTGGGGCACAGAAGAGAGGAAAAAAAAACGAGACGCGCAAAAGCCCTTCTGCGTTTATATGAATGTAAACAGTGACGTCAGACTGAGACCTTATTACGTCATCGTTCAGATGAGGCACGTGGTACACTGCGTAATAACGATGACAATAAGAAGAGATATAAGATTACGCGATTGCACCAAACACCTTAGATTCAGTATTTCGTAATTAGTCAGAATGCAGAATGCAGAACTTTGTCAAATAAACATTTGTTATTTTTTATAGAATTCTAGATTGGAGAACAAATGAGTGTAGTAATTCAATCATTGTAGTCATTGTTTATGTCACTGGGTTTCAAAAAGGTATAGTGGAAAAATTAAATCGTGGAATGTGGTGAAATAGTTCAACAGTTCCTTATATCCTAATCTGAATCATCATTTATGATCGTGAGTAAGTAAGTATAATATTTAAAAAGGTCTTTATAATAACAAACTAAGTAAGCAAAGTAAGATTCTGACTACGTGCAATATAATACACGTATCTACAGATAGGACGTTCACAGGTCAAGACAAACATATAGACAACAGACTACTATCCATAGAGTCGCAGTAGTGTGGTAGCAGCAAGCCTGTCAACTTGGTGCAGTGATAAGGAGAGAATACAACACGCATATCTTACAGTAAGCTTAAGGAACAATGATAGGAATGAATAATAATGCGTGCGAATAAATCGACTGTACCTATACATTCGTACAGTCTATCTATTCCTTGATTGTGTCTGTTTGACAATTAGTTAGTCTGTTTCTCGTACTAACGAACCACTTAGAACGTCATAAGTATGAAACTATAAATTGTAAAATAATTAAATAAACGATTTCAAGTCTATAAAGATACATGAGACAATGCTGATGAAGACATTCTACTCTACTCCCGTAATCACTGACAACTATATCAGTGTTCAGTTGTTTCAACGACGTGACAGGAAAGAAAGAGAAATTAATTATCATCAAGCGAACTGCGTAGGGTGGTAGCTATTCAAATGCGTGGGGGTTGTAGAGTATGCTCGAGATTTAAATGCCTAGTAGAAGTCCTACGCTAATAATGTACAGTGGTATTCAATAATGCCTCCTTTTCTTTCAACACACAATCAATGATTCGGGAACACGTTTTTAGATTCCAAATTCAAATCACTGAAGACTTTTTAGAGATCTGGGATCCCACAAAGTACGCCTACACAAGTCTTACATCTTTGTTCATAAGATCCTGTTGCAATGTTCGATGAAACCACCATAGTGGCGGTTTTCGGGTCTTAACTCTACAACGGTTGTTCCTACAGCGAAAACTGACGATATCAATCTTGTAGATCACAAATTTCTCCTCAAAAATGGTTCTTTAGCAAACTTGCGTACGGTGGATAGTTTCAGAGATAGATGTGATTCAAGAAGTGACTAAAGAGAGAAAGGACGGATAAAAGCATTATTGTACACCACTGTACTCTCCTAGATAATCTGCATGATATTCTATGTGCGTATGTAATGTAGTCTGTATGTCTGCTTTGCTCTGTCTCTGACAGACACACACATGTACATTGAATTACCAGCGTAGGAGGCCTTATCAATTAACCATGAGTTAAAACTGCAACGTTAAATGGCTGTTAAATACAATTAACTCTTGTCTCATACAATCATACCTGTAACTGTAACTATAGCTGTAACCATCACAATTGCGATGTTCTACGTTTGCGAAAAAAAAAAAAAACACCGCAACGCGTTAAATTTCATTCATATCTGTTTCTTTTTCATGTGTCCATCTTTTCCCGCGCCTATTCAAAGGCCAATGCACTCATACAATGCATAATAAACAGTGACGATAGGCATTATCGTTTTTCTATACAATTTGCCAGCTGATATTGTCTCTCGGCTCATGCCTTACATTCTTCATAGAAGCTCGTTGGCAAGCTTTTCATTATTTTCAACATTTTCGATGTATACACACAAGACGTGGCTCATAGATTCTTGGATGATAAGAATATACAGCATCCATTTGTTCAGATCATGTTTCTAAGTCATTAATTCTTACCTTCTAAACGGACTGTGAGAACTACCCCAAACACTAGTCCTAGCCGGAGAGGTGGAACTGTTGGTTTGCCCATGGTACGTAGAGTATCCATTAAAAAATGACATTTTTCCAGTTTTCTGTCTCCCAAACGATCGGAAAACCTTCTTTTCACTACTTCACTGTCTCAACAGTCTAAAAAAATATGGTCTCTTCAACTTTGGCCAGAACGAATTTCAATATAGTACGATACTAATCATTAATACTGTGGTTAAAGGACTCGTTTGATCATCACGAACACTTGCGTACTCGTCAACACGGTAAAAATGAAAAAATTCTTTGCTACTTTGGCTTCAAATTATTCGGCACTCGAATATACTACACTAAACTATACACATCAGACTTTATCTTAACGTGGTAAAATATGGGAATTATTCAAGAAATGATACTCATCGATCAATTCTTCTAGTCTTTGTGTTTACAATTCATTCGTTTACTTCGTAATTATTATTCTTGGTATCACTATTGCATCGTCTTCTTCCGCCTCCACTATTCTAGGGTTTTTACGCTACGTATTTGTATTACCGTAGGTTCATCAGCTTAGTAACAATTATCACAATTATTTCACGATGTTCTGTTCAAGTGTAAAATATTTATGCAAAATAAGTTATCACCGTCTTTCTACAAAGTCTCTTCAAATCAAGAGAGTAACAATCAATATCGATTATTGACAAAATTTAGCTGCACTCATTAATTATTCGACCTGCAGCAGTAGGAGCAACGGCATTGCGATTATTTCAGACAATTTCGCGTTGTTAACAATCGCGTTGAATGGTCCGATGTATCCCAACATTGTAGCGAACTGATATCTTCTTATCTCGACTCTTCTTTTTGTATTTTGATTCAATAGTATTTATCACACGGTTCCAAGTCTTCTTCGGTATTTTAAACTGCACCAATCATAAATCAAATGATCAATCCCCCAATTGACGACACTCAACGAATCACTTCTGCACTGTTAAATTCAACACAATGAAATTATTTGTGATTATTCGTATGAGTGTGTTTAAAAGTAACGAGAGAGGAAAATAGAATGACAAATTTATTGTTATTATTGTTATTTATTATCGTTGCAGGAATTAACGACCGCACCGCGTATCCAACAGAAACGTCCGCACTGCTCGGTGTCTTAACGAGAACTGAGTTTAACCGAGGCCAACCCGAGCTGAACTGGGGCCAGCTCTGAAGCTCAGAGGCTAAAGCTTTATCCTACTTGTCACGTAGACTTGGAGATTTGAAATTGTATGAGTTACAAAAAGGAAACAAATTGGGTTTCATTCAATTCTTGATTCCTTCGACAATGACGACGCTGTGTAACATTGAAACCAGTGTAAAAAAATTCAAGTCACGTGGCGAATATTTAACAGAACAAATTTTCCTCTGCAAATATGTGTTTGCATGTAAGCAATCATTGGATCGCCTCAGAGTAGTTCGTTCGTTTAGAGAGGAATGACAAATCTTCGCACTATTAGGGTATATCGGCGGCGATGTGCGAAGCTAAGACGAATGCATGATCGATCAATCGTAAGAAGCTTCAGTGGTGACCTTTGAACTTGGTGATTATTCGCTGGTCGGCAGCTCACAACGACATCGTCACACCACAGGAGCGATCGACGTTGTGAGATAAGGAGCACACATTCATATTATGTCGATTAATCTTCCGTGTGATTACAATGATTCGCATAACTCATTATGCAATAGTCATCCTTTGTGTGTAACGCATACTTTACAACAATGAGATGTTCAGAAGATCATTTGAAGATTTGGTTCTTCGATCAGCTCTCAAATAAAATCAATGAATAGAAGCAAAGCATTTCCTTGATTTTGTTTTCATCGAGTTGCATTATATGGATTCCTCTTCCTGCCCCTCGTATCGTACCACACATTCATGCAACATGTGAAATTTATGTACGAGACGTGCTTCTGTGGACGGAATGCACGTACACACACACATGTGGGCCTTAATGCCTAAATACATATTGTGTCGTCCAGACGAAGAAGACTTTATGCCACGGTAGAAACAGCTTATGGCCAAAGACACTCTGCTTCATGGTTCCACGTGTGTAGCATCTGTTGATCGGTATAATGGGAACCATACCGTTCACACTACGTACCTACATACATAGTATACAAGTTTTCCTTTTTGTATCTTGTCTCGCATTTTCTTTTCTTCACTACCTGCTTCACCAGATTCATTGAATAATTTTTTTTTCCGTTCCAGTCATCGCTGATTGCTAGTTTCAACTATTTTCGGTTCATTCCAGTAAGCCTCGGATAGAAGTTCCTCGAGTAGATGAGTAGGTATACGAGGGTTGGGGCAAAGGGTTTTCCATAGCATTCTTCATAATTCCGGTTCTCCAGACGATTCTTGGATTTCGGGTTTCCCGGACCTTTAATACGTATCGATGCAGGTATCCAATAATTTCGAGAAGGTGCCTAAAATGAACCTTCCGTGGCCTGATTCTACCTGCTCAGGCATCGAGGATATCAATTTATCATGACATGGAGGAAAACGAATTCAGGGTGTCTGAACACTTAATAATTTAGACATTTTTCTATATTCCTAGTATGTAACACTAGATTTCTACCAGTCTAGTAAGTATACAAGGATTTCTGTCTGTTCGATGATTTTTACTTATTCATTCCATACTAAATCACTGATAGTGACGCTGGTTCTTCTTATCTAAAATTTTCATAGTACAATAGGTAATACTTACCAGTACAGCAAATCGTTTCACGAAATGAAACACAGGCACAATTTTAACACCTGATATGTATTGCAGTCAGCTACACTCGCACTCCTCAATAGCAGGTTTCTTATTCTTGACCCTCATTACTTCTACGATTGTCGCAATCACTACCAGGTAACCGGGTACCAATAATTCAGCGGTACACTGCATTATATTCCCTAAATACCGATGCAGGTATTCCGTATAATCCTATGGGCTATAGATGTAAGTGACTTACCTGCTTTGTACTACTAATATCATCACTTGCAACTGGACTCAAGGAATCTTCGTTGAATAGAACCAGAATATATCAATTATTAGAGGTCTGATACTTACTTCGTTGGGTTTTCCATTTCATTTTTTGTTTATTGCTACAAAAGAATCCGTTACTCTTCTCGATATTTTTTGCTGTTATGAGCCACCTCCTTCCCACTTTCTCGGGTAGACGCGTGCACCCGGGGTAGATGCTAGTGATTATCACCGTGGTCGTGGTCGTGGTCCTCGTAGAACATCCGCTCTCGAAGCGACCCGCATGTATATGCTTGTATGTGATGATTTTAGAATATTGTACACTCGTCGCTTGACTGTCGTTTCCCATTTTCTAAGTGCTACTCGAGTCTGTAATGGCTCCACCTCCGACACGAAATATATCCTTCACTCGTTCAATCCGTTCGTAGGCGGATGTAGTACAAGTGCGATCTCCATATGCCTACATCTTTCTATTGAAAATCTAGAAAGTATAGGGGCGCCCGATATAGGGGTTCCTACAGGGAACATAATATATAACGTGATGATAAAGGAGATTTCTCGTTAATGGAATATCAGGTGGCCCCTAGGTATTTGAAAGAGGCAGTTTTTCCTAAATTACAACTGTTGTTGGAATTATTTGGTAATAGTCCGGTTTTTACTGGCTCGCAGGGCGATTTTGGATCTAGATTTTTGTTTCTCGAGCTCACGTAGCGCCTGAAAGCCACGCAACTCTGTTCTCGTCGCCGTTGAGCGGGTCTAGAGCAAAAGGCGCTCAAGTTTGTCCAAACGTTTAACAAAAATAGGGATGTGCCGGATAGCAATTTGGCCGGATAACCGGATATCTGGCCACGCAATGCACATCTCAGGCTTGAAAAAGCGATCGTTGACAATCTCTGACGCTCAATTGTTCACAAAGTTACACAACTTTACAAGCTTTATAAGCGAAAGACACATTTTGTACATTTGTTTCTGCTGTCGTTTCCCGATTTTTTTCTAGAAAAGATCAACAACCTAATAGCTACACTTGGATGAGAGAGGAAAAGAAACAAAACACTATCAAATCATCACAATAAGCGGGGCCAAAGGAAAGAAAACCCCAAAAAATAAATAAACACACAGTATAAACAAATGTTGTGGTGCAGAAAATTTCACAACAAAAAAAAAAAGAACAAATTTTGTCGAATAAATACAACAAAACAATTTTGTGATTTTCTCCTGTGTGAATATAAGGTTGCCCCTTACTAAGTTTTATGCACCCAATTTTTTGTTGTTGTGTGATTGAACCGCGTGTGCATCGTATCTACACGCTACACACGCATAGCTCGAGTCCTGTTGCATACCCAAAGGGAAGAATAAACTTACGACAACTTACTTTTCGAAGTAGTTGAACGAGGGTTCGGTGTCATCCGGACAATGATTCATGTTGTCGAATATCAGAATCAGTCCGACTTCTCACGATCAGTATGTGAGATACGCGGTAATCCAGTGGAAGAATAATCAACAACGGTCACAATCACAGTCACATTACTTCGCGTCGCTCTGGCTCTCGACGCTAGTCGCGTGGTCGCGTCGCTTCGGTCCACTTCGGGGGGCTTTTAACGGCCAAAAATTCGAAAAGAAACATTTGAACGTCTGGATTTGATTCGCGACTCGAATCCAGAGGGCGGGTTGTCTCAGAGTTCAAAATGGCGTCGGCCGATGCCGCTAAATTCAATGTCACCAACACCAACGTGCCGGTTGAATCTGTACAAATCGCTCTTAAAATATTTCTCGGTCTCGTTTTATTCACGCTGTCTAATACACTCGCGTTTAAATTCATTTACACTATCATATGCGCTATCGTTGTCATTTCCGCGGTCACTTACGTCATTGGAAACTTCAATCTCTGCTGAATTTTTATTCTCGCAACCTCCGAAGTTGGAATAGGAACGGAAATCGAACCGGAAGAAACTTGAAGACGCTAAAATATCATAAGTAAGAACTTATCGGGGCGAACCGGTGCCCAAATTTACCGCGGGAAATTCAAACGGGTGTCTTCCTATCATATTTTAAAGCCATTCCTCAAGTAAAATGGAATCATTTAGGGAAAATCTGTAGATTACATCAATTATTGTTTATTTGATTTTTGAATCAATATAAAAACAGTCGTAATATTAATTTAATTCGACTCAAAGCGTTTAAAAGGGTGGCTAGTCTGGCATTCCGTGATCATTCGATTCGAAGCTAACTTCACGTTCATGAAAACTACAGGTGACCAAGGACAGCCTCTCATTGGTTACTTCAGATATACCCGATCTGTGATTGGCTGTAAACTCGTATCGTCATCGTCTTGAAGTGCGTATCGGGTCTATCGATACCGTATACAGCGGCACTGACACCAATCGCGCGTAGTGAAAAAATAAATATGTAATAGATACGCTAGTATAATATAATTAAATATATCAAAATTCTTCGTTTATATTATTTATTTCTTCCCATTTTCCGCCCCAAAAATAATCAATCGAATTCCCAAACTTGATGCGATTTTGTTTCTTTTTGTATATATTTTGTCTGCTAGACTATCATCAATGTGACTTTCTTTTTTTTTCTTCGCTCGTAGACACACAGTCCACAGTTACAATAAGTGAGGTTAGTTCGACAATCGATTGACGAATTGGAACGCGACTTCAAATCGTCGAGAGTCTTTTGTTTTGTTTCTGTTACAGTCGCACTGTGTCGCTATCTACTTAGCCGACCCAGTAGTCGTACGTGTCTACAAGATTGGGCGAGTAGCGTAGCGTTCATGTCTGCACACCGAGGTTGATAGTAGCGATAGCGAAGTGACGTTGACAGGAGAGTTTCAACAAACAGACGGTCAGCTTGGTTTAAGTTTAGTTGATTTATCGTCACTCGATGGCTTCGATGAGTCATAGATCTAATGAGAATATTCCAATGATTGAAATAACGATTTTTCAATATTAACAGAAGAAAGAAAGAAAGAAAGAAAGAAAATAAAGGTCTAGAATCTTGGAGGGACGAAAGAAGAAAATGTTTGCCAGTTTGAAAAATAAAATACGCGAAGAAACTGGCAGCGACGTATCTACCGTTGTAAGAAAAGCTGGAAACGTGAGAAATGTGGGAACCAGACACGCGTCTCAGGTGAATACACTTTTTACACCCTCTAATTTCGAGTTTAGATGCTATTTTTATGCCAATTCTCTTTCAGACCGGTTCCACGAGCAGCATAAGCGGCTCCGCGTTGTCGCTGGACGGTTTTAGAGAGGATAATGCTTCCTCTCCGTCCGATACACCCGGGGTGGTGCGGCTGAAACGGGAGAACAGTTTCGAGTACAAACTGAGCGACGGTATGCAGCTATCGATCAAAGACGTGAAGAGGATAGAGAGCCGTGAGGAAGAGTGGAGGAAGCGGCTGCTGAGGAGGGAGAGCGAGCTCATGAAAAAAATCGAGAAGAAGGACGAGGAGTGGAAAGTCAGGCTCCAGGAGAGAGAAAGGGAGTGGAAAAAAACAGCGGAGAAACATGACAAGGAGAAATTTAGGCTCGAGGATGAAGTCCGGAGGGCTGAGGATGCCAGAAGGAACAGCGAACAGGCTCTGAGGAATGCGCAAGGTTCAGAGAAACTGGGAATTCATTATTAAGAGATGAGGGAGTTGCTGCGAGGCCACGAAACGATAGAAAGTCTCGTTAACATTTGTTTCTATTCAAGTTTTTTCGTTCTTCACCCAGAAAACTAGGGAAGATTAAAGAAACGAGTTTAATTTCTCGTATTAGTTTGCATACGGTCATAAAGATAGCAATTTAGTTCGTTGGGCTTATTTTTAAATTATAAATTTCAAGTCTGTACTGATCGCACACCGTTTCCTCTTATCTATGCAGAGTACAAGAAGAAACTGTACAGTTTTCAAGAAGACGCGGAGCAGTTGGAAGGATTTCAAACCCAGGAGATGGCAAAGATCAAACATCTCGTAGGTCTTCCTTGAATTCGATACGAACCCAATTTTGAATTTGGTTGATAACTTGCTGGCTCTGAGTTCATCGAATTGAATTTCTCGAGGGGCTCTGATAAAATTGACTATTTTGGAGCTTGTAAAGATAAAAAAATTCACGTCTTTTCTTCTTATCGTTGAATTTTCGAACCCTCGACTCTCGAAATATTCTTTGAATAATTTTTTCTACTCCGCACCAGCTTCTGGCGAAGGAGCAGGAGGTCGAGGAGAAGGTTCACCATCTAAAGAGCGCAACGGCTGAGGTGGAGAGTCTAAAAACGGAGGTATCCAGGCTTCGTCGGTACGAGGATGAACTGAACAACGTTCAGGTGAGTGAGAAACCTCGGGCTTTATTCAATTTCCTCAAAAACTCTATTTCCTCGGGGTGTTCGTGATAAGTAAGTTAAAAAACATCCACGCAATGATCAACCATCGATAGCACAAAAATATCACCGCGGACTTCGACGCTGGATGGAAGAAGAAAAAGAGTTTCTTCGCCTTTTGATGCCTAAGAATTTTACATGTTTTTTTAGCTGAACAGATTTAAGGTGTACATCATCGTGAGGTACTTGACACGTTCAAAAGAAAGTCTATTTTCCGTTCCTTGAATGGCTGAAGAAAATGCAAGCCAGCAATCTTTCGATCCTGGTACTAAATGTGTTGGGAAAATTAAATTATTCGCAGTTTCTTTATATTTATTAATACATCGCAGATTGTGAATCTTTTTTTCTGCCACATGAATCGATGTTTTTTTCAACTTTCTAAAAGTGGGAATCCCGCCACTTGTCGTTGACTTTTTTACATTTGTAATGGCCAAAGGAATTTTTATTGCTTTTCACCTTGGAAGAACGAGAAATTGGGGATTAGGATTATCATCATCTTATCATCAGACATTAATTTGCATTGTGAAGGATTAATTTTTGAGCTAAATACAATTTTTTCATTATTGCTTAGTTTTTATGAGAGCGTTTTCTCATTATTTCTCAAGTTTTTTATAAGTTAAGTCGCTTATCGCTTGTAGAATTTGTGAAACAAACATTTTGTTATTCACAAGTTTCTTTTTAGCACCTATACGACGATAATAGTAACAGAGGAAAAGAAGTAGAATTTCGTATCTTTTGGGGTCTTTGAATTTTCTGTTTATTGTCATTATTATTATTCAATTATATAGGAGATATCCTTAAAAGTCTTCTCTTCTCTTTCTTTTGTGTCTGATTTTAATTTTGAAACACGTTTCACGCTACACTCTGTGTAATCAAAGATAACGTCTCCTGATTACTTTCGTTCGCATCAAATTCTCAAGCGTTTTTGAGATTTTGAACCTTCGACGGACTACAGTAAAGAAGGAGCGGATCCTCATCTCACTTAAATACATTTATTTAAAACTTTCCATAAAGAAATTTCTATATCAAAGATGTAGAAATTTCATAAAACAAGTCAAGGATATGAGGCGACCTTCAACTCTCAGAGATTTGTTCACCAATTTCGAACTCGCGGGTTCAGAGCATCTCGGCTCTGAAACGATCTAAGAAACCGAACGACAAAAATTAATTCGGGTTTATGAAAAGAAACGTAGTTTGAAACGAACCGAGGAATTTAAACACTTTAATCACTATCGTCAATCAAGGAGAACAGATGCTTGCTAATCCCCGATGCCACAAGCCCCGAACGAGGTACGTCTTTGAAGCTTAGCTTATATTCTCTAACTGTTCTAATCAATATTTGCTCCGTTCGTCTCGTCGGGTATGTGAATGTGAATTTTATTATCGTTATGAAATTGAAACAATCTCCTCGACACGAACGAACAAAAAATCTAAACAAATTTATTACGGTGTCTGATTTTTTATAATTCCTCTAATGATCTAACCGATGAAAATTTGGTATCGAACATCTGTCTATCGTTAACATGGGGTTTTTATTTCTTTTTTTTGTCCTGCTTCGCTGATTGATAGAATAGACAAAGTTTATAAGAAACGAGTGAATTTTTATTAAACCGATGAATCATTTACAGGATGAGATGGAAACTCTCAGACATTCGACTCAGCGCGAGAGAGCGCAGCTCTCCAGCCAGCTGGCTCGGACCGAGGAAGAGGTCAGGCACCTGAAAGACAAGCTTTTTTTCCTAGAGCAGAGAGTCTCGTTGGAAACGAACGACCAGACGATAGATGAACGCGTGGCAGATTTAATGAGGGAAAGAACACTGCTGGAGAGAAAATTGGAGGAGGCGCATCTTCACCTGTCGGACATAAAGACCAGCTGGTCCGGCAAAATATCGAGTCTCGAAACTCAGGTGGGAAGACTGAGCCGACAGGCCGGCGAGGAGGGACTCGAAAGAAGGAGGGTAGAAAAGGAGAAGGAAGAACTTGTGATGAGAGTAAAACAGCTAGAGGATGAGATCGAGGTGAATAAGGTCGTGATGCAGACGAAGGATTCGAAGCTCTTGAGGATGGCCGAAGACATCGACGAGATGGCAACGGAGCTGAAGGAACTGAGAGCCAATGTTGACGACGAGGTTGAAGAATTTAAACGCGAAATTGTGAGTTTTCACAATAGGTGAAGCGATCGAGACCCCGCACAAGTAGCTTTTGTCAGGCTGTGTCGATAAATTTTTGTTCCTTTTCTCGTCCAATGTTATTAATCTCAGCTTATGCAAAATTCGATTTTAGTTGTGGCAGATATTGAATGTGAAAGTCGATATTTTTTATCCCTCGCACGAGCAGTTTTGTATATTCGCATGTTAGTTCGCAGTCTGTCAGATCTTCAAGACGCTTGATGCATATTATTGCAATTTTTCTTTCAACTGTCTGACTGACAACGTAATGAATTTTGCTTTTTTCTTCAATTGGGTAGCTAATTTTCTTTTCTTTTTTTTTATAATTCTAATCGAAAAAGAAATTTTCAACGGTAAAAAGCAAATAATGTTTTTTTTTCTTCTGTCTTTTTTTTCGCATGACAATTATTGTTATTATTACATAAATATTTATTATTAACGTGTTGTGTAATAAATGGGATGGAATAACTTTTATTATCTCTATTGCATAAAATAACAATAGAATCTAAATTGTCTTATATTTATTATTGAATAAAGAAAAAAGAAACACGATTAAGTATAACGAACCAATTACTATACTATACCAGCACACTTTTGATTTTGATTTTATTTATTTCTTCTTCATTTAACTATTCTTTGACGTTATTATATTAATTTTTATGTAACAGAGAACAAAAAATAAATAAAAGTGAAAAGAAAAACACAAAATAAATAAATTGAAACAAATATTGTATTATATTGGTACATTATTATTATTTTTAGCTTCTTTTAATTAATTCAAATTCCAATTCCAATTTCCTTTCCTTTTTATTCCCGCCTCCGTACCCTCGCGTCACATTCGATAAATAATTTGATTTGTTTATAACTTCTTTATTACTCACACAACCCGACACCGTCGAACATTTCACAGTGATTTATGATCTTCTTAAAAAACTGTGTTATATATTTTAATTAAATAATTGATTACCTTGATTAGTTCAGACTGGATATCGACGATAATTAATTTATTAATCTAGTTGAACGATTATTGTAAATAAAATCACAAAATCGAGACGCGGATGAACCAGCGGCGCTATAATCGAACCGTTTTTCTCTGTTTCTGCAGGAATCGTCGTCGAAGGAGATCAAGCAGCTGAAAACCGACCTCGAAGCGGCGAGTTCGAAGCTCTTAGCGGCTACGACGGAGTTGTCTCAGCTGCGATTATCCCTCGACGGAGAAAAGTCGAGTAACGCTTCGCTGCACCTGGAAGTAGCCCGATTAAGAGAGACTCTTGAGACCGAGAGAACCACCACGGCGAAGCTGCGAGTCTCCCTGGAGAAGGAAAGGGAGGAAAAGGACGGGGCTTTGCTCCGGAACGCCCAGGTGTCTCAAGACGTTGAGATCGTCAGGCAGGAGTGCAGGAGACAGGAAAACGAGAACTACGATCTTCACAGCCGGCTAGAAGCCCTCGAGAAAACGGCTAGAGCCGCCGATACCGAACTTGAAAAATCACAGAGCCAACTGGCGCAGACTTTGCTCAGAGTCGAGGAGCTTCGGGCCGTCGAACACAACAAGGAAGAGGCGGAGGGGAACGAGAGGATCCTAAAAACGAGCCTCGCGGACCTGGAAGAGCAACTGAACGAGAAAACTAAGGTGGAATCAGCGGCTGAAACCGTCGATGACCGAAGATTTAATGTCGCTATTTCATTACAGACTATAAAAGTTCTTCAGCAGCGGCTCAGCGACATGAAGAAAACGCTTCAAAGGGAGCTAAGGATTCCCTCGACGTCTTTGGACAGCGATGCAGAACTGACTGCGGTGATAAACCCGAGTTCGACTAAGACTGTGACGACCCCGCGGCAGAGCAATCCGAGGGAAGAAGACGTGAATTTCAAATACTTGAAGCACGTTCTGATAAAGTTTCTGACGAGCAGAGAATACGAGGTAGTTCAACGAGCCGGGAGAAGGTCGCGTGCGAATTAATCTGTTTTCTATTCCACCCAGGCCCTGCATCTGACGAGGGCGGTAGCGACGCTGCTTCATTTTTCACCCGAGGAAGAGAAACTGCTCCAAGAAACTTTGGAGTGGAAAATGTCGTGGTTTGGGAATCGTCCGAATTTGGGAATCGGACAGACAGCCAAAGCCATTCCACCGAGTTGATGAGTCGAGTTGGTAGAGACTACGAATTCATCGACGATCTCGGACCGACGACTGCCTTGGAAAAATGATCCAGTCACAGTGTCTCGAAAATGAATATAAACTATGAGAGATTGTTAAGGAGAAATCAATCGAACAAGAATTATTATCGATTATTTTCGGTTTGAATAATTTGTAAATATTTAATAAATAGTCGAATTTGAGTTCGCTCGATAAATTGAAAGAATTTCGCAAACGCGAAGGGATGCTTCCAATTTTTGAATTAAAAAAAAAACTACGAATGAAGCTGATGCAGGCTGACGAGGAAACTGCATTACCTCGATAAAAGTAATCATATTATAATTAATAATCGCGATTGGTTAATTATTCGTCGATTTCACGTCCTAATCGAGTACACAATGTATTGATTGATTTTTATTAACTATATAAATCATTAGATGAAGTAAATAGAAATTATATGTAGTACGGATAATTATTTAGTGCATAGATAAGATAAATTATACTGAATTACACTCCATTATAATATTAAAATCGTTGTTTCTAGTTTATTTAAATTTATCTTATAAGTTGTTTTTGTTATTTATTTTCTTTCTTTCGTTATAAGTATCAGACGCAAATGAATGACTACTTTTTTTCCCCAGAAAAACTATAGAAATAAATAAATATTCTGATATTCAAAAAAAAAAAAAAAAAAACAAAATTGTAAATTTGAACAGAATCAGTATTTTTACAATAATTACAGAATGTTTAAAATTTTTCTTCATTTTTCTACGATAGTAACGAGAAACATTCTTTAAACTACGATATTCCGTTTCATCTGGATGTGATTAGGCAATTTTTTTTATATATATACAACAATAAATAATTCCATAATTATTTTTTTTTATACGCAGAGAGGAATGGATGAAACACGCATGTATGTAAATTTTTTATAAAAATGATATGATATACGTGAATAGAATAATAATAATAATAATAATAATAATAATAAAAGTATTGATAATAAATTATTGTTATAGTAATATAAAATCGATAAAATAAATAAATTAGCAAATATTCAGACGACAATCGAGCAATGATTAATTTTAGGAATTTTTCCATTGATTTTTTTCACTCTTTTTTTTTCTATAAACGTCGTATTTTCTCTTCTCAAAAATCATCAAAAATCGCATATGAAATGACAAGGTGAATCAGCAGCGTAGGAAAATAACCGATAATGATAAGGAATGAAAAATATTGTTAAAATAATGAAAGAAAATGGAAAAAAGAATTGGATCAATTAGACGTATGAAATTCAATAAATTTCATTTTCGCATTCGATTATTACATCTGGATAAGTAGATAAAGGTTTAGATAAATATGCGATTATTGAACAGTTTTTAATGCAATAAACTATATATTATAGTTAATATAGAAAAATTCATCTAGATCTAAACGCTACGACGAACCGGAATTTTCTGTAAGCTACTACATAAATTCATACACGAATATAAAATCGCGTGTCTAATGACACAAGGTCGTAAGCGCTAAAAACACGATTTTGGTGGCAAAAGGTCGTATGATTTTTTTTTCGCCATTCGCTCTAAAAATGATCAAAACGTATTAGATCAATTGAAATTACGAGATCGAAAAATAAAAATGCAAAAGGTCGTATGTTGGGCGAATACGTCATTCTTTCGTTACAATTTTTGAGGAAAATAAAAACAAATGGTAAAAGCGGAAGGTCGTATCCGCAATTTTTTTTTTGAATGTTTCATGATTTTTCCAAAAAGCTGTAAAAACTCGTGAAACGCAAAGAAAAATCGAAATCGACGACGTTTCGACAAAATTCGATAAAAAAAATTCGTTGTCAAAAGCAGAAGGTCGTATCCGCCATTTTTTTTTTAAAGTTATTTTTCATGATTTTTCAAAAAGTCTCAAAAACACCTGAAACGCGAAGATAAATTGAAAAAACGACCGTTTCGAAAAATTCGATAAAAAATATTCGCAGATCAAAGCAGAAGGTCGTATCCGCCATTTTTTTTTCGTTTATTTGGCGGATACGACCTTCTGCAATTAATGGAAACCATTTTTTTTTCTGCGAAGTTAGGACCGAAAGGTCGTATCCACCGGTACATACGACCTTCTGCTTTTAATTGACCTAGTATGAAATTTCAACGTTTATGAACGAATCTTCGGGTCCTTGGTCTAAATACCATTTAAAAAATATATATATATACGACCTTTTGCCGTTACGAAAAGCAAAGTCGTATAATGGCGCTTACGACCTTATGTCATTGGACACGCGATATAATGTTTTATTATTATTATTATTCATTCATTTATCTCAATCATTTATTCCTATTCAATCGAATTATTAGAAAATTTCACAAGGTAATCGATCTACCTGCTCCTTTTCCTTCTTCTTCTTCTTCTTCCCCTGCTTTATTACGTTTCTTTCATTGACTAATTTCTTCACTTATAATATTATTTGTAGCTTCATAAAATCGATCAATAAATAAAAAGAACATTAGGAACACAAGTTCACCACTTGAGAACAGTTTTTTTTTTATTTCCCATTTTTTGAAAGATAATCATTTTTTCCTCGACGCTACCTAATCGTTTTATTTTTATCTTCTTTTTCTTTCTCTCGAAGATACATAAATAAAGATTGAAAAAAAAAAAAAACAGAATAGTTAAAAATCAATAAAGATTGTAATTAGAGCGATTAAATGCAGAAGATTTAATTAATCTAATATTACACACAAGTCATTGAATAATAAAAGAAAAAACAATTTATCACCACTATTTTATACTAATTTACATAATTATTATAACTACTACATATATAAAACCGTAGAAGTTTTATAATAAATTGATATTATTTAACATAGAAGATATTTCTTTTTTTTTCTTTTTGTCCCCTTAATAGTAATATAATAACGTCACAGTAATTATGATAAATTTATGCTCGAATTTATGCATTAAACTATTTATATAATTAAACTAGGTACAATAATAATTAATTTTGGTACCATCCGCAGGTTTTAAAGACTAGTTCATTCATTTTTTTTTTCTCCTTTACTCAATCATTTTCAGTTTTCAAATAGGTATAAATGATCCTATTCTTTCTTATTTTCTTATCTCATTCACAATTCGAATGTAAAGAGAAAATAAAGCGTAACAAAAGAATAAAATTAGAATGAATGAATGAAGAAAAAATCGCCAGTTTGACAAAAGCGAAAATATTAATCGATACAATATATCCTCATAATCTACATAATATACATAATCTTAAAAACTAATAGTAATTATTACATACCGAACGAAAATTAAAAACAAAAATAAAAATTAAGAAAATATCTTCACCTCGATAAACTTTTTTCAGTTTTTTTTATTTTAATCGTGTATTTCTCATTCACAATTTTCAATCCCTCAATAGTTTTAACTTTTTTTTTTTGTTTCTCGTTACAATATTTTCATTTATTTTATTTTTTTTCAAGAGAGAGAAAGAATATATTTTTTGAGCTGAATGAGATTTATTTATTTATTTTCATTTGTTATTCGAATATCTAACTATCAGGTGCTTCTTTTCTATTTTCGTTAATATATATATTTTTTCTACTTTAGTTATTAAATATTACAATAATATCTAACGATCTCTCCTAAGAATGAGATCAGAGATAAATTTTTACCCTAATTTAATAATAATATTATTATTATTATTGTTGTTGTTGTAATTATGATTACTATTTCATTATTTTATTAAATCATCATATTGGTATCTTCACTATTATATGGTTGTTGTTGTTGTTTTTCTCTTCAACTAATCAATCGGCGACGCCCAATTTATTCTTTCCTTCATTTCTAAATGTTTATATATTCAATGGAAATGCTACAACGATATTATTAAGATATATACACATAGTATATAAACGATAAGAATAATTACAACGCTGTTGTTATTTCCTATTCAACAATAACAGCAAACTGAAACAAAAGAAACAACACTTAATCGTTTATATCTAGTTATAATTTATTTTGTCAATTATTATTATTATACAACAATTCTAATTCTCTTTCCCCATCTTTCTCTCTCTTTCTCTTCATAAGAGTTATTTTATTTGGCGAGTAGTTGTACTTTTCCTATTCTGTGTACCGGCTATCATCACTATCTCATCTCTCAATCAAACGTCGTAACATATATAATAACGAATTTATTATTATTATTTCCTACAGGCACCGATACGCTTTTATCATTCTCTTAAAATGTACGAAAAAAAATTTTTTTCTACCCCGACGGAATTCTACTCAGTTATAATTTAGCGGTACCGGAAATAATTTCGTCGTAGAGCTCAGGCGTGACCTGGACGTACTCCTTGTTGCCCGATCTGAAGTAAACCTTGTCCTGAATTTTGTTAGGATCAAAACCCTCCCGTTGAAGATTGATCTTTTTCAATTTGAAAGTTCCCGTCATTTCTAATTCCTTGACGATTCTCAGAAATATAGGACGCGCGTAAGACGGCAGCGCCTTGTCCAGCCCCTCGGCGAGAGCTTTGAAGTCCAAAAGGCTGTCCGGATCGACGATCGCAGCCATTCCCGCCTTTCCTTCCATACCCGGTACCTGAACACCGTAAACCGTCGCGTCTCTGTGTCCCGCAACGTTGCTAACGACTCCTTCGACTTCCGCTGTCGCGACGTTCTCACCCTTCCATCTGTAAGTATCGCCGGTCCTGTCCTTGAAGTAGAAATAGCCGTACTCGTCCTGGACCAAGATATCGCCTGTGGGATTGGAATCGGATAAAAAATCTCGTTTATCTAACTCTAATTAATAACTTACCGGACAAAAAGGCTTTGTCTCCTTTGCTGAACACGTTCTGTATCGTCTTATTCCTCGACGCCTCCTTGTCCAAGTATCCGTTGAACTCTCTCGAGGCGTTACCCTGCTTTATGAGTCCGATGAACATGCCGGGTTCGTCTGCGGGGATAAAAACAATCCATAAATTCATCCAACCAGTTTCATCGGTCTGAAAGATCCTCACTCGTTTCAGCCCTGATGCAGAGGCCGTCGGGTCCTCTGACCGGCTCGCAAGTGTCCGGAGCGACTCTGATCAGAGCCACGGGATGCAGAGACTTCGGTAGTATCAACGGAACGAAACCGACGGCTCCGACCTGGTTGTCGACGTTGACTGTATCAAAAAAGAAACAATTTATTCTCTATTGCAAATTTTCCATCTAATCTCCTTCACCTATGTTAGCGTTGCCCTCGCTGGACCCGTAGACTTCGGTGATCTGCTCGATCTTGAATCTATTGACAAATGCCTGCCATAGTTGGGGCCTCATCCCGTTTCCAACCATCAGTCTGACCGAATGCGCGGTGTCCTCGGGCCTCGGGGGAGCGGACAGCAGGTAGCGGTTCATTTCGCCGATGTATTGCGCCAGCTGAAGGGAACGGAAACAAGAAATTAGGGAAACGGAGGTCGACGGGTTGTGGACCGGAGGTTCAATACTCACTGTACAGTTGTACTTTATGCAGTCGGTCCAGTAGGCAGACACGGAGAACTTCGCCCTCAGAACGCTGGGAATCCCCTTGACCAGCGCGCACCCGGTTCCGACCAGACCCCCCGCGGTGTGATAGAGCGGAAGCGGATTGTACATGATATCGGAGTTCGCTCTGAGTCCGAGCATGTGATAAGTGGCCATCGTGATGAGCAGGTATCTGCGGAGAAACTTTTATAAATGAATTTGTTGCTTCGAGAAGAGGATATGTTAAACCCGAAGGAAACAGTGGTTTCTTTTTTTCACTCGCGCCCCGCTTGCCGGCTTAAAATAAAGAGTCGAGTTAAATACTGGCCCGTAATCTGATTCTTATAAAGTTGTGGGGTCTCCCTGACTGGATTACGGGTATTGTACTATGCTGCAGAAGAATATGAGAAACGCGGCCTTCATTCTAGGAAAGAAACGGTTCTATAATGTTTCTTTTTTCCAGTTAATGAAGAAGAATAAAAATTAATCACTCTTATTAGCTTGATAATCGAAAATTATCAAGTGAGGATAGAGTATTTGGAGTCGGCTGGCAAAACGCTACGACCTAGATTAGCGGGTTCAATACTAGTTAATAATTCACGAGACTGTATCATAGTTTGTAGGGTCTGGGAAAGACGCGTTGCTTTTGTACACGTATACCGGTGGACAGAAATAGAAGGGGAGAAAATCAATTGAGAAAAGACCCCCGACGCAGACGATAACAAATATTTAAACAGTCTCGCGACCTTCTTCTTCACTATCAGAATTTAGAATACTGAATTTTCTACGCATCTTCTGGTTTCGGTGCCTAAAATCAGTCCTACGAGAGTAAATGTTCACTTTTGAGTATGCGCAGCAAATTTATAGCGTTTCAAGCCTTTGCGTTGACTTGTGTCAGGTTTTTCTCCCATTTTCAGAGGCAGAATTGACCGCCGATGTACTGAAATTTTGGTCCGTACCTCGAATGAGGCATGAGCGCAGCTTTTGGTAAGCCGGTGGTTCCGCTGGTATAAATGTAGAGTAGATTGTCCCTGTATCCAGGAGTCTCTGCGACAACCGGAGGCGAAGTGTTCGCCTCTGCCAGAAGGATTTCGATATTTTTAACGCCGTCGATTTCTCTGCTTTCTGTAGTGCTGCCCCACTCGTATCTCTCGACGCCTACGATCGACTCCTCGATCTCGTTCATTGCTGAGCGAAGAAGAAAAACAGAGAATATAATTATCGTTAATGAAAACAGAGTTTCTGGAGAATTTTTATCCTCAAGTTTGTTTTAGTACCCGAGGCCAAATCTTGAGTGTAAATAATAGCCTTGACTTTGGCGGCGGACAAGCAGTGGACCAGAGGCTGGACGCGTAGGTTTGTATTTATCAGGGCTGTCACGACGCCTAATTTTCCCAATCCTAGCCACGTGGCGACGTACTCTGGTCGGTTTGGCATCATCAATGCCACCGCGTCGCCCTTCGCGTATCCAGCCTTTTGAAAAACGGATGCTATCCGGTTGCTGAGTTTCTCCATCTGTTTTATCCAATGGGATAAGAGATTAGTAATAATATTGATGAAGTAGGTGAGACGATGTGAAGTGAAAACTCACGTCCGCGTTCGTCCAAATCCGTCCTTCGAAAATGAAGCATGGTTTGTTAGGATAAAGACGGGCTCGTTCGGTGAATATCTTTATGACCGTTGTATTGTTGCGGACGAATCCTTTCGTCTCGATGTCTGCGTTTATGTAACGATACAAAAACCTGCAAAAATTATATTGAAATTTACTAATAAATAATTTGATGAAAACTTGTATAACTTTTTTTTTGTGGCCCGATTAGCCCCGCAGTTCATCTAATATGTTCGTTACACGAAATCACGCGATTGTTAGATCCTATGTACGCTTTATTATCGACCTGAATACGAATCGTCAGCATAGATAAGTAAAATAAGAACCGGAGTAAAAACTTAATAAACATGAACATTGTCCTCTCGGGTGCAGCCCGTCGTCTCGACATATAGCATACGTCAATACATATATTTAAATAGGTATAGTGTGTCTCAGATTAGAGGATCAACTGAAATTTGTGTTTTCATTGTGGGTTTGTTTCACATTTTATTGTCGGTCTGCGTTAGATACAACACAGAAAAATGGTGTTATTGTGAGCTTGAAGAACTTGTGAAACTTTTAGATTATTCTAATTTTCAGCTGATTCGGTATAGCTACTAGGTATGTACATGTTATTATCTGTACTCGTATCTGTGCGTTGATTTATTAGGACCAGATGGGCGAAAACCTTATTGTACATAATACTGATAATAAGTGTATCGAGTATCGAATATCCGATGATGCAGCAATAGCCAATGGCTTGTGGCTATATACTTTATCATATTATATTACAATCTTGGATAGACATTTTTTTCATATTTTTCTTCGATTTTCCATGTTAGTAGATTTTTATTAATTCCTCTCCTTTTATATTTGCAAAATATGCGTTGCGTAACCCGATGTACATTTTTTACAGACGATTACGTAAATACACTTTTATCTCTTCAATTATATGTGTAATTATAGTACGATAACGCTTTTTCCAATTTTTTTTTTAAACCTTCAGAAATAAGCTGCCCTCAAAATTCTCTATTCGATTCGATTCTGTTAAGACGTGTCATTTTCTTCGGAGAGAAATTCTTCATCATCTGAATGAGGGAAAGTGAGAAAGAAAAATCCTACGATAAGTTATCGTCGGTTATCGAAACGTTTAACGACAATCGAGTGACTATTTAGCTGATAACTTGGTCCAAAAATTGTCTGATCCAATTTCCCTCATTCACACGATGAAGGATTGCTCCCCGAAGAAAATGAGACGTCGAAAGACATAATCGGATCAACCGTGTGCCTGAAAACCTTACGACAAGTGATTTTAAAAAAGTCCATTTTTCCATACAGCTCTTTAAAAAGTCAAGAATATACTGGGAAATGATCGATTTTCCGTAAACTTGTGAACTTTTTCTCATGATTGATGGAATAACTTGAATGTCGTGTCTGTGAAGGGTAAAGAGTTGATATGTATATGTCTATAGGTGGAACTTGTATCAAGTCCTGTAACGAATTTCTACGGCTTCTTCGACCGCCTCCGTGGTAAAACCGCTAACCGGCATATTTCTGTACATTTCTGCATGTTCACTTCGACACACGGAGAATATTGTCTATGAATTTGATACAGAAGTATAGTTCATAAAACAAGGATAGATTAGTTCGCACGTGTAGCCAACACGGTGCAAATTTACTCGTGAGAGACAAAAATACTGCCAACCATCTATCGGCTCGTTACGGTACCACAATTCGAGATTTTTCTGACTTTCTACAAAGATCACGTTCGTGATTCTACATCTTTGAACTGTGAAGTTAACATCTTACAGCCGCTTTAAAATTTCAACAGGATTCTGTTAAAACTAAAGTGAAGTAAGATTCTGGCTATTCCCAGGTTTTTCGCTCCTATCCGCGCTTCTTCGGAGCTAGTCGACCCTTTTCAGAAAAGTTCATTAGCGCGAATAAATTGTCCGTCCCTCTGTTGTGAGAATGATGATCAATTATGGAGCATATTTGCTATTATTGCTTGTGTCATGTTATCGTGAATTTATTGTACCAGGGACTTTTTCTCTTGGATCTTTGTTACGAAATGATATTTTATCACAAAGAGAGCCTAGTCTAGAGGGGGAGAGCTTACTGCATGTACCCACATATTCCTGAATCAGTTGCGAGCGCAGTCTTCACTTCCTGATTCGATGACCGCAATTCGCATTTCGAATCATATAAGAAGAAAAAATTTTTGAATGAAAAATATCGCGTTATGTTGAAAGATTTATTTTTAATTCGAGAACATATGTTTTCTCCGTCTCTACATGCAATCATAAAGTCCAAAGTTTGAATCTTAATACGTTTGCAGACACACATATACATAGATAAGTACGCGTAACAAGATAAATTATAAACACGTTCAATGTTATCGCTGAAAATATTTCCTCTACGCGCCATATGCGAAGATCATTACTTTTTAATAGGTTTCTTCTTTTCTTTTTTTTTTTCCACGATTATATTATCGGGTCGTTCAAAGACTGATCATCGAAAATATTTTCTTTTTTGTTTGATAAGTCAAAAAAAAAGGCACAGATTTTAGACAATACAGTTTTGACGACGTGTCAGACATGAAAATTTCACCGAATACGTAATGTATGTACCGTAATACATATAAATATCGATCGATGAGTGTACTGGCCGACCCGACCAGCCGAGCTGAGCCGAGTTCAACAATACATGAACGTATTTCCAACTATTCTAATCGAAAATTCATTTGAGTTTCAAATCAATGAATAAATGCTACATAATTAATTAACAAATAAGAGAGAAAAACAAAAATTTTTGAAAAAAAAGAATTAATATGAAAATTAAATCTAAAAAAATGTATCATGTGTTATAATTGAAGGGAAATTGAAAGAAAGATGGAAAAATATTGAAGACCACAATTTCGATGACATCTTCGTGTTTTTTTTAACAGTTTACATAGATACTCTGTGATCCCTAATGGACTATAATTTATTTGTCGTCAATCGTTGGTATATTATCTATATGGTGAAAACATCCATTGGCAGTTCGAGGCTCAAATAATTAATCAAAGCTTCCAGGAATTCCCTAATTTGTTAACGACTTCAGATATTCAACTACCTCCTATACTAAACGTACCTACAAGGCTAAGTGATTCAAATTCCATTATTTCCCCTGGAAAATGTACTTTTTAAAAGCTTTTTTTTTGTTAATTTTTTACTTAAAAACTTCTTTTATCAAATCAAGATACAACAAAGCATTTTTTTGTTGTTTTTCTTTTGTTTCGAGTATAAAAAGGAACACAAACTAAATATAGAGTTTCAGACCCACTAATTGAGGGCTTTGATCAGCCATCCTATCATCATCGACCAACCTAGAGACATTTTCGCCGTAGATAATAACCACCGACGAATATGACTGAGTCGACTGACGATAAGTAAATAATAGATATCAAGAACACACGCATTGCAGCGTGCAACACAGTCAGTACAAATGTACACCAAGCACGTAAGGAATGACCGCCTTTACAAACTGATAACGAACATTGAACATAAACGGTTGAAACTATGCATTATACGACTTTTTATGTTCGTAATGGCAAAAGGTCCTAATTATATATATTTTCGTTATTAGAACGACCTTCTGCTATTTTTTTTTTTCATCAATTTTCGAAACGTTGTCAAATGGCTCTGACGACCTTTTGCCATTAGACAGGCGATTGGTGATGAGATAAATATTGTATAAAAATAGTTGATTATACTGACTTGATATCGCGAGGAAGTGTCTTGATGATCACGTAGATCCTCCTGTGGTAGTGATAAACGATGGGTAAAAGAGCGGCGGCGAATGCGATCTGAGCAATCCTAGCAGCAGCCCCGTGTACGCGAGTCCCAACGCCCGCAGCCATCAGGCCAACGAGCGCGATCACAAAAACGATGAATCTAACGTCCATCCTTTCCCGGTGTGGACGAGGGCTGGCCTCCCGCAGGGAGTCGCACGCTACCCTTACTTCGCTCCGCTTCTGCTGTCGGCGGGGTGGAAGAAACGAGGCGGTGTAGCTACACTGCAATTACTGGGGTGGTAGAGACCGCGATATCGGTTGCCAGGTGTCTAGGCGACACGATTCGCGACCTACGTGGACGGGATACCCTCGGAAAGCCTCAACCCCCGAAGACACGAGTCGACGCGAACTGGCTATGCGCCCTTCCCACCCTCCGTCGCCATGTTTCGGGCACGGAGGGTGCGTAATTTCCTAACGATTCGCGCACGCGCTCGTGCCAATCAATGAGCGAGACGGAGCAGCGAATGCGGTATAATAACGCGTCGAGTATAACGGTTTCCATACTAATGACGTCAGCTTTTATACACATAAACAAAATTAAGTTTTCAAAAATCACTTCGATCGATTTTGTCTCATTTTCTTTGCATTCTAGTACTCTGTGTTTCATGAAAACAACTCACATATCTGATTATTGTACCTTTTTGCGGTGTACAAAAGTTTATGAAGTGTCATTTAATGGCCTGATGTCATTACAGAGTTACAGACACGCAATGTGTTATGTCAACCGATAAAGCCTCCTTGTTTTAAAAAAAAATCGCCAGTCAGGCACTTTTCAGTGGAATCATCAACTGCTATTGACCACATGATGAATGTATCAACTCCTCCTTTTTTTCAACCTCGTCCAATTTTTAATGGTCGTATTGGTCAAATTGAGGTACGGGACCAAGGGGTGAAAACAATCTGAACTTCAGTTAAAATAGTAAGAATAATGATGAAAGATTCGTACCACTTTACTGCAGGACGTTAGTCCGTTGATTTTTGTTCCTTATACGAACGCAGGTGTATAAATTTCAATGAATGCTTGTGTATAATGGAAACCAGAGTATTTTACTCCACGCGAAGTTCGATAGCCCGAGTATAGAGTCAAACTGAGAAGTGAGAGATCCGAAACGACCGACTGTCCCAATGCCCGGCGTTGTTCGACACGATTCTCAATTTCACGTCACACACCATTCGCACTGATGCGCTAATTTTCTTGTATATACTTTTATCCAATACCCAGCTAGAGGGGGGGATCGGTTATCGGTACACAACAACTGGTGGGAGTTTCGATTCATTGTTATTGTTATTTCGATGACCATCGTCGCCAATACATGAACAAAATGCGAGTATTTCACTGGGCAGGGAATTCTTATCAGTGACCGACAAGCACGTGTGACGATGCGTGTGTGAAAGCTAACAAAAAACAATATGATATGACAAGGCGGTAAGGAATAAACAACATCAATCGAACCGCGACAACAAACATCGAGTGGATAAAATTTTGAATTAGAAGTAGAAAAATTACAATTAAGAAGATTTTTCTGTTTTTCTTGTCGCGAGTAGCAGTCTAGACGGAAGCTATAGGTAGGTGAACCTGCGAGTTAGGCATGTGACGATGGTGAAACGTTAGTCACTCACTCGGCGTAAGCAGATATAGCTGGATATTCTTCCGGGCAGTTGGAGCAGTCAACAAACTCTCCTAATTCAACTACGTACACGTAGTAGGTATCGCCGGCCGAAAATTAAATTCATTGGCAAATTGCTATTCGTCATTATGCACAAACTATACTGGCTAGTGGCTCGCCGCACCGATAAGTGCAAAATTACGATGGAAAGAAGAAGAAACAAAGTGAATTGAATTATTCAAATTACGCGGTACAGGACGAAGTACAGTAGAACCCCGTCTATGGCTACTTCAGCCACACGAAAAAAATAGGGACCCCCCACTCCCTGTGACGAGCCCTGCGCGCGCATCCTTCCGTGTCACCACAGTCAATGGAAGCTTGCTGGACGGGGTCGCCGACGACGACATTGAAATTAATGTTATAGTGTTGAATATAAGACTTGAGTGTAACAGCGTCAGCGACATCATTTTATTAGTCAGCAGACACAACAATGCAGATTGCAGAGTGTACCTAATTGATACTTCGTCTTATTGTTAGCTATGCGTTTTTTCTTATGTAAACAGACACATAACACATTGTACCGATCTATTCCTCTGTTACGTCGATGCCTTAGTACATTCCCAAAAGCGACCAACTGTGAAGATAGAGAGACGAAATATGATGAATTTGTTTACTCTACACCAATCTTGACCGGCGTAAGATACACATATTCACATGTTTATCCTTGATAGCAAACACTGTGTAGAAAAATACTTGATTGTGTTGTGCGGCACGCGCGAGCGAGATGATATTGCAGTAAATACAAACTTTGTACTTTGTACTTAGCTCACGCTATTATAAGGTAGTATTGTTATCACGGTTAATGATAGCGTTGATACTGATATTATAATTGTATTTTCGTTTCGAAATGAGTGTTCATATAGAAGAGTGGGGCAAGACGGACAGGGGAAGGAAAATCTGATTTTCAAAATGAAAGCCTTTCTTTCGCCCGGCGCGGCCCTGTAACCGAACTTTTGAGGTTAGGGTGTGGTAACACTTACGACCTCCTTTATTTTCATAACTCTGCCCGGGAATGTTGTCGCATTTGACTAATCAGATAGTTCTGAGTTCTGAATGAATTGTTTCTGTTATCTGCGATTCGATAAATGTTGTGTCTGATAGATTGATCATGATAATTATAGCGCAACGCATAACTCGGGGCCCGAAATCTGTTTGTACGGCCCTGCAACTCTTTCGCGATTGGCCGCGCGTCTCACTCGACGATCAGCTGTTTCGTGGGAGAGGGACCGGGGTTTTACTGTATGTCATATCTGCCCTTGCAAGAACGCTGCACATGTAAAAACCTGGGCATGAATAAACAACAAGCACCTAATTTGGTTGACCTTGAGACTTTAGATTTCTCCGGAAATCGACGCAGCGAATGGTTTTTAGATGATATCGCGATATCGCAATGTTGAGTATAATTGAGATACATTTTTTTTTTTTACGAACTTAATATAACGACCTCAGCGTGAAAAACCCAGCGTTCTAATCGCACGTGGCTAACCGGGTTGATATGGATTCGATTTTTCCCTCCAGTTTCGTCATGCTTGATAAGTAATCATATATTATCTATAACCACAAGCGTTTGGAATGAAAGACGTACAATTCTGATCTCGCATCTTTTACTTCAATTACAGGTGAGAATGTACAATTTGATAGTTCATAAAGCTAGATAAACGATTGGGTCCTCTGTACATAGTATTTGACACTCGTTCACATAACACACTGCAGTGCTATGAATCCGCGGTGCGCAACGGAAGCCGCGCACCGCGTGATCCCGCCGGTGCGGTAAAATTGGCATTGTGTGTGTGTGTACTACGGTACTTCGTAGCGCGTGCGACCACGTGTTCAAAGTATAGGAAACGGATGAGGAAAAAAAAATCAAAGAAACGAGACACGACGAAAGGAAAAACTATTCTTCTACCACACATGAATTAAAAATACTCGTGTTTGTTTTTTGCCCTACTTAACGGGATGAAAGTCACAGTATTTTTTTTTTTTACCGGGGAAGAAAAACGTCTCGTAACCATAGTAACGGTAAAATAAACCGAGAATGTGCTGCCCCCAGCGGAGAACGCCGTTCTCGTGGTTCTAACCTCACTTTTACTCATTTTCAATGCGAATGTGGTAGAAAATAGTTTTTTACACACAGCTATAATTTTATTAGCCTGATAGAAAAAGTTTGTTGTATCTATTGAATTATTTAGCTTTTTAGTTTTCTAGTCTAATTTCTTCGTTCTTCGATACATTTGCCGATATAATAAGGCAGAGAATTGTCAACATAAATGGGGGACCCTTATTACAGCGTAAAGTTCTTATCACATTATTCGCATAATAATGGATGACAATACAAATTTCGTGTCTATGTACACAGATTTTAGTTTCTATTAGAATAAACGTGTCCGGTCTGTGCTGTGCAACGGGCTGCAGTCGCAACTGTGTAGCGTTGTGAATAGTGAATACTTAATGCACACGTCATGTGAAAATCCACGTTCCGACGAAAGATAGTAGCTGCGGTTGGTACGAAGAGAGCAATAAGGAATGAAACATATAATCTAAGCTAAAGCATATATACTGACGTCCTGTAATATAATGTAATAAAACAATTAATAGAATATAATACACGATACTATAATTTAGTAGTAGTATGGGATATTCCGACCGGTATAGAACACGATTCGACACATAATTTTTTTAAAATTAAAGTCAAATCATTTGCAACAATGGTTGGAATCTCGAATATAAAAACATGTGACGGAAAGTAATTGAAAAAAAGAAGAGAAAGAAATTCGTAATTACCTTGAGAAAATTTGTTGGAAACAAATTGTAATCCTTTATTGTTTGTATTCCCGAAGAAGGTGATGAAGAAAATAAAAGAAGAAACCAAAACTTGTACAATTTTTTTAAATATACATACACTAAAAACTTTGTCAAGGTGGGAAAGAGAAGAAATAAAACTAGAGGGAAAAGGGACTACTTCGTCTCACTGTAGTCCGTGAACGAATGCGGTATCGAAAACGGAAGACCGGTGAAGGAAGTTTGTGCGAAGGAAAATTCCGGAAGGGGAATAGAATTATAGAGCGAGAACAGAAAGCATTAAACCGTGACCGTAAACCGAAATGTGACCGCCTTTCCTTTGTTTGGCGCTGCATCTACGCGCCATCGTTTGAAGCGTTGCCAACTGTTCTTCGTTGTCTTCTGCTAAATCATCGCAAACTCAAACCTATCCGAGTTTGATTTTTATAACCGAGGATATAGACGAAAGAAAAAATCTCCTATCTCAGGACTATTTTAGACACATAGAAGAATAAAAAAACTTGTCTGAGGAGATAAAAAAAAAATTGTGACTACGTTTTATTCGTAGCCACGAAGAGAAAGACGCTGGTAACACTGAGGGCGGGAAAATTCGAAATCTAATATAAAAAGGAAGAGTAGAGGATTGTAATTATTATTTTTAGTCGAATAAATGAATTGTTTTGTTTTACCATTCCTTAATCATTCTTATGCACGTGTGTCAATCATTAATTATGCGTAAGGATAATAAAATAGAGATTTAAGTAAATAAATTCTATAAAATTCGAACACGATTTAGTTTCTGTCAATCTCTCAAATAATGAATGAATCACAGATTTATTGGAAAATAGTAAACATTTTGTCTCTTTATTATTAATATTACAATTGGCATATGTATAATCGTCATAACAATACGGGTCTGTTTGAACAAGACACATTTTTTTTCTTTTTTCTTCAACAAATAACAATAGTATAATTTAATCGTACATATTTATCTTATATTCATACACTAATACGTCTATGTATTGTAAAGTTTGTTACATAGTGTATAAAGATTGGCAAAATTATTACATACACCTTGAATCTCGGGTCGAGAGATAGCTAATGTATAATGGAATGAAACAATAAAACCTATTTTCAATAACATACAAAATACATTATGCTTCTCTTACGTTATACGAAAGAATTTTTTTCCTTTTTCTTTCTATCGATCCAGTTAGAAAAACTGTATAATTTTCGGCATCTCATTATTATGCTAGCAGTTAAAATACGGAATATAAAGTTTTCATTTTCATTCGAAGGGAATTTGAGACGCTGAGGATCATTTCATGCCCCATGGACACCCTGCATGTGATTCCAGATCCAAAAGTATCACGGTGTCTGCTTTTTGTGCGCATTTAGCATACAATAATAATAAATTACCTAATAAAATAATTATTCTGAATAGTTACTGTCGCTATAGATATATGTATTATCACCTATTACCATATCCTAGTATCATTCAATATAACGTCTCGATAGAAGTTGAATAGTTGAGTAGCATTATTATTTACATCTCTTTTCTCTTTCTTAAGTCAGTCGAAACACATACATCGCGTTTTGAGATATAATTACATGATGATCAGTATTGAATAAATTCTTTTGTTCAGTTTTTTTTTTTCACAACCAAATTTATGTCAATTATGTTACTTTTAACGCGATCTGATTTTTCATAATCATTGTGCGTTTATAGAAGACAAATATGAAGCGATTTTGAATGGTTGACTCGGATGTTCTTTCAGAACGAAGAAAAAACCTGGAAAATTCGATTTTTCTTTTGTGATAATTTCAAATTTTTTAAACTGGAGTAAATTATTCGTTTTTTTTTTACAATCAAATTTAAATTTGAACTATTATTATAAAGTGAAAAATCATATTTCTCACAATTTCTTTGATTATACTACATTTTCTTCATCTCTTTCTCTCAAATGATTACGAAAAATGAGAAAAGTGAAAGGAAAAAGATGTAATATCGTATTTGATGCCCCGGCTCTCAAGGAATCTTGCGATTTTATCGTTCTCTTGATGTCCAACATGTTTTCGTTACAGACGAATTTTTCCTTGTTGTATTTGCTCGTAGGCTTCATTCGTCAAAAGTTTGTAGCCCGCTTTTGGGTCCAGGTAATACAATTTATCCTGGATTTTTGACGGGTCAAATCCTTCTTCCTGAAGATCTTTTTTCTTCAGTTTAAAAGTACCTGGAGACGAAGCAGAAAAAGGAATAAGAAAACGATTAACGAACATGAATTAAACAAAATTGAAATTTCTCTTATATTCTTTCAACGTTTGTAGTTTTCTTCACGATAAGTTGTTTTGTACCTCCAACAAGTGAATTAAAAAAGAAGTCATTGTCACTCACCGGTAAGATCGACTTTCCTCAAAGCTCTGATGAATTGGGGTCTCGCATAAGTCGGGAGATTCTCTTTGATCCCCGATATCAAATGTTCCAGATCCAACTTGTCGTCCGGATCATAAATTGCCGCCATACCGGCCCTGCCTTCGGCTCCACGAATCTGTAAACGGATGATTATTTGAAAATTATTTAAAATGAATCAATTTAACTCAATTTTCGGTCCTTTTCGTCGTCCATTGATATTATTCTGAAAAAAGTTGTTCCTTTTTGGATTATTAATTCTTCTCATCCTTTTATTCTGACTCACCTCAACTCCGTACACTACGCAGTCCTTGTAGCTAGCGAGGTTGCTAACGACCGCTTCCACTTCCGAAGTCGATACGTTTTCTCCTTTCCATCTGTAAGTGTCTCCGGTTCGGTCTTTGAAGAAGAGATAACCGAGTTCATCGGCTACCAATATGTCGCCTGAAGAGTCATAGAAATGGATATAATAAACGATTGTGTTTCATTCCCTATAAAATTGATTCGGCCTCCTTACCAGAAATAAACGCAGAATCTCCTATGGCAAACACGTCATGTACGACCTTACTTTTAGATGCCTTAGGGTCGACGTATCCCAGGAACGCCCTTGTGGGATTATTCGGTATAATTTTACCAATAAACGCACCCGGCTCATCTGCGAAAGTAGATAAGACGATTTTAAATCAGTAAAAGTTATAAGAAAATTGTAGGGAATGGATGACTCACTCGGTTCACACGTCATGCAAAGACCTTTGGCATTTCTTATCGGTTCTCCGTCCGCGTCTACCTTGATAATCGATATGGGATAGACGGCGGGAATGATTCTTGAAACGAACCCGATGGCTCCGACGGTGTTGTCGATGTTCACTGCAACGATTCATGGAAGAATAAATCAAGAAAGATAAATTGAGTAACTATTTAATAATTTTTGACGTTTCTGACTTTAAAGTTTCTCACCTATGTTGGCGTTTCCTTCGGTGGCACCGTAGAATTCAGCGACCTGTTTTATCTTGAACCTGTCGACAAATTCCTTCCATATCTGTGGCCTGAGACCGTTTCCAAATATGACTCTAACGCTGTGCGTCTTATCCTCTGGTTTCTCAGGCGCAGCCAATATGTAGCGGCACATTTCACCGATGTACTGAGCCACCTGTGAAACAAGATAATCAAGCATTTTCGTAAACCATATCATAATCAATCAACGAAATGACGTGAAAACAGGGTAATTTCATAGTTTATCATAGTTTAGGTGAACAACTGTCTCGTCGACGTACCGTGCATTGATATTTGGCGCAGTCTGTGAAGTAGGCGCTAGCGGAGAATTTCTTCCTGACGACGACGGTGTTTCCATGTAGCAAGGCTTGGCCAATGGACATGATGCCACCGGCTGTATGGTACAACGGTAGCGGTGTGTAGAATTTGTCACTGCTTCTAAAGCCTGCGACATAGTGGATTCCACTGGCTATGAAGAGGTACCTGGATTGTCACGACAAAGAACCGCCAATCGTCATGAAATTGTATCAACAACAAGCGATAATCAGGTGAGGCAAAAACTTTTCTCACTTTTTTCTTCCACTTACCTAGAATTAGTGATCACTGCGGCTTTTGGTAGACCCGTTGTACCGCTGGTGTAAATGTATAGGAGTTTATCATTGTATCCAGCTCTGTCCCGAACAACCGGTGGGCCGTTGGGCGTATCTGCTAATATAGCTGCAAGATCTTTTTCCTTCAAACCGCTAGACGGTGAATTCGGTGTTTCAGAGAGTCTGTATAACGCTACCTTCGCACTTAGGGAAGACGAAATGTCCTTCACGGCTGGAAGAAAAAGATCGCGATTTTATTTTCAATCTTCTAAATTTTCGTTCATAATTGTGAGAACGCTCACCATCTCCCAAATCTTCGCCGTATATCAGGGCCTGACAATTAGCAACGTCGACACTGTGCAAGAGCGAAGCCTTCCTCAAATTTGTGTTCAGTAACGGTACGATGATACCGAGTTTGCTCAACCCGAGCCAAATAGCAACGTACTCGGGCCGGTTTTCTAAAAGCAATGCGACAGCGTCGCCTTTACGATAACCGTGAGTCTTGAAAACCGTCGCTATTTTGTTACTCAGGTCTTCAACCTGCGTTCAGATGCAAAATACCAAAGCATTCAATGATGTACACTGATAAAAATACCAAATAACATCACGTGACGCCGAAATGGCGAATGCAGCTACCTGTTGGTAGGTCCATTCCCGATCCTCGTATACGAAACAAGTTTTGTTTGGATGTTTTGTTACGTGCTGGGCGAAGACGTCCGCAACGGATCGATCCTTTCTCGCGTGGCATCTTATCGTCCATAACAGTTTGATGTAACGGACGATTGCTCTGTGTGCAGAGAATCATGTTTTGAATAATTGAATAAAGGCCTGAACCCAATATGTCGTCGTTGTTGTTTTGTATACACTTTATGGCTTCGGAATTTCCGGCCATTGGCCGATGGGAAAGGGAGAAGAGAAGTAGATGAGCTGTCATACATGTGTCACATCTATGATCCAAATTTTGATTCCCACAATACGAAACTTGAATATTCAATTTTTAAGGGGAACCGCATGAAATGTTATCGGACGATGATTGAAGAAGGTCCAAACGGAATGGGAACAGTACTCGTTAACTGGTTCTCACTGTTCAACGTTCTGAAATATACGGTGTCCTCGTGCCACTCTGTATGCATAGAGCTGCAGTCACTGTCCAAAGTTCCAAAGGCGATTAATTACGCGAACATTTTCACTCTCGGTCACATAAGTTGTACGATACGATTATAATGATGATAACAACCACTCCGCAGACTCGTGCGAAGTCATCGGCTGTAATTAATATTAAAACTCAGGTTTGGTCGCACACAGTGTTGACTATGAGGTTGCATGAATTAAAGCCACGAGGTATACGATCCGATTCTATTCCAGTGTAACCTAATACAATAAATTATTACTCCAAGAAATGCGTAGGCGTCCAAAGGTTGAAGCATGTAGGAAACTGTCGAAAGACCAAAAGTTCGACGTCACGTGATTGCCGTTATCTAACGACGGGAATTTCTCTTCCGGAACCGAGCTTTTGTTAGTCATTGCGCAAAACGTTGGAATTCTGTTGGTCAAGATGACTCTGCGTTGGTATGGACATTCAGAAATGTTGTTTCGCATCACAACAAAGTTCGCAACTACGCAACGACATCGATAGTATCAAAGAGTATCGGATAATATCTCGACAAACCAATCAGAGACGGAAGATAAGCGAAGGTGAAGGTGAACAGAAAAAACAACAACGCAATTAAAAAGATTGTCCAACAATAGATTGTTCGGTCTTCACATATTGTATTTCGGACTGCGAAAAACTGACCGATAACTGTATACGTATTTCTGCAAGAAACGACACCGACTATAATTCTTTTGTATATATATTTATTTTTATGCTCTTAAACATGAAAATTTTATCGTCTCTAAGCTGAACACTGATGAATATGAACAGCAATCTTCTGGCTTCTGGTTTCCAAATGGCAGTCGAGTTTCCGTCTTGCGAACTGTGAAATACTTCGAAGAATATTGGAAATCTGGTGTCTATAATGATGATGACGAACAGAAATTCGTGAAGAATAATACAATTAGCTCTGGACCTTTTGGCCAGAACATCAGGAAAGTTTCATCTTTATTATCATCGCGTATCATCGATGAAATGAAAGAAAACGGATAGTCTGTACATCTTCTTCTATCTAATTTTATTCGATTTCTTTTTTTTTTATTTGCCGCCAATCCGCTTCTTATCGTTGATTCTTCTACCTAGTCGATGTATCGCACTTCTGCCACCGTAGAGAACCGCAATATCATAGGGTCCGTATGAAATTTCTCTTTCTAGAGAAAGTAGGCTCGCAGTATTATTATCGTTATTATATTGTGAGATCTAGAGAATATTAAACGGAAGTGTTAAAACAAACAAACAACAACAATAACAGGAACAAAAATTCGGCGATATCTAATTATAACGTATTTATTGCGACAGTTATAGAGACAGAAAGAGGCAGATAAACTGGGTTTATCTATGAATAATAATAATGTAGCGATGATACTCACGTCAAATCCCTGGGCGCAGTTCTAGCGGCGACAATAAACCACCTGAGTCTACCACCGGAAGCGAAATATGCGATGACGGCGACGAGGACAAGCTGCACCAGGAACATCCAGCCCATTAATATCCAGACGGCCGCTGACGCGGCGACGATGAACCCGAGGATTAACATTGCCAACGCTAACCGACGCAGCAAACCAACGACTGTGTTGCTAGTACCACGCCGAACTCGACCCCCCATCTCGTCTACACGTGAGCTGGACGAACGCGGTGGGGATTCTACCGACGCCGAACCAACCGAGTCGACGACGCCGACGAACTCCGAGGTTGCGCCGGGTTCGCCCGCCGCTCCTAATGCTGCATGGGGGGACGACGCCGTGACCTCGCCCCGTTCCACGTCCTGCTCGAACATAGAACAGATTGAGAATATATATATATATATATATACATTTTAGAGGAAATGGTTGTTCCAACTTGATTTTTTAGAACTTTTGTCACTGTAAAACAAATTATATATTCTTCTAGTTCTCGATCCTTGTATTCATTTCTTTGTTCACATTAAATTTTTATTCGGTATTGGTATAAGTTTTGTTATTGTTATTTTCTAATGTATAAAGTAGGCAGTTTAGTACAGAGAGGATGCGGAAAGCGTGAAATTTAGGTGAATAGAACAACTGTAAACGAGACGTAAGAATAGCGATAACAATAACAATAACGATATGTAATGAGTTAAGGGGTCAAGGGGTGTAAATTCGATAAATATGTGTACTTCGTTGATCTACTTGATCAATTGGAATTTGATAGCTCACAATCAAATTGCCCCCGAGAAATAATATAATCTCATTATTACTATCGTCGTGATTTTTTTTTTCAACGTTTTTATCCTTCAATACAGAATGACTAGTTTATTATTATCTTTTTCTTCTTTAATTCAGGTTCACTATGTGCAATAAGTAACAACAATTACAACTACTAGCTTTTAGCTCAAGTAGCTTAATCTAGATCAATGCTCAATGCCCTGCTGCACTTAGATGCGCGTTTATAGAAGTAGTTATTTCATTATTAATTAAATTTCGCACGCTACCGCGCGGCAATTTCTGCTGCAGCTGCACATTTAATAGTTAATCATTATCCTAGTTACTATTCTTATTAAATTTTATCTATTCCTGCACACTAACACAGTTTACGATAATTAGGCCTATTCTAGGCAATTCTCTTCGTAAAAAGGTGATGAGGTTGAATTGAAATATTGATAATATAATCCTCAAACCGTACCTGAATGTGATTGGCTCATAGGTTTTATACACCTCAACGAACTTTTTGCCCTCAGAAGCATAATATACTATTAAAACCAGTTATAAAGCATTTCGGACTAGTCAAAACCACTTCAAACCAGTTTTAAAGCATTCTGTACTTTTGAAAACCATTTCCAACCGGTTTAAACGCTCTTTCAACTTATGAAAACTATTTCCAAAGTATTTCGTAGCATTTAGAACCAGTTTTAAATCATTATGTACCATTGAAGACTATTGAAAACCAGTTGTGAAGCATTGGGACTAGTTAAAACCACTTCAAACCATTTTTAAAGCATTCTGTACATTTGAACACCATTTCCAACCGGTTTAAACGCTCTTTCAACTTATGAAAACTATTTCAAAAGTATTTAGTACCATTTAGAACTAGTTTTCAATCATTCTGTACCAATTAAAACTATTGAAAACCAGTTATAAAGCATTTCGGACTAGTTAAAACTAGTTAAAACTTAAAACTAACAAAAAGTGACGGTTACACTTTGTAGACCGAGTTGATTTTATAATTTTTAATTTTACTGGCCACATTAATGAAGTTGGAAAAAACTGGTATTTCCTGTTTTTACACATGTATTTACCTCACCACAAACCGTGGATTATATAATAGCTCACATATTTTTACCTCGTGGCTACGACGACCGCAGGTCGCATTGAGAAACTGGTTTTTAACACGTTTGTTATTTGAAAGGCATTGTAAGTAGAAAATCACAGATACAACGGGACGTTTCGCAAACCTGATTGCAAGCTTCGTTTTAATCGACTAAAATTGAAAATAATAATAATAATAGTAATAATAATAAAGGCACTAATAAAATAAAGTATATTTATCACACAAATTTGCACTCAGTCTATCGAACTGAAGTAAACGTCACGTGATTCTTATATTTTATAAAATACAACTAAAAAAACGGTTGAAAAATACAACTTTTTTTTAGTTACAATTTTAACGTATATGACGATTTTTTTTTTTACTCTACTTAAATCGCTCAATGAAAATAATGAATTAGAAGTTATTAATCACAGGCGATAATTGAGATATTCTTTCATGCGAGAATAGTTCACGGTGCTTGTTCAGTTTTTTTTTCATTTATTTTTTTTTTTTTATTTACTAATTGATCAATATAATCGGAACTCGGCAAGTGCTGCTGCCAGTTGGTCGAAAATTGAACCTCCCTCACGGTCAGGTCAGTCAGTTACCCACTGGCCATAACTCCAAACCATTAGAAAAAAAAAATAAAAATCGATACCGAAATAATCGATATTTGAAATAAAAATCTATGCATGGAAAAATACCGACAGACTCGATTAATCGAAAAGTATACAGCTACACACACCCCCCCGCCCCCCCTTTCATGATAACGTGGATAAAATGATTCATTTGGAAATGATGCATCATTTTAATCCGATTTGAAATAGCAGAATAATCTTTTTTTTTCACCCGTTCCCTGGGAGAACAGTGCAGTTTTACCGATCGGTAAGTCTGTTATTACCGACCGAGCCACACTGCGGCTACATGGGGCTACACTGCCCTAAGTCCTGTGTTCCGAAAAACATGTTGTCCAGCCCGAGGCGGGAAACAAGATTTGAACTTTGACCAATTTCTTTACGTAGCCCGAAGTGAGATATAAAAAAATCTGCCACGCTTGATTGTTCAGGATAGCAAACTGAGCGGTCACACAAGATTTAATAAAAAAAAATATTCAAAATTGTAAGGGTTATTCTACTTTCCAGCTGAAGGTATAAAAATTAATAACTTGAACAATTTTCAATATTTTTCAATGAAATTTGGTGTCTAGGCTGAGAGTACAGAAAAGAATTCAGAAAAAAATCAACAACATTTTCGTTTACGTTTTGTTCATTTTTTTGGGGGGGTTTTTTACTGATCGTAGAATTTTTTTGACGAAAAAAGAAATACAAATTTTGTAAAGTTTCTTTTATTTAATAATTCGAGATAAATTTCGAGAGATTAATCTATTCAATTTCATTGATTCATTATTCTGACGATAAACTCATAAAATTTGTAACCATTTGCAGTCTTATTGATAATGTATCTAATCAATATCTAATCGATCACTGATCTTAGACACGAGAGAAATTTTCATTATCAAGATTAATCTTATGTAACAAATTGTTGGACTCGAGATACGATATTTCACGATCCCATAATCGCAAAAAAATTGTTATTGTGAATTCAAGATTACACACTCAGAGTAATTACGTAGCCAGTTAATCCCACGTCACTGATACTCTAATTATAACTGATTTATCCTCGGACTTATATAAAATAGCGATCTTCTTATTTCCTTCCAAAGTGTATTGAATAAGTATTTGTTAATTATATATGAATTGTTATACATTATTTCTATTTATTTGACGATATCGTAAGCACATAATTTTTACTAATCTTGTATAAACTGAAACTGAAAATATCCTTTCATCACAAGTCTGGGAGAGGTTTAAATTTCTTTTCAATATTAAGACAGAAATATGAAATTTCAAGATATTTTCAACAGTACAGGATAAAAAGTAAAATGTACTCACCACGTCCTTGGTGGGTATCAGATTGGGTATAATTGTCTGTGGGATGCTGTTTTTGACCCCATGATTTCCATTAGTATGTACAGCAGCAGGAGCAGCAGGACTCGTCGATACTGAATCGGACATGTTCATTTATTCCGTTATCACGATCCGGTAGAGATGAATACAGTTATTATCTTCTAATCCTTCGGTTTAAAATTCATCACAATAATCAGTCACAGTAATCACAGCACTGAAAAATTTCACCAGTTCAGTGTTACAAGACATCACTGTGTTTCACACTGCATATCTAGAAGAAAAAGAAAAAATCAATCACTTATCGCGAATTGAAGTCAAAATTTCTCCCAAAATAGTGAACTAAAAATCCAAATTTCATCCACGTTATAAAGTTGCTATTTCTGGTCCACCAAGTATGGCGATAGGTTTCAATTATAATATCAAGCTCCAGTTTCAGCCTTAGAGTTATAGTTCCGTGCTATACTTTCGCATAATTGAATCATGTTGATTTCTCTTTACGTTTCTTCTGGTCTCTTTATCGTTTTTTTTTTTTTGTTTCAATCTCTAATCCCATTTCAAACGATATTGATATAGTCAGATATAGTTGTAAAGTTTTGCATTATGTATGTACTACAATTTCAGACTTTCTCCACTGATATCGCCAATTTGTGGATATAAATATATACCCAAATCAATTTCCCTTAGAACTTTATATTCGTCTATATTAGAAAGCGACATGAATAAATTCCCGTGTCAGATTTGTCAAGAAAGTAATACGTGAAGAATGAAAAATGTTCGATATTGTTGCGATTTGATAATAATTAGAAAAAAAAATTCGCAAATTAATTGATTTATCCACACCGTTTTGGAAGTTTTTTGAGTATTTATTGAGAAAAAATAATAATACCTTCAGCTTGGTGAATTTGGAGATAAAAATCCAAAATTTAATTCTTTTTATACGTTTTACAGGAGTTCAAAAGCAAGGAATACAAGCCTCATCGGTATTGTGATACATAAATTTTCGCAAACAAGTTCATATCGAAATTTTTTCAAATTTCGATAATATATCCTTCCGAAAGTAGTTGGCGCGCGATTCCTCAAGTCTTAAATCGTTATTTTTCGCGGCACGATTGATACTTGGATTACGCGCGGTTCTTCACTCTGTTAGGTATTACGGCAAACTGTGCACCGTAAAGTGTACGGTTTATCAGAGTCCCGGAGCTGTCTGCACCGGAGTGAGGCCCTCCCTCCATTTCATTTCATTTCATTTACGTGTAGTAGGTAGGTATACATGGCATTCTTTTCCATCCTCATCCATCTAGCCCCTATGGACATTGTTGTATTGATCAAGGGGTAAATAACTCGTATAATTGACGTGTCACAAATAGTCCATGAAATAATTCATAATTCACCTGAATTCATTGAGAATTACCTGAGTTAATTAACATATATCAACACAATTCAACCCAATTCAACTTGATTCAACTCAAATCAACTCAATACAATTCAACTTATTTCAACTCAATTCAAACCAATTCAACTTGATTCAACTCAAGTCAACTCAATTCAACCTAATTACTCTGACTTGAGTTGAATCAAGTTGACTTGAGTTGAAATAAGTTGAATTGGGTTGAAATAAGTTGAATTGGGTTGAGTTGACTTGAGTTGAATCAAGTTAAATTTTGTTGAATTGAGTTGACTTGAATCAAGTTGACTTGAGTTGAAATAAGTTGAATTGGGTTGAGTTGACTTGAGTTGAATTGAGTTGACTTGACTTGAATCAAGTTGACTTGACTTGAATCAAGTGGACTTGAGTTGAATCAAGTTGACTTGGGTTGAAGTAAGTTGAATTGGGTTGAAATAAGTTGAATTGGGTTGAGTTGACTTGAGTTGAATCAAGTTAAATTTTGTTGAATTGAGTTGACTTGACTTGAATCAAGTTGACTTGAGTTGAAATAAGTTGAATTGGGTTGAGTTGACTTGAGTTGAATTGAGTTGACTTGACTTGAATCAAGTTGACTTGACTTGAATCAAGTGGACTTGACTTGAATCAAGTTGAATTGAGTTGAAATAAGTTGAATTGGGTTGAGTTGACTTGAGTTGAATCAAGTTAAATTTTGTTGAATTGAGTTGACTTGACTTGAATCAAGTTGACTTGAGTTGAGTTGACTTGAGTTGACTTGACTTGAATCAAGTTGACTTGACTTGAATCAAGTGGACTTGAGTTGAATCAAGTTGAATTGAGTTGAAATAAGTTGAATTGGGTTGAGTTGACTTGAGTTGAATCAAGTTAAATTTTGTTGAATTGAGTTGACTTGACTTGAATCAAGTTGACTTGAGTTGAAATAAGTTGAATTGGGTTGAGTTGACTTGAGTCGAATCAAGTTGAATTTTGTTGAATCAAGTAGACTTGACTTGAATCAAGTAGACTTGACTTGAATCAAGTAGACTTGACTTGAATCAAGTAGACTTGAGTTGAATCAAGTTGAATTAAGTTGAAATAAGTTGATTTGGGTTGAGTTGACTTGAGTTGAATCAAGTTGAATTTTGTTTAATTGGGTTGAATTAAGTTGACTTGAGTTTAATCAAGTTGAATTGGGTTGAATTGAGTTGAATTAATCTGAATTGAGTTTAATTAACCTGAATTAACCTGAAGACTTTGTTGAGTTGAATGAATTATGTATTTCAACCCACCGAATTATTGTGTCTCTCGAATCTCGAGTTATGGTTGCAAAATGTACCGATCATCGATCTGTCAGACTTATAATTTTGAAAAAAAAAAAACTTTTTTCAAGCAAATTCAAATCAAAATGCGACAGATACAAATATATCGACACAAAGTACACTAAAGAACCAGAAAACCGGTGACATTTTCAGGTCTCCAGATTTATTTCTTCATCCATCACCATTCACTCATCTGACTCTGATTCTAGGATAGTCCAGTCTTATTATACAGGGGAAAAAAGGTAATAACCGAGGTAAAAACGTGTAACCGTGCGAAGATTGTCTTAATGACCTACTAACCAGATAACCAGACCAGATCGAGCACTAGTTGTCATCCTTACAGCATTGACGCTGTTCTAATGCCGAAGCCACAGCCAGCTTCAACATAATAGCCATATTTTGCAGGGTACGTGATGCCCTGATTGAGAATTAGATGACTTTTCATGTGTTCATTCGTATCGGCCGTAATAGACATTTTCGCACAGTTATAATATACCTTTTCATCGGTTCATTCGGCTATTGACTGAATTTCATCCGATTCGAATGGACTGTGATGTCTATCCCTAATGAAAATTTCCAGGTGCAAATCTATGGATGAACCTGTATATATAGTCTTCCTATAGGAATTTGGAACTGGAAATCTACTGGATTCTATGAATTTTCACATGGATTCATATAAATATCCAGGTGAAATCCTATAGGAAGACTATACAGGTTCATCCATAGATTTCCACCTGGAAATTTTCAGTAGGGTAGGAACCGCTATCTGGTTCTAATCTTCAAAAGTCGATGACTGTTGGAATCGAGGACCTTGAAATCTCGCATTACATCATCTGACCTTTATATTCGCCCGAAGAACCGAGGAAGCTGACCTCGGTCCACGCAGCCGGGCCAAGTAACATTATTTATGAATTGAATCTATCCGTGTGTAACGGGTGCCTATAATGGCATAGAACATGTGGCCTGTTTCCTCGTTCATTTTGTTTTTATAGTTAATTTTGTCACCATAGACGCGGGTGATCAATGGAAAATAAATTACCGCCTATCAGGTTTCAGGAAATGAGAGAGAAGAAAAAAAAATTGAATTATGAACTCAAATCAAATTTGTCTTTCGTCTTGCAAAAGAAGAAAAGTACAATGGAAGGTTGATTACGGATTAAATATTGCAATAACTTAATTTACTAGTAAGGAAATTTCACTTTTCAAATATTAGTTTTTCAATCCTGCTTACCTGAAGGATGGACGAGAGATCAATTTATACAGTATATTCGTATGCCTCGGATTTATAGATTTCCTTGTGAGAATCATACGTTGAATTATTCAAATTTGCCTCAGGTGTCACCGAGGAACACGTGTTGATCTTAATCTCGAGACGCATCTCATTCTTTATTTTTAACATATTCATAAAAAAAAACGTACAGTTATAACTCATCGATCAAATAAGCTAGCGGCTGATTTTTTGATAAAAAAAAATGTCAAGACCGCGGATAAGCTTGATAATTGACGTTCGAACTTCATCAGCCTCGACTATGTAACGACTCTTTCCTCTGCAATTTGGGGTGCGATTTTCCGTTTCGTCACTGTCTCTTTGACACAGGATTCCTTTTTGGTAGGATAATTATCATTCCGCATGGTGTACACCTAGTTTACTTTTATCTTCACTCTCCTTGACACGCATGTAACGCGTTCGCCAAGTTGCAAGTATTGCGACTGACTGTTCGACCTCTAGTATCCATTTGATCAACGGCATGTTAATTGTTCCGGTCATCAACGATCCCAGCGATATTGTCGTTCCTTTTTCCAGTGTCCTTCTCTATATCAAGAATTTCTGGTTCTTCGAACTTGGAAGCACCATGAATTTGAAATCTTTGGATAATTTAGGACCCTAATTTTGTATTTCATGACTATTTTGACCCTATGATGATTATTTTATGAGGTAAATCGTTTCCGTAACATTTGAGTCCATGTCAATTAAGATGTGAGTTTTTCATGATAGTATCTGGTAGCGGTATTTGATCCACGTATTTCATCGGGTCAGAGTATCATATTATTCCATTCGATTGGACATTTTTCATCAAGGAACGATTATTTTCGAACCTTCCGGTCAGAGAATGAAAATAGAATCGTCATAAATAAATCATTACGTTAATTCGTCAGTTATCTTATCTACAACACAGACGATAAAATTCACTGAGGACATTCCTGAAGACTGTTTGTCTCGGACAGTTTGGAATCGGCTAGAATAGAGAAAAAAGGTTCTTTCAAAAAACTTTTTACTGCTAATTTCTTCGCTAAATACATTTACCTCTCAATGTGGTAATATTAGTATGTTTGTGATTTTGAGATCCCGGATTTTTTTTGGCACAGGCATTGAAAGTCACTCTTTTCTACCTGTCAAGTGGAAACTTCAGACAGCCAACTTCAGAGATTGTAACGGATTCTTGCTCGAATTTAAAATATTATATGGAATCTAGGAAAAGGATGTTTGAATGTCCCAGTCTTTTCTTCAATTATTAATAAATGTTGATTTTTAAACAGTTATCCCAACAGGTTTCGTCATTTTTGTTATCAATTTATGTATTTTTATTCTACCAAAGAGTTTCAAAGTTTCTCATTTTCTTCATATCAAGTATAACTACTGCTAGTCAAGTATACATATTAATCGAGATTGATTTAATCGATATTAAACCTGTGTTTCCTCATTTTCCCCTCTCGTTTCGACATGTTATCGAGCTTTACGACGTTACGATCGTCAAAATTTAAATTCCATGACTCAGCATTGTAATATCCTCCGATTAAATTTTCCCAACAATATTGTTGTCGGATGAATTCTGACGTGACACATGCATACGTGCGGTCCACCGCAAAATGTGATCGGTAATTCCAGGTCCGTCTCGCTGTTTATCGGTACGTATACTTCGGAATAACATTCTGTACAATGCTGTGAAAACCACGATGAAAAGAATCAGCGAATCGACGGATTCGATGATAAAGAACTGCAGTAATGCGGTTCATATTCGAATCTTCGAAAATAGGAATAAAAAGTCACAGCTTTCGCGTTATAAAATCTCAATACACGTATGTCTATTTAGTGACAATAAAATCGGTCATAAATATGAATGTGCTGTATCATTATTTATAATGGCGCGATGGACGTAATGACCCCGCGTCATTTGATCAGAAGTTAACGGAGACTCACTCAAGAGGCGAAACATGATCCAATTTAAAATTTAAATCAAGTTATTTCGCATGCGAGATATCCGCTTACCGCAAACGTGAACGATTCGAATTCACTCATGCATATGGATGTCGCGAGTCTTTTGTGTCGGCTGCATGCATGTATCAGGATATTTTCAGAACAAGCAGGGAAAAAATACTGGCGTTTAACCTTGTGCGGAATCGGGTTTTCTTCTTACGTCCATCCTCAAAAGTTCTTGGAATTATTTGAGAGAGAACCGCGGTACAGCGTGATTCACCAAATTCTCCATGCTCCAAAAACCACTTGTCGCAAGGTCTTCAGGCACAAGTTTGATCCGATTATGTCCTTCGACCTCTCATTTTCTTCGAAGAGCGATCCTTCATCGTGTGACCGAGGGAAATTGGAGAAAAAAATTTTTGGACCAAGTTATCAGCAAAATAGCGACTAGATTGTCGTTAAACGTTTCGATAACTGACCATAACTTATCACAGGATTTTTTTCCCTCAGTTTTCCTCGTTCACACGATCAAGAATTCCTCTCCGAAGAAAATGAGAAACCTTACGACAAGTGATTTTTTGATTATGGAGAATTTTTTTAATCACACTGTGCTGGTCCCGCGCCTTAATTCGAAAACAAGATTATGCAAAATCGTAAGGCACAAAGAAATGCGAAGAGAATAAAACGTCCATGCAATGTGGTAAGAATAACAAGCAACTAAGTGATTCTTCATGTCTGCAGCTAGTGCATACTCTTTTTCACCTTGAATCAAACGGTACATTTATTCAACCGTTTGAATACTATGCCAATTAAAACACCTGTTAGAGTCGATGTAAAAAGTGGCCCATAAGAAAACGCCCTTTTTACAACGGGAATAGAAACTGCGATAAAAGAATTGAAAAATACAACGTTTTTTGTCTGACATTACGTCAAAGAATGGATATGAAACGAGGAAACAAAAAATTGGACCAAGGATACGGTCAGACGACCCTGTAAGTTACTAAACAAAATTAAATGGTTATAAGTCATGTGGATTCTTTTTGCTTAAATGTTCTTTTGATCAGTTATCATAGAGTCATGACTGTCATTCCCTTTTTTTTATGTAAATATCCGCATAGGAAGTCTTGTTCAATGAATTGTGGGTATAGTGAAGAAGAAGAAACTGGTTTCGCGGTGTAGCGACCTACTGACCGATACACAGACTCAGGAAACAAGCACTACAATGTTTCACGGTACATTCTTCACCCAGTCATGTGCAGCTTAGCGCAGGTACTGCCGGATGTGCTCACCCTAATAACAAAGTGAAATGGAAGGAAACAGGTGAACAAAGAAGATAATCAACCTAGAGACCTCTTGGTCTCCTTCACTTATTGCTGGAGGTAAGATACCTTCGCGAAGCCTACATACATACATTCATGCACCTCACAATCATGTGATGGTACACTGTTAAAAATTTCTGTGTTAAGTTTCATTTGTAACATTGTTATGTTAGGATATTAATTGGATGTACAGAAAAAAAGTATGTGCTGCTCGTTACTCACAACCGTACATCAATTATTTACGCGAAGCTATGACGTTTGCGTTTGTCTACCTGTCTGCAAAGTCATACATCTACTTGATGAGTGGAACTTTTGTCAGGCATAAGAACATCACATTATAACAATTTTATTCTACAACACGAAAAAAAGTGTATATGTAATTCGTGATCGCTATCGTATACGTGACTGGATTAAGGGGACCAGTAGGTACAGCATGATTCAGCAAATTCTTCATACTCCAAAAATCATTTATATATTATTTCAAAACCACTGAGAAACAGGGTTGATTCGATCGTGTCTCTAGACGTCTCATTTTCTTCGGAGAGCAATTCTTCATCATCTGAATGAGGGAAACTGAGAAAAAAAATCCTGTTATAAGTTATGGTCAGTTATCGAAACGTTTAGCGACAATTATCTAGTCACTATTTTGCTGATAACTTGGTCCAAAAATTTTCTTTTTCAATTTCCCTCGTTCAGACGATGAAGAATTGCTCTCCGAAGAAAATGAGACGTCGAGACGTTCATAAAAAACTGACAAAAACGTCAAATCGATTATTCTCGCCAAGTAACAATCAAGATCCTGTCATTCATGGTCATATAACTATCATCTCGTTTGATAAATTAAAATACAAGTTTTTCCTGTCATTCTTTTTCTCGAATTAAAATACCTACACGAGCATCGCGATTCATCCTTGGAACATCCAGTTTGCACCTGGTGCACCAAAGGAGCCTTTCAAAGCTATAAATCTGGAACAAGAAGACGACCGTCACGCAGCATGCAGGTGATTGCACCGCGATACTCAGGTGTGCTGTGGCTCGGTGAACATCGAGGTCATCCTCGCAGTTTGATCAGCCTAACAGTCGACTGGTTGAATGACCGATGGAAGAAGAGGAGTCTAGACCAATTTATGGTTCACATATCGCGTGTCTAATGACATAAGGTCGTAAGCGCCAAAAACACGATTTTGGTGGCAAAAGGTCGTATAATTTTTTTTTTTCACCATTCACTCTAAAAATGATCAAAACGTATTAGATCAATTGAAATTACGAGATCGAAAAATGTAAATGCAAAAGGTCGTATGTTCGGCGAATACGTCATTCTTTCATTACAATTTTTGAGGAAAATAAAAACAAATGGTAAAAGCGGAAGGTCGTATCCGCAATTTTTTTTTTTAATGTTTCATGATTTTTCCAAAAAGCTGTAAAAACCCGTGAAACGCAAAGAAAATTCGAAATCGACGACGTTTCGAGAAATTCGATAAAAAAAAATTCGTTGTTAAAAGCAGAAGGTCGTATCCGCCATTTTTTTTTTTTGAAGTCATTTTTCATGATTTTTCAAAAAGTCTCAAAAACACCTGAAACGCGAAGATAAATTGAAAAAACGACCGTTTCGAAAAATTCGATAAAAAATATTCGCAGATAAAAGCAGAAGGTCGTATCCGCCATTTTTTTTCGTTTATTTGGCGGATACGACCTTCTGCAATTAATGGAAACCATTTTTTTTCTGCGAAGTTAGGACCGAAAGGTCGCATCCACCGGTACATACGACCTTCTGCTTTTAATTGACCTAGTATTAAATTTCAACGTTTATGAACGAATCTTCGGGTCCTTAGTCTAAATACCATTAAAAAAATATATATATACGACCTTTTGCTGTTACAAAAAGCAAAAAGTCGTATATCTACTTGTTTTCTATTTATCTCTTCTCGGTTACAGAATTGTTCATTATTCTCAGTCTTCTGAGGCTTAAAAGATCCTACTGCATCTGGGTCGGAATTAGTTACAAGATGAAAAATCGTTTCAAATTACGTCCTTACTGTCTGATAAATTAGCCATGACTAATGACGACGATTGAAACAGGTTTATTCATCGAAATTTACAGCTTCATAATTTTTCTCTTCTCTTTACTCATTTAGATTGTAATTTTTTATGCTCTCTCTACGCCACCTTGAACCGCGTGGAGCGTCTGATCGAGACAAGTCGCTTCTCTCTTTACCATGTTCAAAAGAAGCTGAGAACTCTCTAGGATCTGTAACACAAAAAATTTCTCCGTATATCCTACGTCTCAAACTGGACATTTTTTTTATCAATTCGATCAGACGATGAATATTTCAGGTCTGTGTAGATGTGGAACAGCTGAGAACATCGGCTAATTGCACTGACATTATTGATGCGGATTAGACGACGATTAGAAATCTAAGATAATAAATCGCATTTCTAATTTGTATGATAAAGAATTATTATGAATTGTAGAATTTTAAACAAACGAGAGAAATCGCTTTGCAATTAAGGATACGGTCTACTTCCGTTTCTGGGCTTTTTCCGATTACGATGTAGAGATTATCTCGATAGTGTGTATGCACCTACTTTACAGCAAAAGTTACAGTATCGCTGGGTAGAAGACCGTCAAAAAACAGGTTTCGAAACTTTCGTATTAGATATAGGAAGTTCACTTTAACATATGTGTGATCTATGACATTAGAGACTAGACAAGACCTCTGATTAGACGTCTGTCTCCGCTGCATAATAGGCACACATAAATAGAAAGTTGATATTTTTCACTCAATTCATTCCATATGCGGATTTGCGTAACAGCACAATTTCCGCTCAGAGAAATATAAAACAAGCAAGTTATAAAGAGTTTGAAAATATAATCAGAAGATGATCATTTTATTGTCCAATTATGGATGTATTGCCTAATCTCAACCAGAAATGATTCTCGACGGCAAATTGAGTACTTTGTGAGAAGATAAAAATCGGAAAAAAATCAACCACGATCAAGACGATCAAAGTATTCATTTTGGATGATAATAATTCCCGAAAGTTATCGATAAATTGTTTAAACAAAATATTGTTCAACAAATTCTGTGGTAACGTTATTTTTTTTTCATCTCAAATAATGCCCTGATTTTTCTGAACAAAAATGCATTTTTTAAGAATTTTGTCACTATTTTGAAATTTCAGTTTTCGAAAATTTGCAATGGCTGTATTTACGAAACTATTTGTTCCACGCTCCGGAAACGCTTCGGAATTGTAATCTCCATCGTTTTCACAAAAACATATCCAAAGTTCAGATTTTTTGTTCCATTTTTCAAAATTTGGAAATTTTCGAAACCGGAAATTTCAAAATAGTGACAAAATTCTTGAAAAAATTCATGTGCATTCGGAAAAATTAGGGCATTCGTTTTAGTTATTATTCAAAGTCAATACTTTTGTCGTCCTGATTGTGGTTGATTTTATTCCGACATTTACGATTGATTCCAAAATTTGTTGAAAAAAATCCGATCAAAATCTGACCCGCAGTTCTTAAAATATGATCGATTGAACTGTTTTTCTGTTCCAATTTTGTTTTTTTCATCCTTCCGCGAGGTGCTTTTTGTACCTTCGTATAGGCCGATTCAGTCTCCTGTATAGTTCTGTCGTAGTCTGTTTTCGCGGCTGCTTTTTTAGCCAGACTTTCGTTCAACTGACTTATCCGATACGTCATTCTTTCAACTTCCTTTTGCAAACTTGTTTTCTCGGCCTCTTCGGCATCGATTTGTGACTGTATGTTGTTGCGCGTCAATTTCAACTCCTCTACACCTGTACAACGGTTAAACCATGAATAAGTAATCGTTTCTATTGAACGTTGAACTTTTTTTTTTTTATATTATTATAGACAACGAATTTTTATATGACAGTTAAAAATCTTTTAGGTCCAATCGACTGTCCCAAGAATACATACTCCAAATTATTATTTAATGTAACTCACATTTCATAAGCTCTGAATTGTAAGATTGCATCGCTGCGCAGTGCTGCGTAGCCATATGCCAATTATTATATGTATTACACCTTGTATCGTATTTTTTTTGTCAGATCAGATTTATTAGCGTTATTTAATTTATTTTTCAATTTCCAAATTTTGCTATTTTACTAACTCGTTAAAATTTATACAATCATTTGATACAAACACGCGATCATTGAATGCTCTCGGAAGAAATCCAATTATCGGTGTATAATATAATCGTGTACTTATACTTGGAAATTTGATTATAATATTTTTATTGATATCGTCGATTTGACACAGGATGTAAAAGCGAAATTAAATTTTTTTCTTGACAGTTAACGAAACGTGTGTGAATTTTCGTTTTTGTCTTTTTCGTTTCTTTTTCCACTAAAATACTATATCCACACAATCTTTTGTTATAAAACATTTTATCCCGCATTTCACGGTGCATTCTATCATTTTTTTTTTTTTTAATTGTTATCGTAGTAGCATATGCTTTTTAATCATTTAGTTTTTCTTCTAAAACGCAGTTTCATTCTCTCGTTACGTAAACCATTCACATACTAATTTGCCCCGCAGCGTATATTTCTAAGGTCATTATTCAAACGATGAAGAATTTTTTTTTCATTCATTTTTTTGTCGTTGTTATTGTGTAACATGGATGATGACCCATAGCTGCTGTGATGTCACATCGTATTTCCCATTCTACAGATTTTTAATTAAACCTTGATTGTTGATAACAATAAAAAATGTTTTGCAAATTCGATACACGATGTAAAATAATGCCTTCTGACCCTGCTTCAAATTTGCAAAACTGTTGGAATTTTCTTGACCAGAATATCTCGAAATTACATTTTTTTTTTTTTGTGATTTTGACAATGTTCTGTAATTTATAAAATCGTTTATTGTTCAATTTATAATTTTTCATCTCTAAAATGACAGAGTTTGCGAAATCGAAAAAGTATCTGGCAAACGGGAAGATAAATGAGGCTACGACTGATTAGCATAATTAATTTTATTAGATTTAGATCAGATATTTTTTTATTACACGATTTTTGTTCCTTTCTTTTATTTTCACACATCTATTTTCGACAATAGTTATTCTGTAAATTCACAATCACATGTTGCAAAAAAGAAAGAAATCCGGAAAAAAGCGAGAATTGAGAAAAAAAAACATGCGAAATTCTGTCTCTCTCTCTTAACGCAGCCACCATTCGCTCATTAGAACATTAGATTCATGTATTTAAGGATAACAATAATTAGAATAAGTAGATCAAGATTTTATCCTGTTTGGCGCGAGATAAAAGTAAAAATTACAATAAAAAAGATAGACGTTGCTTCGAGTAGCCGATGAAAAGTTAAGAATATAATAAACAGTTTTCGATCATCCGGTGTCTACCTACCAAACGTTTAGATAACTTTCTTCCAGAGAGTTGTAAACTTTCATCGAATGGCTGAGTCTGAAAATAAGAAGAAATTAAGAAATCAATCGAGTAATAAATTAATTCGGGTTTAGTAATAAATACAAGTCTTGTTTTTCGATACTCACTCTGAGAAACCCTCGGCGATCTCATTCGCCTTGGAAGGATGACAGACGATGGTGGTCTTGCACTTCTTCGGGTCGAAGAGTTGTTTGACGTATTTAGGACCGACGCGGCTCATGTCTTGGACGGTTACGGCTGATATGTGTTGCACCATGCGCCTGTTGTGGTCGTGGGGTACGTTTTTGAAGTAAGACAAGAGAGACTGGGACACCATGTCGCCTACGCTCTTCTCTCTCTCTATTATTTCGAATATCAACGAAGATTTTGCAGAGTCGAACAAAGCCTGTTCCCATTTGTCGCCGGCCAAGTGGTTCTCCTGGAAGAGTAGAATAAGGAAATTTCAATTCTTCTGCATTCTGAGGTCGAAACAACGACGTGAAAAAGACTGAAAATTTGTTGTGAAGTACGTGAAACCGGAGTAAAAATATTGGTCAGTGGAAAAAACGATACAGCAGAGAACCGAAAGCCGTCTGAACCCTTTCGGATAGTGAAACGCAACGTTTCCTTCGATTTTTGTCGAAATGAAAAGAATTTTTGAATTCTTGAATCTGTGAATTTTTTAATCTTTGAATTTTTGAATTTTTGAATCTTCGAATTCTTGACTTTTTGAATTTCTGAATTTTTTATTTTTTTGAATTTTTCAATCTTTGAATCTTTGAATTTTCGAAATTTTGAATTTTTGAATCCTTGAATCTTTGAATTTTTGAATCTTCGAATTTTGGACTTTTTGAATTTTTGGATTTTTGAATTTTTGAATCTTCGAATTTTTGAATTTTTGAATTTTTGAATTTTCGAATTTTTTATTTTTTGAATTTTTCAATCTTTGAATCTTTGAAATTTTGAATCTTCGAATTTTTTAATTTTTGAATTTTTGACTCTTTGAATCTTTGAATTTTTTAAATTTTGTATTTTTGAATCCTTGAATCTGTGAATTTTTGAATCGTTGAATGTTTAATTTTTGACTTCTTGACTTCTTGAATTTTTGAATTTTTCAATTTTTCCGAATATGATGGTTATCATTGATAATCTCAATTACCACTATCGACTTTGCCTCCTTGTACGCAGCCAATATGTTAGTAGATCTGTAAAAGGTCAGATACAGGAGGCCCTCGTTGGGTCGAGGATATATGTTGTATCCGTAGGACAAACCCTGGCCTCTTATCTGCCTCCACATCGGACCCTGTAAGAAAAAGAGAAAAAGAAATTAGAAAAGAAAAGAAAAAAAAAAAGGCCACGAATAATATTCCGCCGTTAGGCGACTCACCTCGAGCTGCGTGAGGTATTGCAGGAATACGAGTAGCGGAGCTAGATCTGTACTCTGAAAGTCTTTAATGCCTGGACTGCATTGGCAGAAAAAGGCAGACTCGATGCATCCGAGTCCGGTTACGCAGCTGTTGTGAACTTCGTCCGAGGGTGGTATCATCAGAGCCCAATCCTGAGTGACGTTCAGTCTGTACGATAAGATAGATAATCGATAAGTCAACGAATCCCATCATAACGTAGAAGAGAGCTCGAACGCTGCGCACTTTGATTTACTGTTCCGGCTCGTATCAGGCAACAGAATCTCCCAAGGCGCGTAAATGTCCGGTACTTGACCAGCCAACTTGTCCACATTCATCGCCATGTACAAGACCATGTTCTTCGGAGTGGTCAACGATTCCCTAACTTTCTCAATATCGCTTAAAACTTCCTTCTGTTTTTTATCGTCGTTCAAACGCTCCGCCATTTGCGTCAAGAACTTGAGCTGCCGCAGCATGCTCGATGTGAAGTGATTACTGTCTGTAATCATTAGAATAATTAAATACTTGAATGTACACAAGATTTTTAGACGAAAACTTCATCTATTTTTTATGTTATTCAATTAATTTAATATTAATATGATCTATCTTAATAGAATTGAATTTATTCATGCAGTCTATCAAATTTTATTACATTTTATTGAATATTATTAAATTTTATTGAATATTATTGGATTTTACTGCAATGAAAAGCATTAAAGAAATGAACATTTGATATTATCTCGACCACCTCTTACCCTTGCTGTATATAAGACCCTTCATAAGATCCCCGACGACCTTATTTCCCTTCCGTTTGACCTGCGCGACGTCGTTGATCATCTTAGCCCCGATGATCTTCAATCTTTCAGGAGTGAATTCGGTCTCATACAGAATTTCCCTGATCCACTGAATTCCCCTGGCGTATTTCGCGGGCTCAAGCTGAAAATATAAATTTGCATTACAGCGGCGACTATCTTTTTTTTCTCGGTGAGGTATATTACTTGTAGCATGAAATTGGCGCTTTGGCTGTACGCCCCGCATGAGAATCTCGCCGTGTTATCGAAGCCAATTCTCGTGCTGGTCGCTATAGTGTCAGCCTCGAGTTCAGAGACGACTTGCTCGTACGGTATCAGAGTCTCTCCCCGTTTGACGGGGCACTCCAAGATCGCCTCCAAAAGTAGCGGGATGTAGGGCCGAAGTTCCCTCGAAACTTCCGACGTGTCCATTATCACGAACATCTGAAAACCAAAGCCTTGACTATCCACGGTCGATCTAATTCGACGGACAAACTTACGTAGACAAAGTTCGTGTTAACGTGATCGAGATAAGTGAACAACGGCAGATTGTTCACGTTCAGTTTAGGATGTTGTTCCGCGGTGTCGGACGTGTAGCTTTTTATGTGATGGAAATTAATAGAATCTGTGCTCGGTATGGGGACGGAAGTCAGCATCTCGTCCGGGATCGGCCTCTGGAATAAAAAAACCAAGTCAGAAGCCGGTCTCCCTGGTTGCGTGACTCGATTTTTCACCTCGTTGACGATCATCGCTTCCTGCAGCTCCTTTTCCTTCCGTTTAAGCCCGTCTTTTCCAAGAGCAGCCACTTGCTCCTCGACTCTTTTCCGCTCGCTGACTCCCATCTCAATCTGCTTCTCCTGGCTCGGGAAACCCTTGACTAGAACCATCGGTCCGTCGATCAAGTACTTTTTCAATATGCTAGTCCAATAGGAGGCCGGCTCCTTGTCCAGCTTCTTCAGATCCTCGATTTGGTTCAGCCTGTTGTTCAGCTGTTTGGAAATCAGTCGGAAATTAGCTTTCGGCTCCTTTGTCGGCGGGTCTTTATACTCACGTCTTCTTTACTCCGCCCGTAAAGCACGTCCCCAATGACCATAAACGCGACGGAATCGTGCGGACTGTTTTCCAGATTGCTCAGAGTCTCTAATATGTGTCTGTGTATGACTGCGTCGAGCCGTTTCATGTCTATCCCATTCTCCTGTTCCGCGACCCTCCTCAGTACATCGACCAGGCGTTCTTTGACCAGAGGGATCTTGGGCTTGGGCACGTTCTCAAATATCAGATACAGCATCGCCTCGGAATTTTCTGCGAGACAGTAAGCCACTCTGCTGGCGTACGGGTCGTTTATCTCGACAAACTCCTTCTGCAACGGGCTCACAGAGTTGTCGGTCAGGTACTTGAGCAGGATCGAGCAGCCTGTGAGATCGTACAACTCTGTCACCGCCGAAGGCCCCCTCCAGCCGACGTTTACCAAACCGTTATCCTCGTCGTCGCATGGGTAGTAAACGTCCAGATCCACGCTTTCGGTCAGCGGAGGCACCCCGCTCTGCCACGGTCTTGTGTAGGGGCCTCGTTCTCCCTGAAGTATTTGAAAATAAGCTGAGTTTTAACAGTATTTAAGGACAATGACGAAGTTTTACGGTAAATAGATGCAAAAATATTTCAGTTTCACGCTAAAATGAAAAAATGGCGAAATTATGATAGTAATTTCGTAGAAATGATGCCATTTCTTCAATTTATAGTGAAACTGAAATATTTTTGAATCTATTTGTTCGAAATTGCGTGCAGATTTTTTGGGATTTAGTTCCGTGGGCTGAGATATTATCGGCGATCTTTCAACGTTCCATTTCTCTTCGTTCTTTCGCTAGTATAAAAAGACGCGATACTCGCCTTGGATATAATCTTTTCCTCCAGTGGTTGCAGGGCTTTGAAGACCTCCGCGTGTTTTACCTGACCTGTTATAACGACCGTGAGATTTTCAGGCCTGTAAAATTCCTTGTGATATTTCCTGACTTTATCGTTGTTCGTACTCTCTCGGAGATTCTTCATTATGCCTGAATGGGACCGAAGGGGAACAAGAAAACGTATCGTTAATCGAATCGCTGCGATATTTGATCCGAAATAATTCACCTCCGGTTTCCGATCGATATCCGCAATTTCCTGGATAAATTGCCCTGGTTAGAGCGATATGGGTCAAAGATTCTCCGCTGTTCTCTCTCCCTTGCATTTCGCAGTAAACTACACCTGCGTCTTCCCCTTCCCCAGTCACGTGATGGACCTCGGTGATGAAGCCGGAATCCTTGAGGCGAGACGATACAGTTTATGAAATATACAAAATTTGAATCAAATAAAGCTGTACGATCGATAAAATTTACAAAAGTGGCCTGAAAAAATCGATTCTGTTAGTTGAAATTCTCTTACGGATCAGATAAGCGCTTCTTTGACTCTTTTATAACATTTTGACCAGGAATTTTACGAATTACTTTTTTACTGCTTATTTAGTGGTTTTTCTGTTCTCAAAAATTTAATGTGGTTCTCTCACCGTCAAAGTCGGGTATAGAATGTGCTCTAGGAATATCGGCATCAGAGACAGAAATCCCTCGCTGCCTGCGGTGGTCATTGTGTAGCAAGTGTGATCCGTGTCGGTCCAAGCGTTCGTGCCAGAGGCCAAACACCTGTTCGCCAAAAGGTCCAGGACTCCTTTGTAAGGATATTTTTCACTGCCCAAAAATATGAGGTGCTCCAAGGTGTGGGGAAGGCCGTCATCGTCGTAGGCTTCCGTTGCTGAATGAGAAGAAGAAAAACAGGAGACATGAATGAATCGCGATGATGACTGATAAGTTTGGAGTCTAAGAAGAAGACGGACAATAGATCGAAGATATTTATTTATAAACGAGGGACGATGAATAGGGGAAACGGGAGGAGAGCGAGGTTAGGTTGACGGACTCACCGAGACAGAAGTAACCGTTTACGACTGGGCCGTCAACTTCGGCTATGATAACGGTTAGACCGGTGTTGGACGATTTGTACTTGTGGACTGGTATCAAATCGTTGGATTTTAACGAGCATATTAGTTCGAAACCAGCCATGTTACTTGCCGGAGAACTGTCAACGGGCGCCATGTTGCTTTTTGACAACGCGCCTTTTTTTCTCTTCTATCTCCCTCACTTGTTTCTTATCCTTGATCTCTATTAAGGCTCAGTTTACACAGAGCGCGTCGCGTGACGCGTCATTACGGTTGGCCAATCAACGTGCTGGCCTTCTCCTAGATTCTTGGTAAAGCTGTTCTCCCATAGGTCATTGCATGTGACGCGTGACGCGACGCGTTCTGTTAAAGGCTCAGTCACACAGAGCGCGTCGCGTCACGCGTCATGTGAAACGACCAATGGGAGAACAGGTTTACCAAGAATCTAGAAGAAGGTCAGCACGCTGATTGGCCAACCGTTATGAGGCCAACAAAATTATTCACCAATCATCGGCCAACTACAGTACTTAGGATCCGTGCGCCGTGGGATTCCCCGTGTGGCGGCTACTGAGCGAGTGCCGCGTGCGCACTGAAGATCAGTGCGTGTGCGCGAAGACCCGAAGGTGGGGATGAGACTGGCGCAATTCGGGGATTTTAAGAGCATGCTACAGTCATTTTTTACCGACCGTACCCGGTTTTCACTTGTTTTCACTGATAGCAAAGCCTACGCGTCACGAGCGCGGAAAAGGAACCAACAGCGCAATTCTAGATGGAATTCCGAAGATATATATCGGAAAACTTCTTTGTTTCATGCAACAATGAAGATGTATTCTTGAAAACTGCACAAAATGGTAATTGTCGATGTCAAGCGGTGATTGTGAGTTTCGCCCGTTCATCATGGCCGCGACAATTACCATTTTGTGCAGTTTTCAAGAATACATCTTCATTGTTGCATGAAACAAAGAAGTTTTCCGATATACATCTTCGGAATTCCATCTAGAATTGCGCTGTTGGTTCCTTTTCCGCGCTCGTGACGCGTAGGCTTTGCTATCAGTGAAAACAAGTGAAAACCGGGTACGGTCGGTAAAGAAGAGTAAAAAATGACTGTAGCATGCTCTTGAGAGAAAAAAAAAACCGACGATCTAATCAAAGAGTATCCAATAGGGAAGAACCTTGACAAATATCCATGATAAACGGTTGCGTAATGAATAAATACAATTTAAAAACAAGAATTATAGAATCAACTTCACTATATAAACATCAATTGAAAGTGATCAATTTTCAAACGCCACGTGACGTCACACAGTACGTCGACCGTCATGTTCTTCTGTTCACCGCAGCGCCGCCAGACGGTAGAACTGTCCGTGTGACGCCACACGCGACCGGGAAATTCAAACGATGTATTGAAAAAACTTGATTTACGTCAAAACCAACTATAAACAATTAGGTGCGATGTGTGTTTTCATCAATACCAATCATCAAATTATCGGATGAGTGAATTTAAAAAAAAATTCATGAAACTTCCCTATTGCGGAAAATCTTCTTCGCATTGTTTCACTTCATGTCGTTTGAAATTGAGATACATGTTTTCTGAATCGTTTGAATTTTTGGGCAATTTGAGATTGGACCGGACGATGGTGTTACTTTTTATTGAATTGGTAGATAAATTTGTGTCGCATCGGCAGATTCACTTGATTTTACAGAGAAAATAATCATGAAACACTAGTTTAATTTAATTTTTTAGTAATAAAAATTGAATAAAAAAAAGAAACAGGGTTGAATGAATTTGTTTTGAAACAATTTCTGTGATTTATAGATGAAATAAATAGAATGAATATCGTTATTTCTTTTGTTTTCTTTTTATTATTTAAGATGCGTGAGAGTTCGATAGACTCTCTGTGGTAATAATATCAAATCTCTATTTAGATTATACATAATCGTACATATAATATATATATTTTTTTCATTCTTTCTTCCTCTTCTTCTTCTTCTTCTTCTTCTTTAATTATTATAGTATATTTAATTTAATTTATAATTTATAATATTGTATACTAATGATAATTGGATTGGAACGTTATCGAGTAATAATTTATAACTGTAGGTCAAAGCTCCGATCTAAAATTTCCTTTTATTATCATCATCATAATTCACTTGTTTTTTTTTTTTACTTATCATCGAATCAAGTAGATTGAACAAAAATTTATAAACAAAACGACAATATTATTGAAAGTTTTGTATTATCTAACTATTTAATGAAGATAAATCTAGTTTCTGTTTTTAATTGCTTTTTGTCTTTTATCTGACTAGACTTTTCGGACAAATATTTATATTCGTAAATGCTTAATTATCGACAAAAAGATTCTCAGAGCATTGATCTTCGGTTATAGTATCTATACTGGAAATACGAAACGTGTAAAAATGATAATTTTATAACTATTTTTGGAACGACAACAAGAACAAACAACACAACAGAAAAGTAGCAGAATTAATTAGTTTTTAGCACAATTTTGTCTATTTTTTTTTCCTTGTTCTTTGCTCTCATAGCAAATAAAGTCTCTATCAAATGCGCTTTAATTTATATAATAATAATTACATCATGATAATATATATATGTAATATAAAAAGAAAAGAAAATAACGGAATTGATTATAATTCTATAATATTAGCACATAATGTATATTTAAATTAATATACCATAGATCGTTGAGTGCGAGACGAGCGTTCCATTAATCACCCCCAAAATATTTTCCCCATTAATTTCGACATTCAATAGCGAACGGAAAACTGTGAGGAAAAAAAGCTGAACCAAGGAAAGCGGCTCGATTCCGCGAAAGTGCGTGCGAAAATCTATGTTGCGCAAAAGTTTCCCCCCATTCGTGACGAAAAAAAAACTAAAATAAAAATAAACTAAAGAACGTAGACAATAGGGTCGATCGAACGCGACGACGAAACGTACTATATCAATTATTGTAAACAATATATACGCATCATCGATTATTAATGTTAATCAATTATCGGACTTATATACAGAAATCTATAGCCTAGCAAGGGCAGGAATCTTTCCCTCCTTGCTGCTCGCTAGACACTCCTTGCAAATTGGTGCGACCAGGTTGGCTCGGATTATGCTGCACTCCCGACTCCGCCGCGTTCAGATCAAGCCTGAAAACACAAACCGTAGATAATTAAGACGGAAGAAACGATCCCAGGGCGTTTATTCGTCCAAAATAATCACCGGCCGTCCTGTATGCTCTGGAATATTTTCTTCGCAGTCTCCAAAAAGGCCTCCTCCACGTTATGCCCCCTGTTCAAGACAAGAAAATCATCAATCGTCGTTAACAACATCGAATAATCGCTGTATATTCACGTTTTGGCGCTGGCCTCGACGAACATGAGTCCGTTCTCGTCCGCGAACTGTTTGGCCTCCTCGTAAGTGACGTCGCGTTGAGCCTCTAGGTCGCATTTGTTACCGATCAAGAATATAACGGTGCTTGGATTGGTCAGGTTTCTAGTGTCCGTAAGCCAGCTGCTGAGATGATTGTACGTCGAGCGTCTGGTGATGTCGTAGACCATCAGCGCCCCCGCAGCCCCGCGGTAGTAGGACCTGAGGAAAAGAGGACGTCGTGGGTAGAATCGGAGCTGAGTTCGGACCGGTGAATTTCGCTCACCTAGTTACGGCTCTGAATCTCTCCTGTCCCGCGGTGTCCCATATCTGTAGTTTTATTTTTTGTCCCGCAACCTCGATGATTCTCGTCCCGAACTCTACGCCGATGGTGTGAGGACAGTCCGCCATAACTGTGGGTACGGTCGGAGGCGTTAGAAACGGAGTAGACGAAGAGACGTTTGATACTCACATTTTTTTTCGGTAAATTGATGAAGAAGGCAGGATTTTCCGACCCCCATATCCCCTATTATTATGTACTTGAATATATAAGAGTAATTATACGGTCCTGCCGACATCTTGGCGATTATTTTTATTTATTTATCTGAAAATAAAAAACAAAAATACATTATTACCTTCGTCGTTGGATGATTCGATCATCGACGGACTGATTAGACGTGTTTTTTTTATTGTCTTTGTTTCGTAGTGTACATATCAAATAATAATACCGCTATGCGTACAGTAATTGTAACGCCCCTGACACGATGATGGATGAATCGAAGAGAGAGAGAAGCAGAAGCAAACGAGGAGAAAAAAATGATATGTCAAAAACGTAAACGTAGCCTGGTTTTTTTTTTCTCTCTCACCTTTGTGTTTTTCTTCTATACACACCGTACGCGTCTCTCTGACGAAAAAATCTCCGAATAGCGTCGACGCTCCGGCGGAATATCGAGGTTTTTCAGCTTTATCTATTCCTACGACTCGTTGGCTTTGTAACAAGGTGTTGGACGATATTTTGTTTGGTGATAAAAGTGAATTATTTCAACTATCGTATACCACAGACAATATGGCAGACTCGGTACGACACGGGCCAACTACGGAGCGCCAACGACTCGAGTCGAAATTTTGATAACACCGAGTGCGGGGCGGGGGGCTCGCGGTACGTGGACAATTGATTGTGGAAAAGTTCCCGATTTTTTAACAGGTTCAACGCTGTGTGAAGGAGAAATTTTTAACCTGTACGAACAATCGCAGTTTTGATCGACTGTTTTTGTTAATGGCGGGAAAATTCAAATCCGATCAACTTTCAACTGTTCTTAGCCCTTGTCGCTGTGGGAGAATAACAAGTGAGAATCGATCTTTATCATAGCGTTAAACACGCCCGAAGTGTTCATTTGTTTTGTCTCGCGGTAGAAACAAATGAGAATCAGTCTTTTAGCATCGTGTAGACACACGTTATTCTTTTTTTTCTCCCCGACTGTGAGACAACGAACAAACGAAAATCGGTCTTATGACGTCATCGCTATTTTATAGGAATATGAGAGATGGACGATTCTTGAAAAAAATAATCGATTGTTTTTTTATAATCGATTAATCGATGAAAGAAATCACGATGTCAACAAAATCGATGTTTGGCTTGAAAAAAAAAAAAAAAGAATTCCAACAAAATCATCGATTTCACAAAAAAATTGAAAACATCGATGTACCGATTAATCGGATTTTCAAACATCGATTAGAAAAAAATCGATCAATTTGGAAAAAAAAAATCGATTCTGCGATAATCGATGTTACATCGACCATATCTAGTTCACCGGTTGTCCGGCTGGTGGCGCCACCGGTCGGATTTTATAGTTCGTGGCAGAAACGTCAGAAGCAGACAGACAGACAAGTGGACAGCTGTCAAAAAGTATTTTCAACCCTAACCTAAAACCTGGCTATTCGATATTTGACACGTCAAAGAGAGACGCAACTTTAAACGAGGTGTTAAATTGTGACTGTGATCGATCGGAGGATCGAGGTACAGTTTGAAAATATTGAATATTGAATTGAATATATAAATGAAAATAAATGTCATCTGAAATGGACATATTCGAGGAAAGCGATTCCCAAATGCCGCACGAGGATCTCGAGGACGATGTCGTCCAGGAGGTTCTCACGATGGGAACGGATCTCAGACAATATTCAAGACAGATAGAAAAGGAGCTTAAAGAAGTAGAGAACAAGTCGATACAGGATTACATAAAGGAGAGCCAGAATATAGCCAGTTTACACAATCAGATCGACGCCTGCGACAATATTTTAGAGGTTAGAAAAACAAACAAACTAAAATGTGGATAATAAATTTTCAATGAAACTTTAACCATTTTTTTTTCATCTGCGTTCGACTAAACATAGAATTTAGTTTTGTTGAATATTTTCTACAGAAAATGGAATCGATGCTCCTCAGTTTTAAAACCGACCTCGGAAGTATAAGCTCCGAGATTTTGTACCTCCAACGTAAATCGGTCGCGATGAGCCAGCAACTTTCCAATCGTCAGGCTACTCGAGGACCGCTGAGCCAATTCATCGAAGATATGACCGTTTCCGAGGCACTAATAATGTGCGTTGGTATCTATTCCTCAATTAAATTCAATTACGGCCCACGATTCATCGATTATTCGAGATTTTTTATTATCAATCGTTCATTTTTTATCGATCTATCGATGAAATAATCGAAATAAACGATAAATCGATCAAATAATCGCATCAATCGATCGAAATAATCGATAAATCGACTAAATAATCGATTAAATTGATAAATCGATCGAAATAATCGATAAATCGATACTAATAATCGATAAATCGATCAAATAATCGCATCAATCGAACGAAATAATCGATAAATCGACTCAATAATCGATTAAATTGATAAATCGATCGAAACAATCGATACTAATAATCGATACATCGATTAAATAATCGCATCAATCGATCGAAATAATTGATAAATCGACTAAATAATCGATTAAACTGATAAATCGATCGAAATAATCGATAAATCGATACTAATAATCGATAAATCGATCAAATAATTGCATCAATCGATCGAAATAATCGATAAATCGACTAAATAATTGAATAAATTGATAAATCGATCGAAATAATCGATAAGTGGATAAAAAAATCGAGGAATTGATAAATATAAGTAAAATAAGATCAAATATCTACAAAACTGTGATTTGAAATTTATAATATTGTTATTTTCGCCAGGGGAATAATGGACTCGCAAGTAACGGACAAGGAATTCCTCACGCAGTTACAGACATTGAACCACAAGATAAACTTTGTCAAAGAGCAGAGTTTCAAGGAGGCAAAATCCTGCCAAGACGTCAAAGAGATACTGGAAAAACTGAAGATAAAAGCTATGTCAAAGATCAGGACTTATTTGCTCGAACAGATATACAAGTTCAGGAAACCTATGACCAATTATCAAGTACCGCAGAACAATATGCTCAAGTACAAATTCTTCTTTGAGTTCGTTTTAGCAAATGAGAGGAACGTGGCGGAGGAAATTTGCGGAGAGTACGTCGATACCATGAGCAAGATATACTACTCGTACTTCAAGTCGTACTCTTCGAGGCTCACTAAACTTCAGGTGGATATTTTCCCTCTCGAATGCGATTCGATGTTCATGATTCTTCTTCGTTTTTTGCAGTACGAGGAAGCTGCTACTAAGGACGATCTCATGGGGGTCGAAGACACTGCGGGAAGAGGCTTGTTCCACAAAACTACACTCAGACACAGGGGGACCGTCTTCTCCATAGGGACCAGAGGCGACGTTCTCAACTCGCAGCTGGAAGCTCCCATCATCGTTCCTCACACTGCCTCAAAGACCAAGGTTCGACCTTTTCTCGGTTACGAGGAGGCCGGCGACGTTCTAAAATCTCTTCAAGAAAATTCCAAATCTAATTAAATCTCCTTCAACTGTTTCAAATAATGAAATTAGATGCTGGATGGAGGCTTAAAATCGTTTGAAAATTCTCAAAGTCATGAAATCTGATCTAATCTCTTATAATTATTCAAAATAATGAAACGAGGTGTTAAAAAAGTCTTTAAATCGTTTAGAAACTTTTTTAATTCCAGAAATTCTGATCATATCTACTCGAATATTCGTTATAATCTTTTTAAAAAACCGGAAACATTATGATTTTGGTCCTTTTCACGTATAATTTAACTCCTTGGTAACAATTTTGAGAATTCTAACATGAATCTCGATTTTTGGACTGTAATTAGACCCTAATTAGCTAAAAATCGACTTTTTAACGTCTCTTAAGTATTAAAAATACCGAAAGAGTCTCAAAATCGTTTAAAAATCATCGACATTCTGACGAATCCGAATCAAATCTCTTCCAATCCGTCAAAAAAGTCGGTCTCCCCTCAATTTTAATCAACAAACAACAACAAAAAATCTTTTGTTCCGTTTCCAGTACCACTTCGAAGCTCTTTTCCGAAGCGAGCAATACGCCCTGGTCGACAATGCCTGCAGGGAATACTTGTTCCTGGCCGAATTCTTCAAGGTTCGAGGACCTCAGGCGATGGACATCTTTGATCAGGTGGACGAACCGAACAACGAACTTTAGTAGTTTGACTCTGATTCAAATTCGCTTCGTTTAGTAATTTTAATCAACATTTAATTTTATTCAATCCAGGTGATGGGAAAGACGCTCCACCTCCTCCTGAAGAACCTTCAGTCCTTCGTCGACGACTGCTACGACACGATTGCCCTCTTCCTCTGTCTCCACTTGGTGATGCGCTACCAACTAACTTGTCACAAACGAGCAGTTCCCGCGTTAGACAAATACTGGGACAATCTCACCTCCGTCGTTTGGCCCAGGTAGTCTTTGGACACTTCGGAACTTTATTTCGGATTTTATATTCAATCCTGTTTCAGATTCGAGTACATCTTCCGACTCAACATCCAGAGCATCAAGGACTCCGATCCTTGGAAACTGAACAAAGACATCGGACCTCATTACGTAAAAACGAATTCTACAAAATATTGAACGATTTTAGAGGCAAATCGAGCAAATAAACTTCAGATTTTCCATCAAAACTCGATTGTAGAAATTTCGGTCTCTCAAATCGTAAAAGAAGCTAATAATCAACCGACAAATCGATTTTCTTTCCAGATAACGAGACGCTACGCGGAATTCAGCGCGGCGATGGTCGGAGTGGGCGAAGGATTCCCTTGCGAAGGAGCGGCTCAGTTGTTGGCCGAGCTCCGGGAGGCCGTGCAATGTTTTTTGCTCCGAATGGCTGCGGTGTTCGTCCAGAGAACGCAGCAGTTGGTATTTCTGATAAACAACTACGATCTGGTGCTCGGCGTTCTGATGGAAAGAACGAGGGACAATTCAAAGGAGGCGGAGAGCTTCAGAGAGCAATTGAACGCCCGTTCCTCCGAGTACGTCGAGGAGGTGTTGAGCCCCCACTTCGGCGGCATAATCCAGCTCGTCAAGGAGACGGAGGCCCTTTCCGAAAAGGGTCAGGCGGAGTACTTCAAACAGCACGAAGGAAAGGCGCTGGTATTGGTAGAGGCGTTCACTCAGTGCTGGAAGAACGAGTTGGCCGTGATAAACGGAGAGGTTTTGAGGTCCTTTCCGAGCCTGGTTCTGGGCGGCGCGCTCCTGCAGCGGGCTTTGACCCAGTTCGTTCAGTACTATCACAGACTGCACAAGATTCTGCCGGCCAATGCGAGAGCCAGATTAACTAATATTCATCATATCATGGTCGAGATCAAAAAGTATAGGACTAATTATTGAGACATTTGATTATCGGTATAGAATTATTTATCCGTCGACGCGTTGTAAAATATTTCATAATCGAATCTGTATATAAAATGGAATTAAATAAAGATATACTATCTAGCTGTAAATTATCTGGTTTTAGTCAGTTTTTTTTAACTTTCCGTTGATGAAAACTTGAGGCGAATGTAAAATTTGCTGGAAAAATCTCTTTTGAACCATCGATCAAGAATCTGAGGTCCGATTTGCAAGATTCAATATATCTGAAAACGAAATAAATGACAGAAAAAGTTGAAAGTTTCTTTTTCCAAAGTAAATAAAATTGGCTCTTAGAATATTGAAAAAGATCTGTACATTTATTTATTTAAAAAATAAAAGGATAGTAATATTAATACGAACTATACAAATAATAGACTCTAGGTGCCAAGTTACGCGCCTCGTTGAAATTTTTTTTGCCTAGATGTTAATATTTCATAGTCTCATTAAAGTTGTTAGAAAATAGTTACACTTATGGCATTTTATATGTTCTACGTGTTAGTTTTTGTAGTCCTTCGATGCCTCGTTATCGTTATTTTTAAATAAATTAATAAACATCTTCAGAGAAGCGAGTCGACCGCGTGAATTACTCCGTTGGTAGCCGGAACGTTGTGGGTGATGACTTGGGCGTTGTTTACCTTGATTCGTCCTGCAACAGATTGAAAACTAGACTCAGACGGAATCGTTGGATAAATTAAAACTAGATCCAATCTCGCTTTGATTTCTATTTTTTTTTTGAGTTGATAGATAAAAAGAATCACCAATTTTATTGAAATTCTTGATAACATTTTTTAGTTTTGTTGATAGAAAAACAAAAAAAAAATAAATAAAATAATTAAAAGACTTGGAATCATAATTTTTTCAAACTTTGATCTTGAATTAATTTTTTAAAGTAGAAAAACTGTGATAAAAACTTTGAGAGAAACAATTTTACACAGTTTTTGTTGTTGTTTGAATTCTAAAACTATTACATTAGAAGTTAAAAATGAATAAACTTCTTGGAGCTATAAAACCGCGTTCCATTTGAAATAGAAATTTCTTTCGAGGTCGTGCAATATAATATTTTCGCACAAGAGAGAGAGAAAAAGAGTGGGAGTACATCGTCAGACAGGGGAAAGTGTGATCCTCACAGTCTCTTTCTCGGTCCAGAATAGTAAACGCGTATACATTCACCGGCCTATTTTCCCCTTTCATGGTCAGCGATTAATTCTCTCAAACGGTTGAAACGATCCATTCAAGAGAAGAAAAAGAACAAAAAATAAAATAAAATTCTCACCAGAATTTTTGTGAATGTGAAGCGAAGCCTGAGGATGAAGAGTTTCCCTTTGCTGATAATACCTCATCCCCGAGGTGTAGAGAGTAGACGGTATAATGTGTCTCGATACAATCGCCTTAGCCGCTTCCTGGTTTTCCTCGTCGTCCAGCCACGGGGGACTTCCGTTGGGCGATGCGGAAGCTACCATAAACGCTGTATCCGTGGGAGCAAAGACAGTGAAAGTCTTTGATCCTATATAAAAAAAACAAGAATTAATCCATCCCATTCATAAAATGGTAAATGGTAACGAGATACTTTCGAAATACTGTTGAAATACTTTTAACAAGTTTGAAAAGCGTTTCAACTGGTTTGAAGTGGTTTTAACTAGTCCGAAATGCTTGATAACTGTTTTTAAATGGTTTTTGAATGTACAGAATTCTTTAAAACTGGTTTGAAGTGGTTTGACTAGTCCGAAATGCTTGATAACTGGTTTTAAATCGTTTTTAATCGTACAGAATGCTTCAAAACTGGTTTGAAGTGGTTTTGACTAGTCAGAAATGATTTTTAACTTGTTTCAAATGGTTTTTAATAGTACAGAATGCTTTAAAACTGGTTTGAAGTGGTTTTGACTAGTCCGGAATGCTTGATAACTGTTTTTAAATGGTTTTTGAATGTACAGAATTCTTTAAAACTGGTTTGAAGTGGTTTTGACTAGTCCGAGATGCTTGATAACTGGTTTTAAATGGTTTTTAATCGTACAGAATGCTTCAAAACTGGTTTGAAGTGGTTTTGACTAGTCCGAAATGATTTTTAACTGGTTTTAAATGGTTTTTAATAGTACAGAATGCTTTAAAACTGGTTTGAAGTGGTTTTGACTAGTCCGGAATGCTTGATAACTGGTTTTGAATGGTTTTTAAAAGTACAGAATGCTTTAAAACTATTTTGAAGTGGTTTTGACTAGTCCGAAATGATGTTTAACTGGTTTTAAATGGTTTTTAATAGTGCAAAAGCTTCATAACTGGTTCTAAACATTAAAAAATTCTTTTTAAATAGTTTTCATAACTTTCAAAAGCGTTTTCACTGGTTTTCAACGGTTTTAACTAGTCCGAAATGGTTTCAAATGGTCCTCATTGGTTTGAATGTACATATATATATCGATTTGTACGAATCATCGAGAAAGTAGAAATTTGCAAATAATCGATCAATCGATGATGAAAAGTCGGTTTTCAATTTACCAGAAAGAGTCTCCTCGAGACCGGATGCGTGCAATGCTCTCAGAAAGACGCTGAAACGACGCTCCCTATCGGCCTGCAGAGTCTGAACGAGGTCGCCGACCGGAAGGGGGAACATTACTCTGTCCACCGCGTGAGCGATACCCTGGGGTATCTCGATGTCCTGTTTGTCAGACAACACGCGGGCTCCGTTGACGGTCGTCACCTTGAATCGCGTAAGATTTTCGTCAGATAAAATAAAACGAGTCAATATCTCCGACAGTTACCCTCACGTCGTTCCATTCCACATCTTGCATCGAGTAGGTGTTCACTCTGAGCTGGGTTCCGGCCAGGCTGACCCCGGTCATCTCGTCCTGGAGGGAATCGATCCTGAAGGCGCCAGGGATGACGTGGTGCAGGAGGAGCTGCAACGATCGTTAATTATTGTTCTTCGTCGCCTGTCATGATTTTTTATGTACTGCAACAATCGCGATCTCATACCCCGCTTAGGAGTCGAGGGCTCTCTTTGAACTTCTGTTCGGCTTTCTCAGGACCTCCGAGCTGGACCAGCAGAGTCCTGAAGGCCTTGTCGGTGGGAGCGAATATCGTGTAGGGTCCTGGGATCGGAAATGAATAGTTTAATCATCTTCTGTCGTAATGAGAAGTGAAGGAAAGTGTTACGATCATTTTCTCATGCTACTATGCGAATGAAACAAAGTATTGCGTCGTGGCTCCTCTCCGTGGCTCCGGGTGTAGAATTTTTAATCGAATTCCGATAATGCAAGATAATTGGATCGCGATTTTGATTTATTGGATTGTGTATATCAACCTGTAAAAGGACAATACAGTCGTTGCATTTATTGAATTGATCTCAATTAGCATTTAGCGAAGTGGTTTGATTCGATTTATCGACTAACGACGTAACGCAGTTGGAAAAAATGATATTTGTTGCTCAGGCGTGAGAAGATAAAGACTTGCGTCACAAACCCCCCGCGTTTTATATTAACGTGGGAATGGAATTTTCACAATTTGTTACAAATATAATAATAAGAGGTAGAGCGATTGCTGAATTTTTCTCACGTTTTCTTCCACTAGCTACTATAGACGGGAATTTAGATAATTATAACTAGTTGCACCGTCTCTTCAGTATCTTTTTTCCCCTTCTAACAGTCGATTCAACAATAAAAACGAACCAATTTTTAAACGTAATTAATCTGACGACATGCGAAGGTAAGAAGATGCTTTCGAATGGTTGCACGAAATACTTGAGGAATAGTTTTAAACAATTTAAAAAGCGTTTTAACTGGTTTGAAACGGTTCTCAACGGCACGAAGTGGTTCCAAATAGTACGAAACGCTTTATAACTCGTTTCAAATGGTTCGAAATGCATTTTAATAGTTCCAAGACATTGAAAAAGGGTACGAAACTGGTTCTAAACGGTTTTAAATGGTTCAAATTGCTTTATAACCGGTTTCAAATGGAACTCAATGCTCTAAAAACAGTCTTCCATAGTTCAAACAGCCTTGGACCCAATTTGAATAGTTTAGAATGCTTTATAACTGGTTTTGAATGTAGGTACGAAATAGTTTTCAATAGTTTTCAACAGTTTAAAGAGCATTTGAACTGGTTTTAAGTGGTCCGAAATGCTTTCTAACTGGTTTTTAACGGTCCCTGATGGTTTCGAATGATACGTATAATAATTGGTATAATTAGCCCCTGTTTCTCTATTTACCGGTGTCATTAAGAATCGTGTCGAGTCCAGACTGTCCGAGGAACTTGGCCATAGCGTACAGCCCCTGACGCTTGAATATCTTTACCAAATTATTCTCATCGATATCAGATCTCTGCGGCACCACAGTAGCAAACGGTGTATTCCTCTCGAAGCTCTCCTCCACCAAATTATTCCCCTTTGGAGTATTGGCCAGCACCGATCTCGGGGTCACAGAGACCGCCGGGGTCCTCGACCCGAAGTGGCTGTACGTCGTGGGGCTGAAGGTCCTCGCGGTGGTGTACTCCTGGTACTCGGTCGTCGGGAGCGGCGTCGTGGTCTGATACTGCGTAACGATCTCGCTGACCGGAGCCATGGTGGGAATGAAGTGGCTCCTGGTCGTGTACTTCGTGGAAACCGAGGCATACGACGGAGTATGCTGGACGGTGGGCCTCGACGTGGTGGCGAAGGAGTTGAACACGTGGCTGCTGGGCGATGAAGCCGAGGTCACGTACCGATCGACGGAGGACTCGGTCGCCAGTGGGAAATAGCTCCTCGCCTTCTCAGGGCTGAAGGTCGTCGGTGTGACGGTCGTCCCGGTCGTCTTCTTGGCTTCCCCTTTGTTGGACGGCGGGGGAAGCTTCAACTCGCCGTTCTTTATCCTCTGCACGATGGACTCGACGTCCCCTCCCTCCTTGTCCGCGTTGCCCTTGACCCCCTGGACCTTGTAGCTTCCGTCTGCCTGCTCCTCGAGAACGACGAAGGTCACCTTCTTAGCCGGCGTGTTTTCGAGCGGCGATTTACCAACGGCTTCCAGATTCCCGTCCACCTTGTGTCTCAAGACCTCGAAATCCGCGCCCGGGGGGAGCACGCCTTTCGTCAACTCCTCGAGGATGGCGTTCGGCGGTTTTATGCTGGTCGTCGGCACCGCGTCCTTCACGATCTGCCTGAGCGACTCGGAGGTCAGCTGCGATCCAGAAGCGAGGCTGTTCGGGGCTTGGATGACCTGGACCGTCTTTCCATTCGGAAGCACGATGTCCCTCGTCGAGATGTTCCTCGCCACGTCGTCCCCCGGGGTCTGGACAAGGGCGAGCTTCAGCTGCCTGATCAGCGCCTCCCTCTGGGCAGCGGACGTCTTACTCTTCGACTCCGCGGGTGGTTTGTCGGTCTGGTACACGATCTGTATCTGGGGTCTGCTCTTCCCGGTTCTGGAGACGCTCGCACTGCTGTGAGAAGACTCCTGCGCCTCTATGAGGGAGAGAATATCGCGTTTGCTCGTCGTGCTCGCCTGGGTCGTCGAGGATATCGGGCTCAAGGTAGAAGTGGAGAACTTCTTCTGGTGACTGGCTATGGCTTTCAGGAAGAAATCGCTCTCGGAGGGGGTGATGGCCCTGGCCGAGGGCGAGGCGAGCAGGATAGGCGCTGAGGTCTGGTTCGGAGGCGGAGTGGTGGTCGTCAGCTGCTGGAGCTGCTGGAGTCTGAGGACCTCCTGCTGCCTCCTGAGCTCCTGCTGCTCGGCGAGTAGCCGCTCCCTCTGCTTCTGGAGGACCTCAAGGAGCCTCTGTTTTTCGTAGTAGCTCTGGAGCTGCGCGTTCTGCTGATCACTGAACTGGTTAAGGTTCTGGTTGTTGAACTGTTCCTGTTGATTTTGTGGTAGTGGTTGGTACTGGTTCCTGGAGGCAGCGTCGTAGTAGTTCTGCCCGATCTGCTGGATGGTCTTCTGCTGCTGATCGAGTCGCGCCTGCTGCTGGAGGAGCTGCTGCTGCTGCTTCACCCTGTCGACTTTGTACTTGGAGAGGTTCGAGTAGCCCTCATTCGCCAGTTTCTGGGGTTCGCCTAGGCGGCCGAACCTGGCCCTGTGCTGCTGGACGTCGCTGAGTATCTGGGCCTGCTCGTTCGGAGATAATTGCCTCTTGCGTAACTCGGACTCCGGGTTTACCTGGGGAGAAAGAAAGAATGTTGAACTATTATCGGAGCGGATCCCACAAAGACTTGCATAAAAGTACAAAATACTTTTGAAATGGTTTCCGCAAGTTTTAAAAGCGTTTAAACTGGTTTAAAATGGTTCCAAAAGTGTTCGGACTGGTTAGAAATGGTTTTAAATTGTTTGAAATGCTTCACAACTGGTTTTCAATGGTCCCTAAAGGTTCTTGGCTGGTTTCAAGTGGTTTTAAATTGTTCGAAGTGCTTTACAGCTGGTTTTAAATGGTCCTTAAAGTGTTTGGACTGGTTTCAAATGGTTTTAAATTGTTCTTAATGCTTTATAACTTGGTTCAAATGGTCTCTAATGTTTTAAATATAAATCGATCTGGTCGAATGCCCAAAAAAGTAGATATTATCAGTAGAAATTTGCAAATAATCGATTTATCGATGTGTAAAATTGATCGAAAAATCGATATATACAATTTTTTGAATAGTTGAAAGATCTTTAAACGATCAATCGATTGATTGTCGTATAGAATTCATTTGATAAAAAAGTATTAGATTAAGTGGAAAATGGATAACTGTTTCGTTATGTGGATGATTATGAGCTCGCTCTTCTGGTTAGAATGACGAATTAGTCGCGGTCTGTGGGCGGATCGTAACACTCGAGGAACTCGACGAAGCGGATCCCGCAAGATTTGCATCGAGTCAAGCGGAAAGATGATATAAGGGAATCATTTTCACTGATTATATTATTGTTGCCGCAAACTTGTTTAATGTGGTTTGAGGGAATCGATGAAAAAAGGGTTATGCGTTCTTTGAAATTGTGTGATCGATCGATTGATTATATTGTGTCTTTGTAGGAAGTGGATAAAAATCAATGGATCGTGATATCTATAGTTTTTATAATAGCGCAGCTATAAAGACAATACATAAGACTTTCACCACATGATGAGTTTGCAATTTGAATAGTAAAATGTATTTTTGCATGACACTTTTTATCGTGTCTCACCGTTATCATTATTTCGAGAGAGAGAGGAAAAAAAAACTGTCCAATGATATCTTCTATGATATACCGCGGAGTAGCTATATCGTGTCTGTATGTATACCTATAGCTGGTAATTTATAGTGAATGGAGACTAAAAGTTGTTGTAATAAATTAAATTATACGGCTTTCGTTTATGGATCACCGCAAGACCTGTATACTAGCTGACCCACTGCACCGCGCATGCTGCAATTAGTATTACTTGTTGTACCTATTTTTTAGATTGTGCGTTCACGGATAATTATTTTTTTTTTTTGTTCTTGCTCATGTTTTTTTCGAAATTGAATGAAAAGCCTAGAAATGGTCACAATAATCTCGCAAAATGTGTTTTAAATGGGTTTCTAAATGTATCAACTGGTTTCAAATTGTTCTAACTCGGTTCTAAATGCTTCTGAAACAGTTTCAAATTGTACCAAACGGTTTGGAACAAGAAAACAATCTTTCTTACCGTTTTTCAACGGTAAGAAATATGTTTGGGCTTTTTTTAATGTCTCGAAACGTTTTTAAATGGTACGAAATACTATCTAACAAGTTCCAACAAGTTTCTAAAGCATTTGAATTGGTTTGAAATGGTTTTAAATAGTCCGAAATGCTTTAGAACTGGTTTTAAATGTTACTAACCACTTTTCAAATGGTTTTCAAAAGTTTTAAATCGTTTGAACTGCTTTTAAATGGTCTAAAATGCTTTTTAACTCGTTTTTGACGGTTTGAAATGGTATAAAGCGGCTTTATATGATTTGGAATGGTATTAAAATAACTTGACATGAATTAATGAGTGTAATTAGTCCTTGTCGCTCTACAGATATATAAAGGAAAATGTACACATCTTCGTTTCGTTAGTGTCTACAAATTGGATGCAAGCAGATCTAGCTTTCACGTTCTAACTATCGAAATGAAATAATTGTGTAATCCATCTGCCTGGACTGTAGCCTGAGGATTTACAATTAGAGCGTCCAGTTTAAGTTGCAGTAGAGGATTCGATTAGCGCAACTACGTCCACGTGCATAATTAAATTTCTCGCTTCACTCAATACGCGATCATGTAAGCGGATAAATCTGCAGTATAATCTAATTCCAAAATTACGCAATGATGTTATAAACTCGTTCGTAATGTTCACACGAGAGGCAATCAGGTTGCCTATGCAGTTTCTCGACCAGGGAGCTGCATTTTTGTCATCGATATCAAGGTTCATGAGATAATGACTAGAAGAGTTATTTAATAAATACTTCAATTCCTCATTTTGATTTTTTTTTTTTTTTTTGCTTTTATTTAGACCAAAATGAAGACAGTTTTTTTTACCTAAATCTCTGCAGAAAAAAAATTCTCTTCAATTTAGGACAATAAATATTCTAACTGATGATAATAGCATCTATCAAATTTATTTATTTATGTCTTTTTCCTGTCGAAAAAAGTAGGTACAAGAATACAGTTGTGCATCACTTCTGGTGCTGTTGCGGTATTACGATAAAGCGAAAGGTGATATCGTGTCTTGACCGGAGCTGGCGAAGAGAGAATCTCTTCTTTTCTCTCCTCTTCGGACATTACATATCCTACAGAGTGGTTATATACAGACTTTATAATGCCCTGGGGGCAAATGGACTGAATCTAATTGCGAATTCACTACCGGGAAAGTGGGAATCGATAGTACCTATACTGTTTATTATATAGAGAGTCCATCGAATAATGATAATAATTAATCGTTAGGTGACTTTATGGCGTATGAAATGTTTAATAAGCAGATTTTAATTACTGTTCACTTTAGTTTCAGGGATAATTTGTCAAAATTATACGAACTAAATGCTTTATAACTCGTTTTAAATGGTACAAAATACTTTCGAAATAGTTTTCACAAGTTCAAAAAGGGTTTAAACTGGTTTTAAGTCGTTTAAAATGATTTTCAATGGTTCGAAATGCTTTATAACTGGTTCTAAACGGTCCCAAGAGTGTTTGGACTGGTTTTAAGTCGTTTTAAACGTTTTTAAATTGTTTGAAATGCTTTATAACTGGTTTCAAATGGTACAAAATACTTTTGAAATAGTTTTCAAAAGTTTTAAAAGTGTTTACACTGGTTTTAAATTGTTCGAAATGCTTTATAACTGGTTTTGAATGGTTTCAGAAGTGTTTGAACTGGTTTGAAATGGTTTTAAATGGTTCTACTGGGTTGTAATGGTCCTTAATGGTTTAAATATACATTTATCTGGTCAAATTACCAAGAAAGTCGATAATATCAGTAGGAATTTGCAGATAATCGATTTATCGATGTGTAAAATTGATTGAAAAAATCGAATTATAAAATTTTTTCGATTATTAAAAGATCTGCAATTGATCAATCGATTGATTGTCGTCTAAAATTCATCAACAAAAAATTGATCATCATTGATTTTTTATACTGATAAAAAAATGGATTAATTGAATGATTAATCGATTTTTTTACGATTTAAACTGTATAAAAAAATCAATCAATGTTTTTAGATCGATAAAAATCAAAATTGAAGAGTAAGAAGAAAGAAGAAAATAATCGCCAACTTTCTTCGAGGATAAAAACCGCGATATAAAAGGTTTTTACATTTTTATTTGATTTTTTATTCGTAATCACTCTCCTTTAATAGTCAATAATCAATTTCGATTGGCTAATTATCATCAATAACCGATTATTAGTTTCTCTATCCCGGGTCGATGCATCGTAAAATTTATTCTAATATCATAAAACACGAACTTTTCCTTTCTCAATTTATACTCGCAGCCCGTTATTTCCGGCTAACATTGAATTTCGCTTTTTATTTCCATCCTTTTATCTTTCATCTTTTATTCCTCAGTGAAAGGATGACCCCACGGTGACTGGCGATTACATAGCTGCCAGAAAGCAGATACAGAAATTACCCGAGTCCTAAGGCTATCTAAAAAAACTCTTGAATGTCTATTATAGAGAGTCGAGGAGACTGTTGTATGTACGTCACTGAAATTTCCAGAATCTCATGACACTTGGTGGTCAATTTCAATCAGAAAATTAATAAATTAGGTCCTATAAACGAAATTATTAGAAAATTAATAACGATATAAAACCAAAATTCTTCTCATGTTTTAAATAATCAATATTGTGATAAAAAATAAAAGCTTGATTATGTATAATGAGATAATGACGAAAATTCAAAATTAATTGATATCAAATATTTATCTAAAATATATGTTTGATTAATGAAAATTAAGAAGAAAAAAAACAGTCATATAATATGGACACTCTGTAGATTGAAAGTAGTATAATTTACTGTTTCCTTTTTTTTCTCTCTAAATTGTAAAAATTTTGATTAACTGTAGAAGAAAAAAAAGGTGATAACAAAACTGATTAAATTATTACATTATATATTTCTATTGTAAGTTTAGAGAAAAAAGAACCACTCTGATCTTGCATCTCGTATTTAACCGAGTGGGAGGAATATACATATAATACATATATGCTACAATATAAAGATATCAGATCGAGTTCAGAGATATAAAAGTCGCGAAGAAGAGGAAGTATGGGAAGCGCGCTTTCCCACCTGATGAATTTCATGTATACTATAAATACATAGGCAGGTGTATATAATAAAATTAAAAAAACGACTCTCTTTATAAGACATCGGTCTCTTCTTCCTTCCTGCTTTAAAAGGTATTGAGAGGCTGCGGTATATGATATTATATACTGATACATGTACACGAGGAAACACAATCGCGAAGGTGAAGGATGTCCGAGAGGAGGTGAAGGTTTTTTTTCTCTCTTTCATTTCTTCAAATTCCAGGTGTATATAAGGTCTGGTAATATTAAGGTCTACTTTCACCTCCTCGTTTCGCGCATCCATTGCATCCTGTGTAGGTATACCTAGTATGTATAATACAAATCCCATTTATTTTTGTTTGCAAAATTTAATCACATCTTTGAATGAAATTCGTTACTATTATTATTATTTCTTCCATTTTTTCCATGTATCAATATAATTATAATTATTTGTATATAATATGGTCACGATTTTTTGGTTCTTCAATTTGAAATAAAGAATTTCGATCCCATTTTCTTTTTTTTCTTCCGAATATTATTATCATTGTAATCAATTTCTATTTGAAATGACATAAAATATATTATATGTTCGTTATAGGGCGATGATAAAGTTTTTATATACATGATATAATATTGATTCATCATTTCTCGTTATCATCCCAAACGTCTCTAAACACATGAATCAGAGAACTTTTACCTTATATACCGATAATTAATTACCTTAAATGATACTTTATACATGAAGACATGAATTTTCATATTCATTTGTGCCAGTTATAAAAATTTGTAATTATAGTATGCACAGAAATTTTGAATACATAAATTCTAAAATTGAGAATGTAGGTTTAATTCATATCGTGATCTAATTTTATGTGGATATTTATATAATTGGAACAAGAATATTTAGATGTTACATATTTTTTTTATTCATTTTTTTTTTCGGGTCAATATTCTCACAATTATTATGCAAGTGGGACGATCAAACGGCCCAAAAATTGATGACCTACTAATTATAATCTAATTACAAACTTGCAAACAAGGCTTTTCAAAAATCATGTAACTTTAACTGTTTCATTGTTCTCATTATTACGTTTTTATTTTATTTTTTTAAGAAGAAGAAGAAGAAGAAGAAGAAGAATTCAAATCCTTTATTTCACTGAATTTTCTGGATTGGAAGAAAAAAAAACCGTTTGAGACATTTTAATTACAAATTGAATCAGATAACCGCAAACTGTCTAATTGATCGTTCCATTCGTTGAATATGAGGAAGAAACCTCATTTCAACAGACAATTTATCTATTATAAAAAAAAAAATTTCGTCTAAATAAATATAGACGCGAATAATGATAGCGAGGCTAATAATATTTATAATAAATTCAATTTTTTTTTCACTTGGTAAAAAAAATCTGATTCTTGATTATTATTATTATTTTTTTTCCAATAAATTCATGTAATACAATTATATCATAAATTTTTTTTTTTTTTTTTTTTTTTTAATTATGCTGATCCACCATTTTTTTTTTATATGAAATCAAAAGTCATATTAATTGAGATAATAATTCCAAAAGATTGAATCAAGAAAACAAGATTTCTAATTTTTTTTTTAAATTGTGAAAAATTGAAGATATGGAATTAACCATTTTTTTTATTATCATCATATCATCATCTTCAAAGAATTTGAGAAAAAAAAAGAAAAAAAATGTACATGTATATAAAAGTTTGTCAAAAATCACTTTTTTCCTGTTCCTCTTCTAATAAGTTAAAAACATTGCGAATCTTTCTTCAGCTAGAAACGATGATACATACAATTTTGAATGAACATACAATTTTTAGAGATAATAATAATAATAGTAAAAAACTATGTAAGTTGAAAAAAAGGAGTTTCAGATTTCTCCATCTGTGTTAACACTCGAAAAAGACACTTTAAAGTTTTAACAGTCTTGCTCTATAATAACGAAACTTTCTTATAATTAAGCTTCGTGTCTCTTTCTCTCTCTGTACTTAAAAGGCCAAAGTAAGTAATGACCCTTTAATACTCTTGACTTTTTTGCCTCTTATTTTTCTTCTTATTACAGGCTAACTAGGTATATAAATTATATCCGTAAGAAATCATTCGATCAAGTAGCTCGACGTGTTTAAAATTAAACGTTGATGATTAACAAAGAAAACAAAAGAGAAAAAAAAATCATTTGGTAGTGAGAAATTTCGTGAAAGTGATATAAAATAATAATAATAATAATAAAGAGAAAGAAAAGAATAATGAGTTCAAAATGTTAATTTAATGATACCGAAAAATCGATCTGAAATACTGAAATGATGAGAGAAAGAGAGACAAAAAAATGTGTCCTCAATCTTGATTAAAATTTATTACAGTCAGGATTTTTATTTTATTTTTTGAAAGGGAAAAGCAGAAGAAAAAACATGAGTGAAATATGATGAATATATAGGTGGGATGTAAAATATGAAAGTGGTTCTTCAATGGGACAGAATTCACAGTATACAAAATTACAATAATTACGTCATCCACAAAAAAAAAAGAGAAAGAATGGAATTATAAAAAATGTCACATTTTCGATAAATTTAAAGGAGAAAAAAAAACGATATTAAAAATGAAATGAAATGTATCAAATAATTAAATATAAAGTAGAAAATATAGCTGTTAGTAATTACTTTCTATACAAATTTTGAAATTAATTTTCATTTTGATACAAAAAAAAAATTAGTAGATTTTCATCAATGATGTGACACTAAATAATTGTATAAAAAATGTATTGTTTTTCGTATGAAAGTATAAAAAAAAAAACGAGCCACGTGTGATAAATTACCATCAAAATTTAAGGAAAAAAAAACACAATTCTTGATAAGAAAATAAAAAACCGGATTCATGTATTAATTTATGACCTGCATAATTATTGAAGAGAATTGGAAGTGTATTTCGTCGTTTAGCACTACCGCAGTTACAATATTAACAATTAACAAGTTAACGTTCGTTTAACAGCAGTTTAAAATAAATTTGCATTAATTGTTAAATATTATATATTAAACATGTGTGTGATAATAAATTAGAATGAAAAAGTTGGACAATAATCGTATCTAATATCGTAGAATAAAATAAGATGATTATCGCATAATCTGCAGACAATAAGGAAATCCTGTAATACTAGAAGAAGCAAAACTAGTTTAGTTAGTCAGTGATTTTAGCGAGTCAGTGAATATAATAATGACACAAAAAAAGAGAGAGAGAGAAAAAAAAGAGAAATGACAAATTTATATCGTATATATTATATAAAAAAAGGATCCATTGTTCAATTGCACTTTTCATTCAGGAATTAACGCGAATATTGAGTAATCGAAATCTCTCAAAGACTAGACACAGATGACTAACGATTTTGTCAATTGGAATTCCAAAAATCTAAAAAATAGAATAAAAATTGATACCACGTGGTTTTTTGGATCGCTGATCACGAATCGGAAGTCAGAACTTCGAAATTTGCTGCTAAAATGACTTGAAGCGTTCTAAATCTAATAAAAATTGCTACTCGAACATTTTTGGGACTCTAATTTTCAAAATTCTGGATAACTGAAGGCGAAATAAATATTCTAGAAGTTCAAGGATTTTTTAATGAACGTTGCATAGAAAGTCCACCCGCAATCTCACCGACTGTGTTAGCTTATCGTGAGAACATTAGCGTATGGTAATGATGGGTAAAGAAAGTGACGTAGGTACATAAATCGTACATACATATTATGTATGCATAAAACCAATTTTACGTTGATATAGGTACATTAAAATAGCCGCACGTGTATTACATGTGTGTAAGATACTTGGGATGATGATAAGAAAGCTGTAAGAAATGCACGGTATATGTAAGCCACTCTGACTACACGCGATGCGAAGAAGCATATAATGAACCGGAAATTGTGAGAATTACAATGGACAGACCTTCTCGACTTCCGTTTACACGGTTTCGAAGGTATTGCAGGTACACTAGGAAGTACGAGCTCTCTTACATGGTGGCGAAAATTTCGCTGTTCGTGAAATTAAATTCCCTGACATTTGAGGCAAAAAATTAATTATTTTATCGAATAATTTCAAGTTGTTGTTCCAATACGTGAAAAGGAACAAATTATTATTTTTCCTGGAAATAGAAATTTCCTGACTATTCCCGTTTTTTTCAGTCTTAAGATTAATTTTTATTGTTTCATTTTTAGATTGACGATATTTAGGTAACGAAAGACCTGGTTTTGATCAAATTCGTCTCGATCGGCGCAGTTTTTTGAGTTCTCGAACTGCTTCAAATTTGGATTTTGTCGGTCAAGTGGTTTTTGATTTATTCGAAGAAGAAAATATCGATAAAAGAATCATAATTTGCTCTATTCTGAGAACCAATCAACAGATTTTTACTGTTTTGATCTCAATCGACGAAGTTTTTGAAAACTTGGAAGTAGCTTGATTTTGAATTCGATCGGTGAAGCGGTTTTTGGATGATTCAAACAACAAAATTCTTATAAAAAATCATCATCATCGATATTTTGAGAACGGATTGACTCATTTTTACGAATTTTTGTCTCAACAGGCGCGTTTTTTGAAAAGCTGAGACTGTTTTGAATTTGGGTTCTATTATATAGTCCGAAATGGTTTATAACTGGTTTCAAACGGTACGAAATACATTTTAAATACTTCAGAAGGCATTTGAACCGGTTTCAAATGGTTTTGAAGACTTCGAAATGGTTTCTAACTGGTTTTAAATGGTACTAGCAAATTTTTGAGTAGTTATCAAAAGGTTTAGAGGCGTTTGAACTGGTTTTAAATGGTACTAACAACTTTTGAAGTAGTTTTCAAACGTTTTAAAGACTTTTGAACTGGTTTTAAATGGTACTAACAACTTTTAGAGTAGTTTTCAAAAGTTTTAGAGACGTTTGAACTGGTTTTAAATAGTATTAACAACTTTTAGAGTAGTTTTCAAACGTTTTAAAGACTTTTGAACTGGTTTTGAATGGTTCTAACAACTCTTGGAGTGGTTATCAAAAGTTTTAGAGGCGTTCGACCTGGTTTTAAATGGCACTAACAACTTTTGAAGTAGTTTTCAAACGTTTTAAAGACTTTTGAACTGGTTTTAAATGGTACTAACAACTTTTGGTGTAGTTAACAAAAGTTTTAGAGACGTTTGAACTGGTTTTAAATGGTACGAACAACTTTTGAAGTAGTTTTCAAACGTTTTCAAGACTTTTGAACTGGTTTTACTGATAACTTTGATCACGAATTTGAAGAGAAAAAAATTGAAAATGGCTAAAAACTGAATTCATTGATTACAGTGAAATAATTCAAGCTACATACTAGAACAGTGAATATAAAAGACGAGCCAGGATCTCTACAGAGCGTAAAGTAGATCTCTGGAAATGCACCGTTCACCCACTAACAGAGTGACTTGAATTCCCGTGACCCTTCCGCACAAATGAAAACCCTGTGGCTAAATAATTAAAAAAAAAAAGATACCAATTTCGTTAGATAATTTTATTCTGAATAAAAAAAAAAAAAAAAAAGGAATAAAGAAAAGCTACGAATTTCGTATATGATTCGTGATTAACGATCTCGATTTCTAGATCCTAATCTCTGTTCGTGTTCGTGAAATTCACAGATGGAGAATTTCAAGGGGATCTAGAAAGGTCGTCGAGGTATGCATCATCGTCGGTGAAAATGAGGATTTTTATATTAGAGAAAGGTCAGATACGATGATTATGGGTACAGGATGAAATTTAACGGTACGCCGAGTTTTTAGATTTCGTATATATACCCCTCGCTCATCTCATTACGCCTCTTTCACTTCCTTGTGTGTATATATGTACATATGTATATATTTTTATGTCTTAATTCTGCCTTTGTGTTTGTGCCTCGGTGTTTGTGGGTATAATCAAGGGAACAGAATGATTTCTAATGGCGACAAACACATGCCGTCGATTAAGGTGATCCTCAAACCGTGACCGAACCTATTTTACACACTTTTATACACACGAGTATAAATAATCATTTTTTTTTTTGTTATGTTTTAGAATATTTAGACATTTTTTTGTTCTCATAATTTATAATTATCGCGATTTATTTAATATATTCTTTTTTTTCAATATAAAAAATTGACACACAAATTTTAATCAATTAATAAATTCGAGTAAATTTCAAATATTGCATAAATATATTTTTGTTGTTATCAAATTTTTTGTCTGCTCACATTTTCTGTGCGAATATATTTTTTTTATATTAATCAATAAATGCTTCGATTTTATTCAATTTTCATCCAATTCATCTAATCTAATTTTTGTTCAACGCAGTAAAAAGGACCAAAAAAAAAATGGTTCATACAAAAATTGGAGCTTCAAGAAAAACACAATTTTGGTTTAATTAAAAATCGACAACTTACCTTTTGGAGTGGTAAAAATTCTTGATTCTCTGATCGAAGACTTCCTCCGGAATTAACATCCTCGGCATCGACGACGATACAGATCATCAAAAGTCCAACGAATATCATCATGACTCCAGACACACGCTTCCGTTTTTCCATTTTATTTTTTATTTGTTTGTTTTACTTGATTTTCTTTCTTCTTATCACTTTTGAAACGATACAATATTTATTTCTCCTTTTATCTCACTTCGTCGATCTTTTGTTATTTTGTTTAATAAACAATTTTCAATTTTTAACTCCAATGCGATTCGATCTACAATTTTTTAATCATTATTATTATTATTATTATTATTATTATTATCGTTATAATCGATGATAGAATTTGAATTCTTATCTGTTAATTAAATATTCCATAGTAAAAAATAAAAAAAAATTACAAAAAATTGCGAAAAATTGAAATAATTTTTTCAAAAACAGTAAAAGAAAAATAAAAATTTGGAGAATAATCAACAAATTTTACTTTCAATCCTGTCAATCGATATGAGAAAGAAAAACATTCCCAAAAATCGCGAATAATTGAAAGAAGTTTTTGAAATTAAATTACTTATAGTAGTAGTACCTACCAAGTTGTGATACTTGCTAGTAAGGAGGACGGGGTGAGACTGTCCAATCTGAGAGAGCGGTGTCTCAGTTTTAGCCGAGAAAATTTTACCTCATTGCCGGTGGTGCAGCGAGCATGAGCATAAAGAGAGAGAAAGAGAAAGAGAAAGAGAAAGAGAAATAAGAGAAAATAAAACAGAGCAGACTCCGCAGACCTCTCTCATCGTCAGCTGGTATTCAAAAGTGGGAAGAGATCAGAGATGAGTTTGCATCGCACAGGTGAATGTGAATGTAGATTTCCTGTCGTGTGTGTATCGTTGAGATGATTTTTATACACGGTGGGATGAATTGAAAAATACGATGATCGAAAAATAATGATGACGATATTAATTGATGATGTAGAAAATTTTACCAAAAAATCCTGTTTTTGTTTCAATTTTTCAAATTTTGAAAACATTAATTAAAAATATTATTCAGACTCAAAGATTGATTTATTATTGTCGAAATGATTTAAAATTCCCCTGGAATAATGATTTAGGTGTCTATATATATTTTGGGGGGGGGGAATTAAAACAAGAGATTTTGCAAAGTCGATTGAATAATTGAATAAATTAATCAATCAAAATTACTGAATTAAACATTCGACAATCTAGATCAACATTTTTGAAATTATCAATTGAAAAGATTTTTGCGTGTTCAGTGGTGCAGATTTTGTTAATTATTTATTGTTTGATTAGACTATTAAATACAATTAAAAATACAATTTTCAATCTGTTTCTTTTATTTCGATTTCAAGACAAAAAAAATCGACAAAAAACAATCAAAAGACTGACAATTTTAGGAAATGAATAAAATCTGCACGCGTTGGCCGATTTTGAAGACTTTTGTTTCCACTAAAAAGAAGAAGAATTATATTGCTTTCGGAGAAACCGAAAAAATCAGCCACACAATTTATAGTATATATATAATATATAATCTATAATATATAATATTGCAAAAGTCTCAGAACTGGATAAAAATTTTTATATTATACATACATGCAGTAAAAGAGAGAGAGAAAAAAATAAGGTACAAGAGAGAATGTCTCGGTGAGGTTCTGCAGTGCACATTGCAACTGAAGAGAGTTAAAATTGCGTAATAATTGCGGGAAACAAATTATTGCGCTATGATGTATAGTGGCTCTGCGGCTCTGCGGCTCTCCTGAAGTATTTTTCTTCTTTTTTTTTTTCTTTTGCGAATTAACCATATTCTTATTCTTATTATAGTCTCTTAAATTATAATCATGACTTAATAATTATAACATTATTATTATTTCTGACTCTCATCGACAAAATCGAAGAATCAAACTTTTGAAAATCGGGTGAAAAAAATTGTTATAATAAAATATGATAAGTTTATAAAATTTTACTAGATTTTTTTTCAAAAATGATTAAACAAATACATATTTTGTACACTACGATATAAATTTTGATTCAACAAATTAGGATTAATTAAATTATCAAATAGGCACAAACAAGGCGAGTTTTGAATATGTTTGACTTGACAATCGGAGCATGAATTAGATGATTATAAGAATGTCTTAAATTCTGAGTACATCGGGTTGAAAAAAGATAATATTAATGAATGAAACTTAAAATTATGAGGAAAAAGATTGAAAGGCGATTGAATAAAGGAGAAGAAAAAGTTTCTTTTTTTTACAACAACAAATTAAACTCGAAAAAAAAAAAACAAGATAAAATTCCGAAGAATATAGAAATTGTGTTGAAAAATAACGAAAAAAAAACGAATTAATATATTAAGTCAATTAAATATTTTAAATGGAATTCAGAGCTATTTGAAATATCAAAGAAGAATAAAAATAAAATTCGACGTAAGAATAAAAAAAAAAAAAAACCGATTGTCTCTAAGTTATACTTTAGGTAGGTATACGAGGTAAATGAACTCGTGCAGACTGCAGTGTTACAACTATATCGTGTATATAGTAAGAGAAGAACAAAGAAGACAAATAATACATAGATAGGCTTACATACCGCGAGTATAATATAATATAATCCTACCTAAATAGTTTATTATACAAAATCTTGTCTCTCGAGTCTCCCTGACGCGATTCAGTCGTGCATATGCAAATTATATATCAACGAACGTGAAGCATCGTAAAACCTATAATTATACACACAATGTCACGATTATAAAATCCCTACAATTATTAAAGTTAATTCCTATTCTGTATGTAAACGATAAAAAAAAAGAATTAAAAAAAGTAATAATATAAATCAGAGAAGAAGATAACGAGAAAAGAAACGAAATTATGTCTCAATCGAGAAAGAAAAACTGTTACAACGACAATACGCTTCATCATCATCGTTTATTGGGTCTATTATACCCGATGACAATCGCGATCTAAATAATACCAAGCGATTATGCAGGCCTGGAGTCATAAATTACTGTCCCAACTTTGGTTTTTGTCCACGATTTTAATCGCAAAGCGTTTCCACAGGTTGCGAAACGGTCTCAACAACGGTTAAAGTCTATACAAATACACTAAAAACTTTTTTAGGCAGTGGGGATAAGATATTCAACGGTTCGAAAGCGCGGTAAAAGATTCGAATTTTGAAATACGCGCTGCGATATGACGCTGACGAACAATCGACGATCGGAGATCGAAACGAAGAATATCGACCTCGCATTGCGCATCGATACACGAGGCTTCGTTGCATGAACATCGATGCTTCGATCTATCGATATGAAATGTAACAATATTTCAAAATCTGCTGGATTCTACGTTTCAAAGCATCGAATGTAACTAATGTATCGATTCTAACAATCCTAGTACAACGGATGATGAATAATAATTATTGAGATCGTTTTTCTCTTTCTTGAAAACAATTTTTTGAGGATAGAGCTCGCATAAATTCTCATTCGATGTGGGAAATCGATATCGTCCGCCACAGTTCGATGCAGCGATACATATCGATATTTCGATATATCGATACACGCATACGCGGCCAACTTCACGCTGTGAATACACGTAGACGATAAACTCTGTCTATCTAGTTTTTTCGTATCGAGTTTCCCTTCTGGGATCCAATATTCGATGGTCTACGGTCTCTTCGGTTGACCAGCAGACGACATTTCAAAAACTGAAAACTGCAGATGGCGGTTATTCTAGCTTAACCCTAACCATTTTCTACCGATTTGTTTGTCAATATATTTTTCAAGAGGGCTTTAGTTTTTTAGCGCGTAGTGTGTGAGACAGAAAGAAGAGCGAACGTCGTCCTATACGCAATGGGAGATTCAGATTTCAACGAGCTCCTACGTTCCGCCGAACAATTGTCTGCGGCTGTGGAAGGAAACGGTGAACTTCCACAAGTTGAGAGAAATTTGAGACAGATACTCGAGGCATCGAACGAATTATGGTCTCGCGTCACTCAACCGGGCAGCCAAGACAACCAAGTACAAGCGTAAGCGTTTTTCTCACACAATTACGTCGGATTCTAACCTCTTCGGACACTTATAGAGCAGATTTAGGCAACATAACCTCAAAATATTCCGGTTTTTATAACATAACCTCACAATACATCGCAATTTTGCTTATATATGACCTTTATATCCTCGAAAAATCGCGATTTTATCAATATAACCTGAAAAAGTCGTTGTTTTGATAACATAACCTCACAATACATCGCGATTTTATCAACATAACATCAAAATATTCCGGTTTTTATAACATAACCTCACAATACATCGCAATTTTGTTTATAATAGACCTTTATAACCTCGAAAAATCGCGATTTTGTCAATATATCATGAAAAAGTCGTTGTTTTGATAACATAACCTCACAATACATCGCCATTTTGTTTATATAACATGAAAAAGTCGTTGTTTTGATAACATAACCTCACAATACATCGCGATTTCATCAATATAACCTCAAAATATCGTGGTTTTATCAACATAACCTCAAAATATCGCGATTTTATCAACATAACCTCAAATTATCGCGTTTTTATTGTATATAACCTCAAAAAATTGTCGTAATATCGTTTTTACCGCTTAAATCTACGTTTATTCACTCCGCATTCGTTCCTAGCGAACCAAAAATATGTCATCGACTATCGAACCTATTTCTACCTCAAAATTTCCCCCTCAGACATCTTCTGCTTGGTTCGAGAGGCGTGGATCTTCCTCAAATATCCCAAAAATTGAATTCTCTGAGCGCCCGTCGGACCTTCGAACCCCTCGACCCGGTCGCAGACACAGACATCGTTAGCTACTTGCGGAACGAGAAGGAGAACGCGATCCTCTCGATCATCGAGCAAGTGCACAAAGACGTGGGTAAAAGACTCTTCAAACCTGATCAATCGTTGACCGAATATTCATTTCGCAGACTTTCGAGCTCAACAGAGTCCAGCAGCTTCAACACATGCTTGGAGAATGGAAGCAGATGAGATACGAGATCATGAACGCGATGACCGCCCCCTCGGGCGAGCTAGTCGACCTGCGTGGGGTCCCTCAGCGCACTAAACTAGCCGGTTCAATAGTCAGCGGGCTCTCTAACATCGAGGCTGCCTACGCGAAGGAAGTCCAGGCCTATAACGACCACATTCTGCGCGGCATAACGCGCCCGAGTCTCTTCAACATCCTGGCCAAGGCCTCGGAGACCTTCAACGACAAGAAGGTCGCAGACATGTGGCAGATGGTCAAATGCATGGTCGATATTCCCGCCACGCCCCGAGGGGACCAGATGAAGTCGCGAGGCAGTAGCCAGGTCGAGAAAAAGATCGTCTTTCAGGCACGGAAGTACCTCGAAAATCGGTACAAGGACTTCATGAACTCCGTGATCAGCGAGAATCTCGCGCAAGCCATGCGCGGAGGCATTCCTGGGACCCTGCCGCTCGTCAAGAGCTTCGTCAGGGTCAAGATTCAGTCCATGCTGGGCCTGGAGGGGGCTCAGATCGACGGACGGCCGCTGTGGCCGTTGGTCTACTACTGCATGAGGGCCGGGGATTTCAACGCAGCTCTGCAGTGCCTCAAGCAGGCCGGGCCTGGGGTCGAGGAGTTTAGAACAGTTTTGGAGGAGGCGGCCGGTAACACCGCCCGCAGGCCCAGCAGCAGGTCCGAGTCTGTTGTGAAACTGCAGTACAGGAGACACGTCAGGTCCGCTACGGACCCGTACAAGAGAGCCGCCTACTGCGCGCTAGTTCCGTGCGATCCTGACGATCTACATTCCGAAGTTATGTCCACTGCGGACGATTATCTGTGGCTCAGACTATGTCAGGTCAGGGATCAGGCGGATTCGGAGAATAAACTGACCCTGGATCACCTGCAGACTACGATTCTCGAGGAATATGGTAGGGCGGAGGGTTTCGGGATCGAGAAACTATGATTTTACTCATAGAAACATAGAAGCTTATTCAAAAACTTGAAATTTTGTCTAAAAAAATAGAAACTCGTCAAGAAACTTCAAAATTTGGTCCAGAAACTTGAATTTTGATAATTTTTATCCAAAAACTGAAACTTCTGTTCATTCTTCCAGGTGAATCTTACTACCACGCCCACGAGCAGCCCTTCCTGTATTTCTCGATGCTATTCCTGACCGGTCAGTTCGAGGCGGCGATAGAATTTCTGGCTAGAGGAGCCGGAGCTCGGCTATTGCCGCACGCGGTCCACCTGGCGGCAGCTATGCACGAGCATAATCTCCTCGGAGTCAGCCAGAGCGTCCTGGCACCACTGATAAGCGTCGATCCGATCGACAAGCCCCCAGCCAAGAGGCTGAACTTTGCCCGACTCATACTCCTCTACGTGAAAAGATTCGAGGCCTCGGACCCCAAGGAGAGCCTTCACTATCTATTCTTCTTGAGGTAGCGGAGACTCAAACTCGATAATATGGGAAAAGAATAACGAAATTCTATCCTATCATCGTTTTTAGACTTTCTATGGATTGAAAGACTGGAAAGAATTCTTTCAAACTTGAAATTTGAGCTCGAAAAATTGACAATTTGTCCAAATTCTTGAATTTCTGTTTCCAAAAATTGAAACTTTCACCCAAAACTTAAATTATTTTCCCTAAAGCTCGAAATTTCAGTTAAAAAAACTCTAAACCTTGTTTAAAATTCGTCTGAATTCGATTTCTAACTCATCTTCTTTTCTTTTAGGTCGATGAAGGATCCGTACGACAGAAACATGTTCGCAGCCTCGGCTGCAGAAATGGTGGTCGACGCGTCGCCCTCCAACAGAATATTGCTGGTCGGGAAGATAGACAAGGACCAGAGACTGCCAGGGATCTTGGATCAGTTCCAGATAAACACGGAGGACGTGATAAACATCTGCGCAGAGACCCTGAACAGGAAGGGACTGCTGGAGGACGCAGTTACCATGTACGATCTAGCCGGAAATCACGAGAAAGTATTGAGCCTGATGTGCTCCTTGCTGGCTCAGGTTGTCAGCCAGAGGGGAACCCCGGGATCCCTCAGGTCTAGATTACAGACCACCGCTAACGATATCAGTCTTAGGTACGGTCGATGTACAAGAAATTCGAAATTCTGTTCTAAAATTGAGAATTCTGGTTTTAAAAAAATTGAAAATTTCTTTCTAGGACTAAAATGTTGGCTTAAAAGTTTAAATTGTTGTTTCAAATGTTTTAAAATTAGAAATTTTATTCATTAACTTGTCATTTCTGCCTCGAAACTTAAAATTCCGTCTGAAAACTTGAAATTTCTGTCCAAAAACCTAAAAAATTAAAAAAAAACTGGAACGACTCAGAATATAAGAATCGTAGAAATTTTCTACTAAATCTAATCAAATATCTTGAAGATAAAAAAGGAAAGCAAACTGAGAATCCTAGAAATTTCGATCTAGTCTATCAGAAATCTAATTATTTCGTCAATTTCTACTTCGAATATGATCATTTTTTATCCTTTTTTGATGTGAAACTCGACTTTTTTTCAGTATTTGATAAAAAATTGATCAAACAATAATTATTTCTAATCTAAGATATTAAAAAACTTCAAACTCTAATTTCGCAGGTACCAAGGAGCCGCTATTCAAGCCCCCGCAGAATCAGTGGCTGCTTTTTACACCCTGAGAGATCTGATGGTGTTCTTTGATCAATTCCACAGCGAACAGCATCAGAATGCCTTGAGGGTGAGAAAGAGACGTTGAAAAAAGAAAACAATCATTTCTATATCAACGAATCAACGATAATCCAATATCTCGCCATTCCAGACGATCGCAGACTCGGAGCTTCTCCCTCTCCACGTGAGGGAAGTGGACGAGAGGGTGACTGCCCTGCGTCGCGTTTCTCCCGAGATAACCGGAGCCCTGGCCGACGTTTTGCTGGCCACTATGACCATCCTATATCAACTTTATCAAAAACTACGATCCACGGAACCCGGGGACGAGATTGCGAGGGAACAGCAACTATCGGATCTCAGAGAACAGGCCAGAGCTCTAACCAGCTTTGCCGGCACGATTCCTTACCGTATGCCAAACGAAACGAACAGCAGACTCGTTCAGATGGAAATTCTAATGCATTAGCTACTCGACGGGGGGAATTAATTCGCTAATTTAAGATAGATTTAAGGATAATCGTTTCAATGAGAATTCCCGAGTTTTTACTATCTTGATTATAATTTTGAATACTATTTAATTTCATCATTTTTTTTTTATTCAATTTTTCTTTTCTTTCACGTTTGATATCGAATACAAATACAAATACAAATACGATGATAGTAATTAATCGACTATTAATTAGCCCGTTGGCCCTTCGCTTTCTGAACTAGTTGATTTTATCGAAGTTATTGAAATTCCGCCGCTAAAGTCTTCGATTTTTCCTTCTTTTACCTGCGATACAAGCAAAAAAAATAATAAGACAGTAAATTTTTTGTTTTTTACACTTCGATTCAGATATTGTTAAAATATTCACCGCTCTGTAATCTAGAAGCATTTCTTTGAAGGCTAAAAAGTCTGTGAGCGTCGCCAAGACCTCGAAAACCTCACCGTCCAGTTCGGAGCCTCTTTCGCTGTAATTTTAATAACGGATTTATAAATTTCTTTTTAAAATCTAGAAATTTGATCTATTTCTGTTTTAAGAGTTTGTTAAATTTAAATACTTCAATTGATCAAGCAGAGTGTTGATGGAAAAATTTGGAACCGATTTCTTGAGCTGCTTTACGATGTAGCTTTCGATTTCCTGGGTCTGAAATTATTATTATTATAATTTTTTTTTATTTTTTTATTTACGGTATTTATTTAGAAAAGTTTAGTTTATTTCTTTGAGGTCGTACTGAAAGAAGAAAAAGAAACAGCTGGACTTACATACTGATTAAATATCTCCATGTAAATCAGTTTGTTTTCTTCTTCGGGCTCAAAAACTTGCCAATAATTGTCTAAAAACTTTTGCTGTATTTCTTGGAATTCGGGTTCTGAAAATTTAACATCGATATTGAATTTTTTGATCCTGGATTAAATTAGTAAAATGAAAGAAACTTTGGTAAATTTAATCCTCATTAGTAAAGTGAAAAGAATTTATTTCTAGATCAGAATCAATTAAAATTGATAACAAAAAAATTATGTAAAAACAAAGATTTGATGTTTATAATTTAATTTTTCATTCAAATTGAATGAAAATCGAAACAAAATTCTCAAAATTATGGATTCAATGATGAAAAAAAAAAAAAAAAACGGTTTCATTTAGTCAATTTTTGATTCTAAAGTTTTGTAAACATTAAAAAATTCTATATTCTTGTTTTAGAAAGGAAATTGCTATCAGTGATCGATTCGGAACCGATTTATACCCATTAAAAGGTCCTCGATGTGTCCGATAATCCTGTCAAAACCCGCGTCTCCGGCACCTTTAGCTCCTTCGTGCGTTTCTCCCTCTTCAGTGTCCATTGGCAATAGAAGGTCTAGAATTTTGAAGAAACAATTAGATATTCTGGTAAGTGGATGTGAATCAATATATGATTAGTTTAAATGATTGTCGTATTAGTAGGTAGGGATGATATTTAATTATTGTTACGAAATTAATTAATTTGTAACATTACGACATTTGTTTCATGTGTATAGATCGTATAGATACACGATAGCATGTGAAACAGATGAATTCGAAGGAATTCGACGTTGATGAATGCGATAATATGCGATAAAACAAAGGATTGAAGAGTAAAACTGCGATAAAACGAGAGAAAACACAATAAAGATAAGACAAAAACGAAAGGAAAAACAATCGAATACGATAAAACAAAAGAATAAACAACAACAACAAAACTACGATTAAAAAAAAAACAATAAAAATACGACAAAACAAAAGAATAAACAGTAGAACTAGGATAAAACAAAACAATAAAAACACGACAAAACAATTGAATACGATAAAACAAAAGAAAAAACAATGAAAATACGACAAAACAAAAGTAAAAACAACGAAACTACGATAAAACGAGAGAAAGAACAATGAAAATACGACAAAACAAAAGTAAAGACAATGAAACTACGATAAAACAAAAGAATAAACACAAGTACAAATACGATAAAACACGAGTAAAAACAATAAAAATACGACAAAACAAAAGTAAAGACAACGAAACTACGATAAAACGAGAGAAAGAACAATGAAAATACGACAAAACAAAAGTAAAGACAACGAAACTACGATAAAACGAGAGAAAGAACAATAAAAATACGACAAAACAAAAGTAAAAACAACAAAACTACGATGAAACAAAAGAATAAACAGTAAAACTACGATAAAACACGAGTAAAAACAATAAAAATACGACAAAACAAAAGTAAAAACAAAACTACGATGAAACAAAAGAATAAACAGTAAAACTACGATAAAACACGAGTAAAAACAATAAAAATACGACAAAACAAAAGTAAAAACAACAAAACTACGATGAAACAAAAGAATAAACAGTAAGACTACGAAAAAACAAAAGTAAAGACAACGAAACTACGATAAAACAAGAGAAAAAACAATAAAAATACGACAAAACAAAAGTAAAAATAATTGAATACGACAAAACAAAATAGTAAAAATTGAAACTACTATATATTAAAACAAAAGTAAACACAATTGAATATGATAAAACAAGAGGAAAAAACAATGGAATGGAGTCAAAAACAAGAGAAACAAAGAACAGTCTAGTATCCTAACCTAACGTTGTAGAAGAAAAGTATGAAAAAATGTAAACAAATATTCGATGAAACTACGCACCTACGGCTTCTTGGTTCATTATCAGTTGTTTCTTCGTTTGTTTCTTCCTGTTCTTCCAATGTTATCGTGTTTATCTTCGAACAAAATGAAAAAATTGTATACAGGAATGAGGAATCTCGTATCTTTAGGGGTTACAACAAAGTAACGCGAAACTGTAATGAAATATGAAATATGAAATTGTTATCTCTGTACGCCGCCATCTTGTTTACGACGTGCTTGCTGCCTGGTAACCATGGCAACCGTTCGAGTCTCTGCATCTGATTGGTCGCCTTTTATAAATACATTTCGAACACTTTTTACTCGAACGAAACGAATTTTGAATCGACATCAGTCTAGTTTTTGGCTTTTGAAAATAAATTTTATAACCTCTTGAAACACGAAGCGATTCTCGGAACAATTATTATGATTTTTAAACAGTCGCGTAACGGTTGTTTTTCCGTTTGAATCGAATCGAATCAGCAGACGACGCGGTGCGGTGTACGTAACGTATTTCTGTCATGCTCATGCATCATGTTTGACGATCCTTCGTTAGCCGCGTGTCAGTGAACAAAGTGAATTTTGATAATCTAAGAAGACTAAAGAAACCGTTGAAGAAGGCGAAATTATCATCGGAACAGGAGCCAAGGTAATTTCGATAATTTACTTCGGTATGAGACGGTATAACGACGACATAACCCCTTGGGTGTCAACTTGATCGACAGTCTTTTTTTTTTATTCTTATTTTCGACGATATCTCACGTTCCGTTGCTCCTAAGAGAAAAATGAACTAGACCAATTTTAAAGCGCTTGAAATTCTCTGTAAAAAAGGTTATCACACTTTTTCTCGAAGAAGCAACCGTTTCGAAGATATGAGGCTTCCAAATTCCATGTTTTTAATTGTTCAATTTTTTTTTTGTCGACTTGAAATTCTCCGTATCCTCTATTTTTTAGCTGAAAAATGTAGGATAATGAAAAAATACACAAAAATTCACCCTTCGGTTCACTGCGCTTCACTTAAATTCGCTGCGTCTCGTTTTACCGCAATTCGGTTATCTCTGCTCCAGCCGTGCTGCCTCACGACGATCCCGAGTCTCCGATAAATCTCTTTGGCAACAATGTCAATGGAGATATACACGTTTGACAAAAGTCTCCAAGAGCGTCTGGTCGAGTACACGGAGATCCTCTCCGCACGTCCGACTGCCGTCCCAGCTTCTCAGATCCATTCGGAATGGGCCTGCCACGTGGAGCTGGTCATCGAGCCTGTGGGGTGGCGGGCGTTGTGGAAAATACCGCGGCTCACTTGCCAGGACTTTGAGATCCACTATCCGACGATCGTCGTTGTGGAGGTGGAGAACGTCGACTTTCGCGAACTATCCGCGCTCGTGAGGATCGTTGCGGTTCAGGACGAAATAAGCCTCCCAGAAAAGTACGACGTTCCGTTGACGGAACTCTATCCGACCCATGATCAGGAAAACGAAGTCCTTGACATGATCGGAACTGCGAGCTGCATCGACCAGATCAGATTCTTCTTCAACTACCTATGGATGCCCTGGGACACGGACGACGACGACAATTCGGACTGGGTAACGCTCCACCTGGAGCCCAGGATCCGCCTGTTTTTCGACATGAAGAGGGGCCTCGTGAGCAAGGAGACCTGCGACGTCATCAGGAGTCTCGTTAGGGAGGGAAAAGAGATACAGGCAAAGATATCCAGGCTCGAAGAGGACATTTCCGACGAGGAGGAGGAGCGGGAGGGCATAATGGACGAGGGGAAGGCCTGCCAGCTGATGAAACTGCACTTCAGACTCCAACAAATAAAGACCGAGATGGAGGTGCTGGAGAATCCCGTGATGAGGGACGTCCTCACGAGAAACAAGGGCGCCGTAATGACCGAGAGGGACGTCAAGAGGCGAGAGAGCCGGGGGAAGAAGCCAGAAGCGTGTTTCGTATGGCTGGGCGGCCCCGTCGGCCAGATGATCTCCTCGCTGCGCAGAGCCAACGAGATTATCGGGGACGATCTGTTCCTGAAGACTTCAAACTGCCTTCAGGAAGCCCTGGAGACTTCAGACGCGGGGGATATAGTCGTCCTCGGGGAGGGAGAGCACCAAATACGTGGAACCGGGGGCCTGGAGGACGGAGGGACCCTCAGAGGCCTCGGAGCCCTGGATTGCACGACGATATGCGGAAGGGAGACCGAGAGCGGCCCCTCCCTGATGGATTTCTCAGGGGGCGAAGTAAACCTCGAGGGTGTATCCATCCACCTGGGGGAACTCCAGATGGGGATTTTGGCCAGGAAGGGAAACCTCCGTCTGAAACGATGCAGAATCTACGTGACGAACAGGAGCGTCATTAAGCTTGGAATCGTCGTTCTTCCTGGCGCCAAACTCGAAGCGGAGGATACGAGCTTCGAAGGACTCGGTACAGCAGTCGTCATCCATTCCGGAGGCGGGGTGGCGATGAACGGATGTAAATTTGTCGAATGCGTGGAAGGGATTCAGGTGCGAACGACGATTCTGTTTTTCTGTTATTCGTTTTCACGTATTTCGTGTTGAATTTATTCCAGATGCACGACAACTCCAGTCTGACGATGACCAACTGCGAGTTATCCAATTTCAAGGAGCACGGGATCAGGATGGAGACCGAGAAGTATGTCACGGGTCGCGAGGGAAAGATCGGAGGAGTTGACCTCCTCCAGGGTGTTTCTGAGGTTTACATGACCGAATGTAAGTTCGAGAATAACGGAAAGGGGGATATTTTGCTCCAAGCTCAACCCACCGCTGCTCGATTAGGGAAACAGGAGGCTGGGGGAACCGCGATGGTCTCATGAGTGAAAAAAACATTGGTATTATTTTTATTGTATTAAAAAAAAAAATAATAATAGCCCAGGGGATAATAGAATCCATAATCGATGCAATAATCAAAATAATTCGTTTTAATAGTGATGATAATGATAATGATAAGACTAGCAACGAATATGACGATGTTGTTTTTTTTTATTAAAAATATTGTGGAATAATAAAAATTCTATTTAATAAAAAATATAGATACAAGTTTGATCGTTAATTCGATTGAATATAAAGGATATATTAACTAAAAATCTGTCTAAATTTATTTAAAGACTGTATTTATTCATTATGTACAAGTTTTAGACTAATCAATCATGAAGAAGATCCGAATTTGAATTTCGCGGCTACTCTGTCCTAAGATCTTGAATCATCTGTTTATTTATTTATTTTTTTTTTTTTTTAAGTCAAAAATGTCTAAATATTCAAGTACAGATACGATCGATCTCAAATATACCGTTTATTTATCGTTAACTACTTAAAAAAAAGAGTTAAAAAATAAGAAGTTGAATCTTCTTTATCGACCGAGCGCCCGAAAATCTTCGTTTTCGAATTTCGCGGCTACTCTGTCGATCACTGTCGATTTATTCGTCCTAAAATCGTGAATCATCTGTTTGTTTATTTATTTACTTTTTTTCAAGTCAAAAATGTCTAAATATTCAAGTACAGATACGATCGATCTCAAATATATTGTTTATTTATCGTTAACTAGTTAAAAAAGAGTTAAAAAAACAAGAAGTTAAATCTTCTTTATCGACCGAGCGCCCGAAAATCTTTGTTTACGAATTTCACGGCTACTCTGTCGATCACTGTCGATTTATTCCTCCTAAAATCGTGAATCTGTTGATTTATTTATTTACGTTTTCTTTAAGTGAAAGATGTCTAAATATTCAAGTACAGATACGATCGATCTCAAATATATTGTTTATTTATCGTTAACTAGTTAAAAAAAAAGCGCAAGAACAAAAGAGGATCGAATCTTCTTTATCGACCGAGTGCCCGAAAATTTCCGTTCGATCACTGTCGATTTTCTCGTCATATAATCGTGAATCTTATGTCGTAAATCATCTTGTCTTCTTTCTTTCTATCAATCAAAAGAGTCCAGAACTTCGAGTACAGATGATATCGATAAAAAATGTTTCCTTTATTCATCGCAAACTATTTATAAAAAATAAAAAAAGAAAGCTAAAAACAAAAGAGGATCGAATCTTCTTTATCGACCGAGCGAACGGGAGGTTCCTCCGTCACTCTTCGGACATATTCGGAAGATGGCACGAAGATCGTGAAACATCGCCGATAACCTTTCGTCAGTGTTTTTTTTTCTTTCTTTCTAAATCGTAGCGCTCTTGTTTCTCTCTTTCTCTCTCTCTCTCTCTCCCTCGGTGTGTGATAATACAACTTCTCTGCCTCTGTGTGTGTGTGTGAGTAGATTATTTAATCGCAACGTGCACTTGATTTCGAGATTGTTTTTATTTATTCGCGAAGTGTGTGTGTGTGTGTCGCGTGTTATTTGAAAATTGTCGCTATCCTCGTGTGTGTGTGTGTGTGTGTGACGGGTTTAAAATCGTACAAAGAAACAAACGCATATCTGGTGTTCAATATCGGAGATCAGAATAAACAATTGAATACCGGTGACTAAAAATCGTACGATATAATACAGAAACAGAAGCCGTCGACGATAGGCAGGCTGAGATCCACATGAGGTTATTGAGCCTATTGACGACTTTGGTAATACATAAATTTTATAAATTACATATTCATAAATTATACATCGTTTATTGTCCTGTGTATGAAAAAAAAAGAAGTATCTTTTTTTGTTCAATTCAATTCCGATCAATTATTATCGTTTTATTATATAGTTTTTAGTTCTATTGTTGGTTATGTACGATGTTTGATCATCGAACACGCGAATTTTTAACCTCATCGTTGATTATTGTTCGATTAATTGTCGATTACTGAGGCAGTGATCGAGCTGTAAATACACAGATGTACATATACCGCGGTATTATTGTCAAATTACATTTTATTCGGATGACATAACCTAACCTAAAAAATTCGCCGACTCGAGGATCTCGAGGTTTGCAGTATTGCAATTTAGGTTAGGTTAGGTCGCTGTTTATAACAAAAACAATAAAAACAAAAAATTTGATAAAATGTATTTGAGAAAAATTCAATTCCTTTTTTTTTCTATTAATTTAACCGTTTTTTAATTTAAAAATTGGACAAAAATAAAAATTGATGCAAATCTACGAAAGATAATGTTTTTTTTTTTTTCTTTTTTTTTACAATATTCATGTATTTGTATTCGAGATAGTTTATTTTCAGAAATTAGATTTATTCATTTATTTATTTATAAGTGTTAAAATTGATACACGACGATTGATTATTTTTTTCTCACGATTTTTTATAGTATATTGATGATGGAACTTCTTCTTTTTTTTTTAATATTAAATATTTATACAATAACTATTTGTTTATACTATAAAGTAGAGTGTAGTAAAATATATATATAGAAATAACGATGATGATAATAATAATTAGATTAATTGCAAATTTAATATCAAAATATCCCCAAGAATCTGATCAATCATTAAATTCTTTTTTATTGTTCTAATGTTTTCATATCATTTGTTTTTACTGTATTCAATTGTTTCTTTGTTTCAATTGAATTGTACAAGAATTGTTTTTTTTTTGTTTTGTTTTTTTTTAAACAACATAAATTATACAAATTTGATTGATTACGACAATTTTCATCTGAAATTTGAGTAGATTTCTTCATCGAATCAAATCAAATATGAAAAAGAAAATCAATCTAATTAACTCTGATTTTTCAAATGTTTTATTATAAAAAAAAAAAGAACCATTTTCGGTAATTTTACTTTACATCGTCGAAAAAAAAATGTGAGAAATAGATTCTTTGCAAAATTCTAAGAATAAAAGTCTAGTGATTTTTTTTGAGCAAAAAATTGTTTGAAACAAATTAAGAAATGGAAAGAAAAGAATGTAATTTTTTCATTTTTGTTTTTATACATGTTTCAGGTCTGTGGAAAAAGAAGAAGAATCGTGATAAAAGTACCGTTGGATAATAATAATAATAATAATAATAATAATAATAATAAGGTGAAGAGATTATCCGATTACATTGAGAGTCCGAGTATATTGGGTAGATTTAAAAGTTTATTTGTGATAAATATTGAAAATTGTGGATTACTAGAATCGTTGATACGTAATAAAAACGAACAAACTAGAGAAAATAGTATTGGAAGTGGGAAAGAAATCGTTATGGTAGAAACCGAGAGGAATAACGAGGGTCCGGATACCGTCGACGATGATAACTATAAACAAACCCAATTTGGACATTCTAGGGTATTGGATTGCTCAGATTCTATATTTGTGTTCCAAGAAACACTTTCGGATTACGAAGAACCACCGTCAGACACCGAGGTGAGTTACAAACAAATCATCGCATTGCATTATAAATGAAATAATATTATATATGTCATATATACATATTTTGGTGTCTATATTGAAAAACAAAAAAGAAAAATGAAAAAAAAAAGTTTCATCGAATATCAGAAGAACCATTTTATTGCATGTATTGAATGAAAAGAAAAAGATTTCAAGATTTGCTGCATACATAGGTGAAACTTTAGATATGAATATGAAACTGTTTTAGTCAATTTAACTGAACTTTGAATATCATTATTATTATTATTATTATCATTATTACACGGTGTCCATTTCCTTGCGAAATCTGGAAGTCCTGGAATTCTGAGGGAATTATGGATCCTAACTTAAATATGGACACCCTGTAATTATTGAATTATTGTTGTTATGTTATTTTTTTCGCAAATTAAAAATTCCTGTATAGCTAGTTGTTTCTGCAGGGGGATGAGGTTTGGCTCATTAGGCACGAAAATTATACTCGACTGCTTTGATTTATCATTTCGTCACGATTCGGTGATATAATATTACCTATAATACATGCAACTTATACAATTTCTATGTATCCAGGATATCTAATACGCGCGGATATTTATTATCACACTATACCTATATATATGTATATATAGGATCGATAGTTGTTTTTCTTTTCAACTACTGCCAAAATCAACGTTTCCATATACATAGAATATACAAAATTGAGATACATGCGCTTCCTGTAGTGAAAATTTGCTCCAATTTAATGTTCACATTTAGTTCAATTTTGTGTTCCATTTCACCTTCAATTATAAAGTTTCTTACATGTCCCCCCGCCCAACTTCGTGACATTTCACGTCGATCGCGATATCACCGCAATTTAATTTCACTCCATTTCACGACCGATTGATCAGATTTAATTTCGCCTAGTGTCCATTTCACGGTCTATTTCAGGTTCATCTCATTCCATTCTACGTAATTCAATATTTTACTCGTCCATTTAATTCCATATCGTGTCTATTTTACGTCCATTTTCATTCCATTTTCATTCCATTTCACGTCCATATCATTACTTTTCATTCCATTTCACGTCCATATCATTCCTTTTCATTCCATTTCACGTCCATATCATTCCTATTCATTCCATTTCACGTCCATATCATTCCTTTGCATTTCATTTCACGTCCATTTAACGTCCATATCATTACTTTTCATTCCATTTAACGTCCATATCATTACTTTTCATTTCATTTCACGTCCATATCATTCCTTTTCATTCCATTTCACGTTTATATCATTACTTTTCATTCCATTTTACGTCCATATCATTCCTTTTCACTCCATTTCACGTCCGTATCATTCCTTTTCATTCCATTTCACGTCCATATCATTCCTATTCATTCCATTTCACGTCCATATCATTCCTTTGCATTTCATTTCACGTCCATTTCACGTCCATATCATTACTTTTCATTCCATTTAACGTCCATATCATTACTTTTCATTCCATTTCACGTCCATATCATTCCTTTTCATTCCATTTCACGTCCATTTAACGTCCATATCATTTCATATCAAGAACGATTATTGGTTCCTGGTCCGATTAAACGATTCATTAAACGCACATTTTTATTTTCACAAAAGAAAAAAGGCTCGCCAATAAAACGAGACTTCTGAAAATGTTCCTCGTTACGTAATAGCCGGAAAAAAAATGTCTGTATCGCCGGTCGAGGGGTTCAATGATGGAGCAGATACTGTACAATGTCTATTTATCAAAATGACGATGCCTGGCTAAGCTATACTATAAACCTACCTCTTGACTAATAGAGATTACAGAAGATGCGCTGTGGTAATGGACGTATGTACCTAGCTACGTACGTACAATGGTGGTGCTTCTTGCTCAAGCCTGCGCTTGCTAGCCTGATGTATACTAAAAATACATTTCGTATGTGGCTGGAGTTCTCAAGAAGAGAAAGACAGACGGAGTAAGAGAGAGAAGTTTGTTCGTACGTTTGGCTATTATCTCTATATATACTATATAGTTTCAAGTTAAAAGTATGATCAATCACAGAGCTCAAGAAAGAAAGAAACAAGAAAAGACCATTTGCTTCTTCTCTGGCTCTAAATAAACTGCAGCAAAGAGATGAGAGGTGGACAGTGGCTAGTGGCTCGTGGCTCGTCATTCATCTTTGTTTTTTGTTTTCTTTAAACATCATGTAACGTATTAGAGTCGTCTCGAAATTTTAACATTTCAATAAAGTAGTCAGTTTGGAGATCTCGTTCTACCTCAGCACGATCTTATTCACTTCTTCTCTCTTTTTTTTTTCTAGTTCGTTCTTGATCTTGTATCAACAAAGTTGGGTTGGGTTAGGGTCATAAATATACAAACATTTTTCGCGGATCAACCTAAGACTTGTCAATCATGATTCGAAAGTCTTCTACTAGTGAGTGAGCTTTTGACCATGTGTAACTAAATCTTGAGGAGAAAGGAAACGATCTTTTAACCCGTATTTTTGTTTCACAATATTTCATACAAAGCTTCTATCTATGCGGGAATTCATTCATCTTGATTGTAGTATGCGTCACACTGCGGATACAGAGTGTATATCTAGATGCTCCTATTATACTTGGTTCTAGTAAATCGCTTCCACGTTAGCCGCAATTTTGTGTCGAATTTTGATCAAAATCTCTGTGACATATTTTCTTTCTCGGTTTACCGCGATCGGTGCGATTCATCCGCAAGATTTGAAATAATGACACGTGACTATTTTCGCAATTTCGAAGCAGCGCCGCCAGATGCCGGGCTCGTAGTACCGAACAGTGACGTCACGCGGTGGCGCGAAGAATAGACAATTTCAAACGACACGGAGCTTAAAGTCGACATAATTCTGGCATTGAACTCGTAGTCGATATAAGTCGGTGTATAATTAGCAACATTTTATGAACTGATTCATGATAATCGTCGTCATATACATATATTCAGCTATGAATGAGCATTGAATACCGTCTATGTATATACACATACATTCGAGGCGGATAAGATATGCTAATAAAAAAAGCTGTTCATCTTCTATGTATGTAGCTAATTAGAGTATAGAAGATCCGCCTTGTTTTTATCTATCCTTTTTCAATACAGCCGGGGGGAGGTCAAGTGCCGAGGTTTGAAGATCCTTTTTTCATACCTTTTTTTTTTTTTACCTGTTTGTTCCAAACGCGTTATGTCACGCGGTTTGTTTGGGACATAAAAACCGCGCAATTCTACTACGATGAATATGCAAAATGAAATTATACTCACAGAATAAATAGAGAAAAATAATAACGGAGTCTGCATTCTATGTAGAAATATACTGTATGTATATATTATCTACAATGTACAGAGTCTGTATACGTAGGTAAAACAAAAATTATAAATAATCGTACAGAATATTATATACAATTATTTTTACAATTTTTATCATTTCTTTCATTTATATTTACAGAAGTAGAGGTTTTTTTTTTTTTTTTACAATGAATCACCTTGTGAATATAAAGTTACAATGTCAATTTTTTATATTTCTCTTTTCATTCAACAATTTTTTTAGATTTATTGTGATTAATTGATCAATGACACCACTTGACATTTTTGAGCTCTTGTATCTTACGAACGGTTCATTTGACATGAAAAACTTTGAACACCTTTTTTGTAGATAATTTCAAGATCTTAAAAATTGGTCTGAATCGTTTTTCACCTAGGATCGACCGGAAGTCAGATATACACCGAAAAAGACGAAACGATATGTAATCTTGTTTTTTTTTTCTTCGGTATTATTTCGTCATGGGGAAGAAAAAAAAAAATTGACAAAAAACGATAAAGAATAGCGAGTAGTATTGCGGGCGTCTGGTCAGACCGTCCGCTTATATTGCCGCGGTTGACCACGATCATACCGCGTGTCTGTTTTTTATTTCCTTCGAGAATGAAAAAAAAAAAGAAAACTAGGAGTGGGGATTTCTTTTCTTTCCTCAATGCCCCCCCCCCCCCACGTCCAAGTATAAGCTAATAGTCTGAATCTAGTTCTGGGTTCTCTCTCGACTTCTCTAGTATTACCACCAGCAGCCACAATGCCACCGTAGATACCAACCCACGTGATTCCCGCCGACGCGAAAACCCGACGGCGTCGCGACGCCCGAAATAAACCACAGCTGGAGTAGTGAAGCGTCGCGCAAACTATCAATCAACCTTTTTCTTCTTTTTTTTTTTTTTTGTCACGTAAAGATAGTAGATTTTGGCTCAATGCTGAATAAATTTGCCTAGACTACTGAAGCCCCCCCCTTTTTTTTACTATAGATTCTTCGGACACGTGGATCCATGTTCATCACGTGATTAGGTAATGGAAATGGGAGTCAATTCTATATATGTATAGTGGAATTTATTCTATTAATTTTTTTTTCCAACTTTAAACAAGTTTAAAGAGAAAATTAAAAATTAAAAATAGTATATGAGGTATAATACAGAAATAAAATAATGATATAGTATAGCTTAAAGGAGGACATGAATGAAAATTTGAGTATAGTATACATATGTATGGAAATTTATTTATATCACTCCGTGCGTAAAGTGCGACTTTACGCACGCGAGCGTGCGTATAATCGGACTTCACCCACGTTTGTGATATAAAATTTGGTTCGATACATGTGCAAAAGTCGTTTTTCCACTCGTGAGATTGTCACCCTCGCTTTGCTCGGGCGACAAACCTCCCACTCGTGCGAAAACAAACCTTTTGCACTAGTATCGTAATATACTATTTTCATCTTCTTGAAAGTCAAATTAAATTTTTTTTTTTCTTCCATTATCTTACAATTCAGACTCTGAATCGATGAGATTCGGATAACCGAAGCTTGACTCAAATTTGAGTGAATTGAGGAAAATTAAAGGATCGATTTTACAAAAATTAAATTCGAATGAAAGAATTGTGTCAAGCTTACATAATCCACCCGGGATACTCAAGAGACTAAAGCAACAATACAATACTGCAGGCATACCTAACCCCTTTGCTCTAGATAATTTAACGATCTATGAATTCATGTAGAAGGTATGAAAACGAGGTATATACAGGGTGAGTTTTCTCCGACTCTGAACGAGGGAGGGGCTTATTACTGCCAATTGCTCCGCCCCTTGGCCAATCACAACTTGTTATCAATGAAGGTCCTAATCCGCTCATTGTTTTCATTCGACGATCATCAATACCTTACCCGACTAGACCAGGTATGGACGGCTTGATGTAAACTTAGATTTTGATAACAAGTTGTGATTGGCCAAGGGGCGGAGCAATTGGCAGTAATAAGCCCCTCCCTCGTTCAGAGTCGGAGAAAACTCACCCTGTATATTTAAACCGAAGCCAGCCCAGACACTTCTAGATTTTCTTAACTCGTAGCAGACCAATATCTCTTTTCCGATCGTATAGCCAAGGCCTGGACTAACCAGGAGGAAGACATTGTGTCATTCTAACTTCCTGCCAACTGGTGTTATTTCCGTTTTCATAGATTGGCTCCGATTCGCTGCGATACTCCTAATGTGATGTGATGGGAAATTGGAGGACAGAGTCATTTTTCACGAAAAACCTTATCAGAAATCACTGCGAGTATGTTCAGGCGGCAGGTTTCCTTCGCTCATCTTCATATCAGATTCAGATCTCAATATTAACCCAGAGGCAATTTCCGATCAAGTCGTATCGCGAAAAAAAAAACGATTGGGAGGCCATTTTTTTCCTCCTCTTATCAAGATAATCGTCCCTCAGACAAATAAAAAAAAAAAAAAATTACTCGTGCGATGAGAGAAATTTATTTTATTTCGAAAATCACAGAAACGAGATTAGGAAACCATTTTTTATTCTTCTCATCGAGATAATCGTCGTAAATTAAGTGAAAGACAAAAAAAATTATTATTACTCGCACGATGAGAGAAATTAATTTTACTACGATTCTAACGAGATTCAACCAAAATTCTTTAGAATGTTGTAGAATTAGGGTAAAATATGAATCTGGAAGAAAATCGCCAATCTGAGAGGCAGAAGTTTAATGAAATTTAGGAACGTGTCAAAATCCTTGAGAGATTTGATCTTCCAATATTCTAGACGTGCGAAAATTTTGACTACCTAGAATAGAAGTGCGCGATTTCTGTCTCCCTTTGAATGTCAAAATTTAGCGAACCAAATTATGAGTGACAAACCAGGAAGAAGACCGCGACGACGTGACGCGAGTTTGTGTATGTCTGTGCCTATAATCACGACCAAAACGCGAGACAGGTCGTTATAGGCGATCTTGGCATCGAGCGTGATATGGACCATCGTCGAGAGGCAGTGCCGAGCAGTCGGATGGAGATTGGACACCAAACGGACCAGGCGGGGTCTCCACTCTGCCTCTTTTGCTGCAAGCGCGGTAATCAAGAACCCTGGCATGCCGATGCTTCTGCGATAACATTTTCACAGGCTTTCACAATTTGTGAAGGAATATACCGACTGGTTCGGTCTGACTGTGAGTCAGCCTTTGAACTTCCCGTCGTTTATTTAGTTTTGCTTTTTAGCTATTTTCAATTTTCAAAATCGTACCTCGGATCAGAGATCAGCGGATCGAAAAACGGTTTGAGTAACAATTATTGTCAGATTTAGAATGTTTTTTTATCACATTTTCGTAATCAGCGAATTTCGTTCAAATCTGTTGTTCCGTTCTTAAGATATCGTGTCTTTTTCGCCCTAGTGCAGAAAGTTGACGATTCGCTAATGATAGAATAACGTATATAAGAAAAAAATATATGAATATTGGACTTTTTTTAAAATCACTTGTCAGAGCAATCCTTCATCGTGTGAACGAGGGAAATTGAGAAATAAAATTTTTGAACCAAGTTAGCAGCAAAATAGTGACTAGATTGTCGCTAAACGTTTCGATAACTGACCATAACTTGTCACAGGATTTTTTTTCTCAGTTTCCCTCGGTCAGATGATGAAGAATTTTGGATGAGATATTAACGATTTTTGGAGTATGTAGAATTCGTTGAATCAAAAAAGACGAGTTTTTAATGCACTTGTGGTAGAAAAAAAAAAAAAAACTGCACCACATTGCAGATTCTCATAAGGTACCGTAACGTAGTCAAAACGTTGCATGACACAAATCATATTATAGCGAATAACGAAATACCTGTGCGTACGAAGAGCGAATTTCGGTTCATACACTAGTACTTCAAGGTATACCGAAATAGTTGCGTGGAACGACGACGACTAGCGAATTGCATACTGGAACACCAGCAGCGAACCATATCGTACGTGCCACCCGTCTGGCCTCTGCTCGATGCTTGTCGGCACCAATTTCATTTCGTTTCATTAAATTTTCTCTCGCAGGTGTTCGAGTCTGTTAAATACGCCGTTCATATGTTCACTCATACGATGTGCACGTGTGTGTCAAGTAAATTTTGCCAAATTTATGGTAAAATTCGCTAAGGATATTCAAATTTTTTGCGCGGTTTAGTGCTTCTTCTCTCTTGCTATTATGTTCTTCAGTCCTCGGTACTACTTTATCTTGACTCAACGCGAAATCGCAGCCCATAACCCATTTCGAATAATTTTAAGACGTCTCTTGATGTACAATGCCTCGTAATTCTACAATTTAGAGGCTCCCTTATAGTTTCTACTATTATTAGATTCATCGTTTAAATTTGATAATATTTTTGCACAGATTTTGGGTCATGGAAATTTAGCGAAAAGTTCTGCACTCACAGACACTTGACTTTAATTTTTCCTTTTTCTTTGACAATTATTTTGTTTAGCTTTCTGTTTCAAGTTATTAGTAAGATTTTACTGCTTGTTTAAAATTGAAAAAAAAAAATCCTATCAACTCAGAAACTTTTGATGCTTATCTTAAATTCTGATTAATTCGAATTTGAACATCCCTCTGATCGCTGTGTGTAAATATATCGTACACTAATTTGTACGGACGTAACGTTATAGTGTGAATTGTAGAGTAACAGGTGTCGGTTTATAACAATAGGTTCGTTTTTGCGGCTGTTCAGGCCTGTTAGATTTCATATATAAATTCTCTTAATTGAAAGAGAGAGAGAGAGAGAGAGCGAAAAACAAATGAAAACAATAGAAGAAAAACAAAATTTGTGCCATTTTACTGTTTCATACTCAGTCAATGTCGTCGTGAAAAATTCCCGAAGCTAAACACTCAACAGGTGCTTCGAATGATAAATTTAATGAACAACAAAAATGTCAAAGAATATAGTATACAGGAAATTGGTGAGACATAAATTTTGTTGAACACTCATAAGGCACATTAAAAAATCAAAAAGGTACTTTTGTTTCGCTTTATTCGATATAATACATAGAAAATTTGTGTTGATACAAGTTTAGTGAGTAAATTGTTTTTTAAATTGATGAAATTTTGCATTCCCTTGACCCTGATGTCAAGAAATCGAGGCTAATTAGATTCCCATTAGGTTGTTTCTCACGATGATAAGATAAGATGCGTGTACGAGATACGACGTATAGTACCGAGTACAGGAAGAGGCGAGAATTACGATGATTATGTGTATTTCGTTGTTTTTCACATCGTCGACCTTGCTGCAAGTGAAAGTCCCCGATTAACAGGTTGATGAAACCCGCGAGTGATAAAAAAAACGAAGAAGAAAGAGAAGGTGAGATCGTTCTCAGCAATATTTCATCAAGAACCGTAGAAAGAACCAAAAAATTAAAAATTTAACAATAAACCTACACTTTTGAAATTTTTGTGGAAAATTAAGGCGGATATCAATTGAAGTTGATAAAAAAAAAAAATGTTCCGTATCCTTCAAGTGATTGCAAATTTGATAAGTGACGTAAAAACACTGCCATTGACACTGATTCGAATTTTCTTGCTGAAAATATCGCGAAATTTCATAATATTCCGTAATTCGAAAAAGGTTGCAAAATTTAACATAAAAATTATGTACAAAATTTTTCGATTTATTGTCAGTTTGCGCCTATACGCGGTATAATCGCGATTAAAATGTTGCGTCAAGCGATATGTGATGCAGAGTGCGAAGTTAATTAGGTGGTAGTCCGAAGTGGATTAAAAAAAATGCCCACCTCGTCTCTGCAATGTGAAGATGGTACGGAATGTAATGGAATCGCCGCAGGCGCCAAATCTCATTATTTCTATCCTGACGTCTGGCTAAGCTAAGCTAAGCTAAGCTAGGCTATAAACCGAGCCAGGCTATAGGCTAGACCAAAGAGTTTATAAATAATGTCAAATTTAAATGGATAAGGAAAAGAATTTTGCAAATTGGCAAATGATTATTGAATAAATAGAATTTCTCTAAAGAAGAGAAAAACTGTTCGGTTGTCACAGTCTCTTAATTCACTTTGGACCATGAATCTCTTCACACACACACACACACACACGTTATTTATATGTTATATATACACACACACACACAGCCTTGCGCAAGATATTCATCATTACGTAATCGACGAAGCGGTATAACATCGGCCTTGAACCAGAAATTCGAGAGTGTAAAATGGGATTCTGAAGTTAATTCGCAGCTTGTAATATTATAGCTTGAGAAGTAAAAAGGAAAAGGAAAAGATGACACGAAAAGAAGGAAGAGAGATGGAACAAAAAAACTTTTATTTATATATTATTACCGCCTCTTGAGAGATTTCTTAGAGACAGAAGATATATTTTTATCCTTACTTTCCATTTGGAAGACGATGTGAAAGAAGGCAAAAATAGAATTTTTTTTTTCTTCTTTGGGGTCACAGACAAAATCGCATGCCCCAAATAATCGAGCTGGAGTAGTTTTTTTGGCGAGAATATTAATGTGTCACTTGACTGCTATAAGAGAGTGTAAGAATGAGAAAGTCAACCTGCAGGATTAGGGAAAATGAAAAGGTGATAAATCTAAAAAGTCAGTTGAAAATAGTGAAAACGAAAATATTACTACAGGATAATAAACAAAAGAAAAAAAGTCACGGCAGGACAGTGTGAAAATGAATATGTCACTCCAGGATAATAAACAAGAAAGAAAAATGTCACTCTAGGATAGTGAAAAAAAAATTGTCACTCCAGGATAATAGAAAAAATGTCACTCCAGGATAATGAAATGAAAAAAGAAAGATGTCACTATAGGATAATAAAAATCACTTCAGGATAATAAAAAAAAATGTCACTTCAGGATAATAAACAAGAAAGAAAAATGTCACTCTAGGATAGTGACAAAAAAAATTGTCACTCCAGGATAATAGAAAAAATGTCACTCCAGGATAAGGGAGCATTCAAATACTACGTCACGCTGTTAGGGGGGGAGGGGGTAAGCTTCACTGTGATGACCTATGACGAGGGGGCGGGGGGGATAAACTCGCAGCGTCACGTCACGCTTTTTTTACAGACAGGCATGGTGCGAGTTTCAAAATATTGAGAAATTTTCAGACAAATTTCAAAATATACGAAGGTGAGGGGGGGGAGTCGAGATCGAAGTCGTCACATCACGTCGAGAGGGGGGTAAAAAACTGCGTGACGATGTGTGATGTGGGGGAGGGGGGGGGTCCGAAATGGCCAAAAACAGCGTGACGTAGTATTTGAATGCCCCCTAATGAAATGAAAAAAGAAAGATGTCACTATAGGATAATAAAAATCACTTCAGGATAATAAAAAAAAATGTCACTCTAGGATAGTGAAAAAAAAAATTGTCACTCCAGGATAATGAAATGAAAAAAAAGATGTCACTATAGGATAATCAAAATCACTTCAGGATAATAAACGAAAAAAGAAAAATGTCACTCCAGGATAATAAACAACAAAAGAAAAAGGAAAATGTCCTCCCAGGATAATAAACAAGAAAGAAAAATGTCACTCTAGGATAATGAAAAAAAAGAATTGTCACTCCAGGATAATGAAATGAGAAAAAAGAAAGATGTCACTATAGGATAATAAAAATCACTCCAGGATAATAAAAAAAAAAATTGTCACTCCAGGATAATGAAATGAAAAAAAAGATGTCACTATAGGATAATCAAAATCACTTCAGGATAATAAACGAAAAAAGAAAAATGTCACTCCAGGATAATAAACAACAAAAGAAAAAGGAAAATGTCCTCCCAGGATAATAAACAAGAAAGAAAAATGTCACTCTAGGATAATGAAAAAAAAGAATTGTCACTCCAGGATAATGAAATGAGAAAAAAGAAAGATGTCACTATAGGATAATAAAAATCACTATTCACTCCAGGATAATAAAAAAAAAAATTGTCACTCCAGGATAATGAAAATGTATGATATCGAACATAAAATGATTGTGTGACGATGATTTGAATTGAATGAAAATCAAATAAGCAGCTGTAGGTAGTATTATATGGTATATATAAAGTAAAAAAAAAAAAAAACGACGAGGTCACAAATCAAATCGTTTTCAATCGGCAGGTAGACTAGAGTCAACCAGTTATCATTTTCACGCGATCCAGTTTAAATTGGAACACGGCCAACGGGTCAGTCAGACTCGAAGCCAACAGCCTCTTTTGTTCGACCTAGGTCCTCCGTGCATGCGATACACCCGTCCCTGTTCCTCCGTCTATTCTCTCTGTCTACCGTCCAAAGTCCAAAGTCCAAAAGTCCAAAGTCTGAAACTAAACGTACATTTCACGCGGAGTCGCATCGCTCCAGAGAATCGTTTGGCAACGGTACGGTCATTGCGTCTCGAGAGTCAGACTCGGGTTGGGGCAACAGGTCCAAGCTTCCTTGGTCGATGCTTATTCTTATTCTTCTTATTCTTATTCTTCTTCTCTGCTCTTCTCTTCGGAGAGGAGACTCTTGTGATTTCTGCGGTACGATGCCTTACCTCCGCTCCGATGCCCGGGACCACCACGTGCTCCGAGACTAAATATACTCTTTACAGCACGACTCTAACTCTTGTCTCTCGAGAGAGACTATCGTCTATCGTCCACCGTCCCCCATTGCAATGGATCATCACACGATTTCTAGAATTATTTAGAACAATTAATTTTTCGAGCCTACCCTCTCTCTTTCTATTTTCATATACTGCAGGATTTCTTTTCGTATCTTGTGGTTATTATCACTCTTCTTATAGTCCGGGAGCCAGCGACATTTTTAGTCACCGAGAGCACAAAAGCTGAAAGTTTTTTCCACGTTTTATTTGGCATTCCACATAAGGGAATGGACCATCAGCTTCGCTGGGGGCGGGGGGTATAACTGCGGCAGCCCCCCCCACACGTAAAATAATGACGAAAAAAAAGTAATACCACAAAAGCTGACACTTTGTAGACATGTTCATTATCTTGAAAGGTAACGAAAAATTACAATCAGCTGAATGTAGAGTGGGGGGAAAAGCGTCAGCTGTCAATGTAAACAAGTGAAAAATATGTGCCGAGTAAACTGATACCACAAAAGCTGAAATTCGGCGAAACAACAGGTAATACAATAAGTTACACTAAAAAAATAGTCCGCTGGATTTCTTGCGGTGGATAAGTGCTCAGCTGACGAGTTAAATTGAGCTTTCGCTTGTTTTCGAAAAGTGGTTTTTATCAAATAACTCGGCCATTTTTGAATTTAACGAAAAACCGTGAAGACAAAAGTTGTAGGAAATTTCGTCCGCTACAAGTTTGGTCCCTACAATTTTTCTTGTAGGATCGATATTTTTCGAATTACACTTACAAAACCGTTCAAAATTCCAAAAATTGCATTATCTCGTTTATTTTCAACTTTTCAGCTATAATGAATGAAACCAAACTTGTAGAGAATCAAATTTGCAACAATTCTGGTCTTCATAATTTTTTTCCAAAAATCGATATTTTTCCAATTTAACCCGAAAAACGCGCCGATTTCAAAATCTTTGCATTATCTCGTAAATTCCGCCTTTTACGGCATAAGTGAATATAATCAAACTTGTATAAAATCAAATTTCCAACAATTTTGGTTCTATAATTTTTTTCCAAAAATCGATATTTTTCGAATTTCACCCGAAAAACGCGCCGATTTCAAAATCTTTGCATTATCTCGTAAATTCCGCCCTTTGCGGCATAAGTGAATATAATCAAACTTGTATAAAATCAAATTTCCAACAATTTTGGTCTCTATAATTTTTTTCCAAAAATCGATATTTTTCGAATTTCACCCGAAAAACGCGCCGATTTCAAAATCTTTGCATTATCTCGTAAATTCCGCCCTTTGCGGCAAAAGTGAATATAATCAAACTTGTATAAAATCAAATTTCCAACAATTTTGCTTTCTTCCATTTTTTTCCAAAAAGCGGTATTTTTCGAAATACCAACAACCAAATATAACACCCAAAGTTGTTGGAAATTTGATTTTATACAAGTTTGGTTTTATTCATTTATGCCGTGAAGGGCGGAATTTACGAGATAATGCAAAGATTTTGAAATCGGCGCGTTTTTCGGGTTTAATTAAAAAATATCGATTTTTGGAAAAAAATGATAGAAACCAAAATTGTTGGAAATTTGATTTTATACAAGTTTGATTATATTCACTTATGCCGTAAAAGGCGGAATTTACGAGATAATGCAAAGATTTTGAAATCGGCGCGTTTTTCGGGTTAAATTGGAAAAATATCGATTTTTGGAAAAAAATTATGAAGACCAGAATTGTTGCAAATTTGATTCTCTACAAGTTTGGTTTCATTCATTATAGCTGAAAAGTTGAAAATAAACGAGATAATGCAATTTTTGGAATTTTGAACGGTTTTGTAAGTGTAATTCGAAAAATATCGATCCTACAAGAAAAATTGTAGGGACCAAACTTGTAGCGGACGAAATTTCCTACAACTTTTGTCTTCACGGTTTTTCGTTAAATTCAAAAATGGCCGAGTTATTTGATAAAAACCACTTTTCGAAAACAAGCGAAAGCTCAATTTAACTCGTCAGCTGAGCACTTATCCACCGCAAGAAATCCAGCGGACTATTTTTTTAGTGTAACTTATTGTATTACCTGTTGTTTCGCCGAATTTCAGCTTTTGTGGTATCAGTTTACTCGGCACATATTTTTCACTTGTTTACATTGACAGCTGACGCTTTTCCCCCCACTCTACATTCAGCTGATTGTAATTTTTCGTTACCTTTCAAGATAATGAACATGTCTACAAAGTGTCAGCTTTTGTGGTATTACTTTTTTTTCGTCATTATTTTACGTGTGGGGGGGGCTGCCGCAGTTATACCCCCCGCCCCCAGCGAAGCTGATGGTCCATTCCCTCATGTGGAATGCCAAATAAAACGTGGAAAAAACTTTCAGCTTTTGTGCTCTTGGTGACTAAAAATGTCGCTGGCTCCCGGACTATTAGTTTCGCTTGGATCATCCTAACTTTTTTTTTTGCTGTTTTTTAGTTCTTGTAATTTTTGTTATGGTTGTCTTGGATTATTCATCAATTTTTGTTGGTTCACTTTTTTCTGCCGTTTTCTAGTGTTATAAATTTTTGTTACTGTTGTTGTCCTGGATTTATTCATCAATATTTGTTGTTGTCTTTGATTATTCATCAATTTTTGTTGTTGTCTAGTATTACCAATTTTTGTTATTTTTAATTAGAATTATCCATTATTTTTTATTCTTTTTTTTGCATCATTCATGAATTCTTGTTGTCGTCAATTTTTGTTGTTGTTGTTGTTGTTGTTGTCTCCGATTATCCATTGACTCTTATTATTGTTTTTGATTATCTATCAATTATTTCCAATTCTTGAGTTATCCATAAATTTTGTATTTCTTGTCTAGGATTATTTATTAAATTTTTTTGTCGTCAATTTTTGTTGTTGTTGTCTTGGATTATTCAACGACTCTTATTATTGTCTTTGATTATCTATCAGATATTTCCAATTCTTGAGTTATTCATAAATTTTGTATTTGTTGTCTAGGATTATTTATTGAATTTTGTTGTTGTCTTGGATTATTCAACGACTCTTAATATTGTCTTCGATTATCTATCGGATATTCCCAATTCTTGAGTTATTCATAAATTTTGTATTTGTTGTCTAGAATTTATTTTATTTTATTTATAGAATTATTATAGAATTTAAATTTTGTTGTTGTCTTGGATTGTTTATCAATTATTGTTGACATTGTCTGACGTAATTAATTTTTCTCGTTATCTTGAATTACATATTCATAAATTTTGTAACTGTTGTCTTGGATTACTTATTCATCAATTTTTATTGTCGTTGTCGTTTCATTATCAATCCTTTTTTTCAGAATTCTTTATTTTTTTTGTTCTTATCTCGAATTAATCATCAATTTTCATCCTCTTCTTAGATTTTCTATCAATTTTTTTTTATTGTAGTTGTCTTTGTATTATCGATACTTTAATTTTTTTTCATGGATTCTCAGAATTTTCCAGAATTTAAAATTCACCGCCTCGAGGTGTTTTTGCGAGTTCATTGATTCTAGTCCCTGTTTTCTTCTTCTTCTTCTTCTTCTTGTCTGATTCGTAATTCGTATGACGTACGTCATCGTGCGTCACACCTTGCGATTCTCTGCAGGTAAATTTGAGATTTGATAAATTTCGTTATTTACTATCTAACAGAGATATGAGGTGTCTATGTTAATAAAAAGAGAAAAAGAGAGATATTGCTCGCTGATTATGATAATTTGATGAATTTAAATAACTTATACGTGAACGATAATATGGATGGAATTTGCTTTTTATATCCTCAGGCTATTTATCAGCGATTTCCAGGAAAGACAAAAAAAAATTGATATATTCTCCTCTTCTTTGAGATCTTTGAACCCCCCCTCGAAAGTTCAACAACCTCATATTCTGCAAATATATTTTCTTCTATTTGCGCTTCTTCTCTTCCCAAAAATCCTATAACCTATGGAATATATTATTCTGTAAACAAATGCAAGAAAAAAAAACAAAAAAAAAAAACGAGAAACTCAGCACATATATTTTACAGAAAGATTCTCATTCGTTTACCGATTACATTTTTCAGTTTCATATGTTGTCTGTTTTTTTTTTGTCAGTTTGTTTCAGTTAGAATGTTTTTATTTATTGTCTAAAAAGATTTATTCTTTATTTTTTTTTTTCACACCTTTTATTCGTAATATTATTTGGATTAGTAATGAAAAATGAAAAATGACGAGATTAATTTTTTTTTTTTTTGTCGATGATTGAAAAATTTCAAAATATATATTGTATTTCATTTTAAAAAAAATGAAATCGATTCTGTGTCGAAGAATTATAGTCAAGAATTAACCACGTATGTAAAATTATATGAAATAATTGCCATAATATGAAATTTTTTGTATCATCATCGTTTTGGTCTTATGAAGAATAACTTGAATACATGAATGTTTGAATGCTTTGAAATCGTTTAAACATATTCACGAGACAAGGAGTAAAAAAAAAAGACCAGAGTAAAAAAGAAGAAAAGAAAAAAATAATTGCTAGGTAGGTATAAATCAGTTTGTGCAAAGGATTTACCTATCCTACCGGTCATATTTCATTCTGTTCTTTGGATTTAGTAGTTCAGACAAGTTTGAGCCAGTTTTATTCAAGAATAGGTAGTTTTACACAGAGTGATATTTATTATTTCGCTTCGAAATTCATATAATATGTGTTTGTGGTATTCTGCAATGCAGTAGGTAAAACTTCCGCATGTGATAACGCATAAGTCGAGTCTAAGTTCTAAGACTTTAGTGAAACAATATTAATTTTTTCAAATTTATATACCTTCTAATTTTTCTCAATTCAATTATTATTATTATTTTTATTATTATTCGATAATTCTGGACAAAAATTCCGTTTCTTTTTCTTCGATCAATTATTTTTTTTCTTCAATTCGACTCAATTCGTATCAATATTCGTTTCATTATATTTTCAAATATCGATAATTCGATCGAATTCAACTTTTGACATTTGAAAAATTTCGATCAATTTTTTAAAAATATTTCTGTTATCAATTCGAAATAATTCACTGATCTTGGTTCGTGTGAACTTTTGCCAATGAAATTTCAATCATTCTTTCATTAACTAATTAAAATTAATAATCATTCTAATTATTATAAAAAAAAAATATATTCTCTCATTAAATTAGGTGAATTAATCATTATTTCAATTATTCTTCCATTAATTCAGTGGAATTATTTAATTATTTCGATTATTCTCTCATGAAATTAGTCGAATTAATAATTATTTCAATTATTCTTTCATTAATTCACTCGAATTATTTAATTATTTCGATTATTTTGTAATTAATCCAGTTGAATTAATAATTATTTAAATT